>JAACJN010000019.1:0-486846 GCA_013368555.1 Collybiopsis confluens
GTGTCTAGATTGAAAGGTTGTCCAGTTTGTAGATGGAGGTACGGCGTCGGCAAACGCTAGTCTTTGGATGGACACGTGATGCCGAAACTCTTTCGTCGTTTCGGTCATCGCACGTCCTTGAGGGCACGAAATTGAATCACTCCAGCTCTCTCCTTTGTTTTCTTTATTCTACATACACTCTTTCCCTCATATCACACCAAATACAAACAATCTCTTGTGCACCACTCCACTATGCCAAATCGAATACTAATTGATCCCGACCTAATCCCATGCCCTGAATTTGACTCCCCGTTGTACACGGCCCTTCGGAACGCCTTAATTGCAGACCCAGGTAGCCCGAATATAACGACAGTAGAAGAGGCCACTGAGAAGCTCAGAGAGCAGTGGGAAGAGGATATAAGAGCGCAGAAGGAGAAATATCAGGAGCAATTGGAAGGAGACAGGAGAGCGGCAGAGGAAGAGCAAGAGCAAGAGGAAGAGGCTCGAAGGAAGAGGGAAGAAGAACAGCAGCTTCGCGACTTGGAAATAGCAAAGGAGAAAGAGAAGAAAAGGGCTCCGATTTTCGATTTTGTCAAAGGCTCGACCATCGACGAGCTCCCGCAGCGTTTGCATCCGTATGCAGAGAAGAAGATGAAGGAGAGGGCCTTTGTTGAGCTCTGGTACTTCACCCCGGAAGCCTCGAAGGAGGCGAGAAGTCGCAGGCGGATGGTGGAGACCAACAGGTATGAAATTTCAACCGACGGAGGTGATGCGGGAGGGACCTCCGCTATCACAATTCTGGGGACGCATTCTACTCGTCCGTCTCCTAATGCAATGGCGGACGAGGAATTGTCGTGGGGGCAGATCCACCTGGCTAAAACACCCTACCTCAATGCCTTATCTCTCGGCAACCTTCCGCCGGGCCACAAAGTAATGTGGGCAGAGTTCTATGCCAAAATGGAGACACATCCCGAGCTGCAGGAAGAGGATGGCCCGCTCACGATGGGCTGTATCATGCCGAAATGAGACGGGCCTGGTTCGAAAGAAATGAGCTAGGCCGGCCCTTTGATGTCGCGACTATCTCCGAGAAGATTCTGCAGAGATGTAAGGAGAAGGTATTTAACAAGCAGCGAAGGGAGATCCTCAACGGTACGTCCCGTGGTTGTCATTGCATGTGCAACCAAGTTACTGACAATTGACTATGACTCTTTACACCCCACATTCCACTCGCTGCGCGGTCGGTCGGACATGCACATTCTCCACGTCTTGCATGACCCGCTATGCTCCAATTTGCATATATTGCTATGGGCGACTCCTTGGATTCGTCGTGCATGTGTCGCTATGGGCGTTTTTCCTTGGGTTCATGGCTTGCTATGAACACTCTGGACTCGTCGTTTGCTATGGGCGTTTTCTCTGGACTCGTTGCTTGCTATGGGCGTTTCCTCTGGACTCGTCATTTGCTATGGGCATTTCCTCTGGACTTGTCGTTCGCTATGGGCGTTTTCCTCTGGACTTGTCGTTCGCTATGGGCGCTTTCCTCTGGACTCGTCATTCGCTATGGGCATTTCTTCCGGAATTGTCGTGCATGTTGTGCTATGGGCATCTCCTGGATTTGCTACACCCATCATGGGCATTGTGCCGGTCCACATGCTCCCGCTACTTGTAATTTACCCATCTTGGAATTACCTGCATCTTGTTATTGTACGTCGCCACTGTGCATCTTAGATCTACGCAATCAGAAAGCGAGGCATATACCTGCCCAGGAACCTGCGCAGCGCCAGGCTTCTGTGGCGAGAACGTCGAAATTCTCCAAGAGCGCCAGGAGTGCTCCATATCCGTCATCCTCTGCCCAGTATAAAGAGCATAGTGCCGACTTTCAGAAGTCCTTTCGTGAAGCAGAGATCAACGCCTTGGCCCGATGCCATCGATGCCTGGGGAGAGATGAGCACAATGTTCGCAGGTGCACCCGTACCATGCTCTGGAACAGCAGCCGGAAAGTGCTTTGCACCTGGAACGACAAGCGCTATCTTGAGATTGCAGAGGGACCAAACAAGGGAATGGAACTCTGTGCAAACTGGCAGCGCAGAAATGGGTGCACCAGTAGCTCTCACCCGGCCAAGCACAGATGCTCAGGGTGTGGGGCCACAGAGCATGGTGCTCAGGAATGTCCTGACGGGCAGTAAGCATGGGGTGTTCTCACCACTAGTAGCTGAAGCTTGGCTGGTGGCTCTGCAGGAGGCAGAGCTGACGAGCAAATACCCAAATCTTATACACTCAATTTGCTATGGTTTCTCCGCCGGCATTCCCGACATATCATATACATTCTCTCCACCTAATCGGCTGGATTCCGCTGAGGCCATTGACGCCTTCAAATCGATAATGGACAACGAGCTTCGCTTGGGTCGCTGGATAGGCCCACTCTCACAGGCGGAATTAGAGGAGGCTATTGGTCCTTTTCAGACATCGCCCATCTCGATGTTACCCAAGCCAGGCAAGCCTGGTAAATTTAGATTGCTTGAGAACTTCTCGTTCCCCTACAAACCAATCCTACTCTCTAATACTAATATTACTATATCCTCAATTAATTCCCAGATTGACTCCTCTCTCTACCCATGCCTTTGGGGCACCTTTGCCAATACTTGCCGCCTCATCTGGACACTTCCCCCATACTCCCAGGGGGCAGTAAGGGATATATCGGAAGCATACAGGATGGTCCCACTTCACCCTTCACAATGGCCAGGTGCCGTGGTCAGGGTGGGTGATGATGAATTCTGTGTGGATACACGGGACATGTTTGGTCTATCTGCAGCATGTGGAGTTTTTGGGCAGGTTGCCGATGCGGGGTTAGAGATATGCAGAGCTGCAGGGCTAGGACCTGCATCGAAGTGGGTGGATGATCACCTCTGGCTGCGGGTTAGGAGGGAATATCTAGGTCAGTATAACAGGCTCAGAGAAAAACTAAAAGAAAGAGTCAGAGAGGCAGGGGGCGTACAACACACCCGGGGTCGTTTATTCTTCTCCGGTCACTCATTACCTAGTGGCAGGGCTGAGGAATTTGACGACGACTTTGTTTTTCCTCTCCGAGACCTATCAGAGTCATCTCCGCGCTCAGTTGAAGACGAGATGTATACCTATTCATTTGCGGACATCGACCATATGACATTGCGGCTAGGTTACGCATGGGCCAAAGAGAAGGACATACCTTTCGGCACCTCTCCCACATACTTTGGTTTCACCTGGCACCTAGGGAAAATGACAGTGGAGGTTCCAGAGCAAAAGCGCACGAAGTATCTCAAGGAACTAGAGTCTTGGGATACCCGAAGCACCCATGACGCGCGGCAAGTGTCAAAGATATATGGTCAGCTGTTACACGTCAGCCTTGTGCTCACGCGGGGTAAGGCTTACCTAATTGAACTGGAAAAATTTGCTGCCGATCTTGTCCACGAACCACCATTGACCAAGCATCGCCCTCCTCGTCGTTGGCCTGCAGATGCCAGGTGGTGGAGAGAAGCTCTCACTAATCCGATATCAGCTCCCATTCCGGGCCCAATTGATCTCATTGATATACAAGCCTTTTCGGACGCAAGCAGTGGGTACGGAATTGGGCTAGTAATCCGGGGCTTTTGGAGATCTTATCGGCTCCTTCCAGGGTGGAGAGGTACAAGCGGCAAGGAGCGAGATATAGGGTGGGCAGAGGCGGCAGGTTTCTACTTATTAGTCCTGATAATTGCTCAGCAGGCCATTCCGAAACATGCATACAAAGTCTGGGGTGACAATGAAGGCGTCGTCGAGGGCTGGTGGAATGGAAGAAGTCGAAACCGACCCACTAACGATATATTCAAAGGCGTTCATAACATCACTGAACGACAATGTTTCCAAGTCCACACCCGCTACATCCCAAGTAGACACAATCCCGCAGATCAGTACTCCAGAGGTGCCATTGGACCCTCTCATCTCCTACTCCCACGTATCCCAATCCCCGCCAATATCACAAACTTTATTGCCGACTATGACGCCCCCCTCACAGCAGCCGAACTTTGCAGCACAAGCAGTCGTGAGAGCACTACTCCTCAACGTGCTCTCAGACCCAAGCGAGATCAACGACAGACCTATCAACAGTGGGCCCTTGAGGAAGAGGCCAGACTCATCCAGATCTTTGAGAACACCAACTGGTAGCAGACCACCAACCTCCATATACCCGCACCCAGCACCACTTCCCACTGCCACACAAACTTCCGTTTCACAAGTACGCGCATATCCCTCAAATTTACAGATAGCCCCCTCGGCTCTACGTCCACACTGTGCAGCCAAGGAGCGACTCGTAACCTGGAAGCCCGCAAGGTTGCGCATTTTTAGGGACAGCGAGGGTAAGAGAATGGACTCAGTAGACAGTGAGCTAGCAAGTCGGGTCCAGTGCGTTATGTCTTACGGTTATGCGGAAAGCACCCTTGCATCCTACGCAGCGGGGCTTTTATCTTTCCATGCATTCTGTGACTCGCGTAATGTTGAGGAGGAGCAGCGAGCGCCCTGCAGTAGTGATCTCCTGACCTCTTGGATCGCCACTATGGCGGGATCTTTTGCAGGAACCTCAGTCAAAAACTACGTAAATGGTTTACGGGCATGGCACTTAATCCACGGAGTGGAATGGAACATAAACCAGGCCGAGTTGAGCACCATCATGGTAGGGGCGGAGCGTCTGCAACCAGACAAGTCAAAACGGAAAAAACGCCAGCCTTTCACTGTTAGCTACATTTCCAAAATTCTAGCTGACCTCGATCCAGCAGATTCACTCGACGCTGCATGCAGGGCCTGTCTTACCACCTCATTTTATTGCGTCGCTCGTTTAGGAGAGCTGACCGTTCCCACTATCAAAGATTTTAGAGTGGAGGACCACGTAACCACGGCCAATGTCAAAACAGGGCAGGATAGAAATGGGTTCAGTACACAAATCATTCACGTCCCTCACACCAAAAGCAACCCTCTGGAGGGAGAGGACATTTACTTCTCAAAGCAGCTCGACAGTACGGACCCAGATTCGGCGCTCAACCATCACGTGCAGTTTAATAGGCCCAGCCCCCACGAACATCTTTTCACATATTCGTCAAAATCCAGCAAGGGATCAGTCCGGAAGCCATTAACCAAATCGACCTTTGTTGTCCGCATCCACAAAGCAGCAGAGCGACAAGGCCTTGAACCACTTCAAGGTCATGGAATTCGGATCGGGGCGACGCTTGAATATCTATTGCGAGGTGTTCCCTTTGACGCAATTAGGGTTCTGGGGAGATGGAAGAGTGACACATTTTTGATCTATCTGCGAAAACATGCAGAAATCATGGCGCCTTATCTGCAGCCCGAGATACACCAAGCCCTGATCAGGTATGCCATGCCCCCAGTCCGCTGTAAGTGCCCTCCTCCTGTTGTGGGGATCCACGGTCGCTGGATGCGTCGTGCACTCCTACATCTATGGGAATCGCAGCTGACCGTTTTGTGCATCCCCCCTTTTCTACAGAGTTTCTTCCACGTCGGGACCCCGGTCCCTATAGGTCCTCACCCAAGATCCCTTTAGCTACTAGCTCCTATGGGCACTGGACATCCGTCTTGAACCTTCAACTTTCGTACCCTCGCATCACACATTATCCAAAGAGAGATTTCCAATCTACGCTAAGGCGGCTAAGCGCTTAAGCGCTTAAAATTTACTTGAGGGCAGGTCCGTTCAATAAACCAAGCCAAAGAATGTCTTTCCACCATATCCTTCCGTGATTCGATACGATGGATACCCGACGCAGCAGGCGAACATATTCATACTGTCGTTACCGCTGGAGAAAAAACTTGTCGTGTCGCCATCCCTGCCCACCACAGCCTTGTACTCGTTCATAAAGCTAGCTATTATTTAATATTAATACAAGGGTCTAAGCTACACTATAGAGTATGTATCAGAACCTCCCACTCACTCGCTCATCCAACAAGCCTCAACCGCACTACTGTTCTTTGCCCACAAAAACATCGATGAGAATCGACTGGGAGGACAACCACCTCTAATTCCCCTGTGACCTCTCGTTTCAGGAGTCGAGGCGCTTCTTTTTCTCCTCCTTCTTTTCCACCGTGACGCGGAAAAGCCAGCGAGGGAGTACCTCGACACGAAAGGCGCGTCACTATCCCACCGCAGGCAACCGCAAATACGCGACTGCCTGGTCTTTGTATGAAAGAAAAGAAAACAGAAGGTTAGCGGTTACATTACACAATAAAATAACATATGAAGGAATCTCTGACCTGGCTTTAACCATCGCAACCCTCTCAATCTCCCTAATCACCATCGTCACATACTCATTAACCTCATCTTTCCTCCCTGGAATATCAAAATCCAACGCAACGGCAGAAAACTCTCCATCGAACGTAAACTTGGACATGAACGGCGGAGTACGCGTGCTCCCGCTTCGCTTTGAATCGGACGGTTTCGTTTGGTATAATGCAAGATAATACAGCGCCTGGGCTTGAAGATAATTTACATAGAGATCCTGGAGGTCGGTTATCAGTCGATTGAGGGATTGGTATTCGGGATATGGTGTCGGTCCAAGGGGCTGAGAAAAAAGTCACAAAGACACTTCAAAATCCTGAAAAACGACAGGAATGAATTAGGACGCACTTTGGGAGGAGGAACAGGCCTTGGAGGTATTTTGATAGTGGGTGTGCTGCCTCTGAATTTTACAGGCAATTTCGAAGAGGCCTTACGAACTTCGATCGGTTCGGACGAGTCCATAGACCCATCAGGATCATCAGCCTGCTGAAGAAGAATTCGAACTCGCAGATGAACGTCCAGTATTCGACCTTTCCGAGCCTCATCAGATGCGCGTCTCCATGTACACTGCTCGCATATCGAATCATCATAATCAAGCAGTGACGTATTAGGATTCAGAGGACCCTTGGCTCGCGCCCGCAAGCTCTTGATTTTCTGGAGCTCCAATTTCATTCCGCAGTCTATATGACTGCATCGGCCTATCAACGAGCGTAGAAGATTGTGGGGAAGTTGGATCCTGACCGGGAATTTACACTGATTCCAAAAGTCAATATCCTTGCGGCCTTATCGAATCTAAAAAGAGCACACACACACACATTTGACTCGAGAGAAGGATCTTCTTTCTCTACCGGGGCAAGCCCTGGCCCGGGCCTCTCCGCTTGATATTTAATATCCTGGTTTTCTCTCTGAACATGACACAGAAAACAGATGTCATCTCTATATTCGACAGCGTTGGGAACAATGTGCTGGCACCCCGAGACGGCGCATATTCGAGAACCGGACGTGACTAGTCCAGCAGGATCCTGAAGCGTGTAGTTTCCTAGACGGGACGTTGAGAAAGTAGACGCAGAGACTAGGTTAGCTAGGATAGACTGATATTGAATTTAGGTCAGCCAACATATTAGCGACGTGAAGGAAGATACATCACACTTCTTTAGAATCATCGGGACCTAACGTCTCGCTATCGTTCTGACCAATCTCGGCATTACACCCCAGTCGTTTCCTCTGATACTTTTTGCGAGACTTTAGACAGGAAGCGCAACGTTTTCGAGTACACCCTGGAGGAAGGCGTTCCCCGCATCCTTTAATCGCACAGCGAGTAAAGAGTTTTCCCGATGACGGACCAGCTTCAGCACTCTCCAAGCTTGGCGATCCCTGTCCCTGTCCCGTCGCGCTCTGCATCTCCGTATCTACATCTTTGTATTTATTCCCTTTCTCGGCTGTCGGCGATACATCATGCTCGAAAACTTCCATACCATTCTTCACCACATCTTTCTTTGACATCCCACCATCCTTCTGATATCCGTCAAACCAAGATACACGCTTCTTGTTCTGTTTGTCGCGCTTCTTGATAATAGAGGATGTGCGATAGACGAGAGGAAGAGCGGGAGTGGGGTGAACAAAAGCAGGAGGTGCAGGAACAGAAGGAGCAAGCGTAGAAGCAGGAGGTGCAGGAGAAACAAAAGCAGGAGGAGTACTGGATTGGAGACGTGGATCGTGTTCCTTCCAACCCCGTACCACACAGCCCATACATCTGCGGCGACAGCTATCCGTGCCAACGATGCTAGTGCAACCCTCGTTCGAGCATATACGGAGAGGGACCGGCGAAACTGGTGGAGGGAATGAACGTTGGCGACGAAAAGCTTGGTATGCTGCGAAGGATCCAGGGGAATGGTGAGGGGTAGAACTCGAAGAACGGGTCTGAGTAGAGTCCACCGATGTAATAGTTGGTATCATGATCGCTGCGCGATATTTAGGAGAGGCCTGAGAGGCGGGGAAGCAGAAGAGCGTGTCAAGTCGCGTCGGATGTGCAGCAGGGGGAATATTTTACCTTGATCGTAGATTGCGGATGTTGTAGTAGGCTAGGATCGTCAAGTGGTACCGGAACCTCTGCGTGTACGTAGGCAGCTTGCGGGCCTTGTGAGGACGCACCGGGTGACGGCAGAGCATCTGGATACACCAGTTGGAAATCATCGAGGTCAGACTACAAGGCATTCATTATAAGTCCAAAAAAATCAATAGCACGGCGAACGGGCTTGCCTCTTCCTGACCGGTCCAACCTTGAGCTGTCTGTACTCTCTCCGGTGCTGAGGCAGGTTCTTCATCGGGATACAGCAGTTCCAGATCCGAAATATCCATATCCGCCAGGGCAGCCTAGACAAAACACGCGTCAATAACCTCATCTCCGGATTCCCTGGATGGACCTACCGAAACAGAATCTCGAAAAGAGCCCACTAAATCAACACCCTGACTCGTTCCTCTGGCGTCACAGGGGAAATACCCATCTCGGATCCCAGCTGAGGAAGGCCCAGCAATGCTCAGTGCCATCAGACCTCGTCGTTTCTTTTCGAGAGACGATGGAATTTCTATCGCCTTCGACGTGGTCAGAAAACCGGACGAAAAATAACACTAAAAATTGTCGATTTTTTTTTATCCATTTTAGACGCGTGTTATGTAAGGGATAGCTTGACGCGAAAGGGCGGGTCCATTGTCAAATAGCTGCTTACTATTTACTACTACTACTCTTGCCATTCATACGAGCCTACAAGCGCAGTTTTCCCTATGAGAGATCCCTGAGTTGGCGAAAGAATCGTCATTTTTTTATGCGGGATATCCAAGCTCGTTCTAGTACCAAGACATGAGCAAAGCAAGGAGGGTAGAGAGTGGGGGTACTTACACAACTATGAACCCAACAACCGTAAGATCTAATAGCTCTTCATCATAACGTTCATTTTCATCTGGGTTGAAAGGCGCAAGGACAGCAAGAACCGAGTTCAACAGCCCCGAACCTGACCGTGAAGGATCAACTGGAACTGGTTGCATTTCCGATACTACACGTGCAGCACCGATAGGCAATGCGTCAGAAGGAGCCATTGTTTCTGTGCGAAATATATGATTGACGTAAGAAACGAAAAGATGGAGCAGACATACCTGCACCAATTCTGTAGATTGTTAAGTCGCTGAAATTAATGACGGTAGAGGATGGTGCCAGCACAAGATCCGTCAAAGTCTCTCCGCCCTGAGTTCCAGTCCTGATTCCAGGTGGAGGGTGGATCACGTCCCCATACATGTATGCATGCAACTGGTATTTGTGCCTTCGCTCCCGGTAGCTGTGATCGAGTTCCACTACCTATGGATAGCAGTCACTCAGCATGCTTGACCTAAAAGTCAAGCCGTCTACGTACTCCTCCGGATTTTGGTATTTTCACCACAGTCAAAAGAGTGCCGAAAGCGCGCTCCATTTCAACTTTCAGTTTTTCATGTCCAACTACGAGAATGACGTTGACTGTTGGCAGGCAAAAAGCAATTTAGTTAGTAACTGGACACGGTTTTGACGGATAATAGAAGCAGAGGGGATTGAGTACTGACTTCTGAAGGCGTCGATACACGCTCTAATGAGCTTCTGCCGATGATCGTTCCCTCCCGCTGGCCCCGAAGCAAATGAAGATGGCGTGTCAAGAATTATGCCAGCAGTCTGGCCTAGCAAAAGTATCTCGATCAATGAACACAAGAGACACACAAATAAATCTCGTGGAACGCGGAGACAATAACACACCTTCAGGATCATGGTCTATCCTTTCTTGAACATTAAACCCCAGGTTACGAATGAGTCTGTCCATCAAGACAGAGTTTCGCTTCGTATCGGCATGCCCGTACCAGTACGAAATAGGAAGTATGGCATTTGACGCTAATGTCGTTGGGGCGGAGGTCGCCGCGAATCCAAGGGGGTTGCAGCAGAAGATGTTGTTATCGGGCCATGAATGGCTGCAGCAGACAAAGCTCCAGGTGCTGCCCAGCCACCCTAATGCAAGTCATCACGTCGATTAACATAGGCTTTTCTTTTTTACCCGCAGATCGGTGCCTCTACTCACCTCACTTGGATCTACATTAGCTAACAAAGGGGACCATCCTTGACCAGCGCGAACAGCATAGTTGACCAGAATTTTGCAGATACTGGTTTTACCCGAATTTTCTGGACCTAGAACCAAAACTCGAGGAGGCTCGGCGGCAATTTCGGACGGACCTTTAGGGACAGGGGAACCATGAATTTTTGCGAGAGCTCGTACTCTCATCTGCTCGAAAGCCATATGTAAATTTCCATAGGCAGCCATGGGAGTGTCATCTGAGACGTATTCTGTTGAAGGCTGGCCTATAACGTAGATGGGAAAATGAGCCCTGAGCTTGAAGAGAAATCGATTGCAGCCACTCATCTCAATTGTGCACCCGATCCAAGTAAATACCGCAGCCTTGCACTCTGAACCGAAAAGGTATGGTCTTCGTTCAACCAACTCGGCCCCGAAAATCTCTGCTCGACCCCGTACAAGCTGCGCTGTGATTAGAACCCACTTTAAAAAAAGGAACTCTAGCAGAAACAGTAGCTCACCGTGATAGCTAGCGAGGAGCTAGGATCGAGCTCAAATCTATATTCATTCTCTGGCTCAAGTATCCATACTTTGGGTGAATTCTCTTCGGACATTGGATACTTGAAGCACTCGAGATACGCTAGAGGTTGCAGCCTCAGACCAGCATCCAAAGAAACTGATATTGCTAAATTGGCAGGTGGACGTCAAAAGAAGGAGGAACCGAACGCCGATACCGGGGCTGTGGCCCGTATTTTCCCACACCCACGATGTCAGTCAGGCGGCCAGCGCTTATCCAGCTACCCTCTTATGTTAATTTCGACATGATCGGGACAAGAAGCTGGAAAACGCTATTGCATCGCTGATCCAGCTGTTTCTTCCCTCTACAACGCCACCTGATACGGATGGTGATTACACAAACGGGAATTCACAGCAAATCCATGCACTATATCTAGCCAACGCGCAATGTACAGCGCACTTTGATCCCACCCAACCCAGAACTTAGCCCACGCCAAACTCCAATAGTAGTATGGATTTGCATCCTGAAAGGCCAGCGAAACAGTTTCAGACTCTCACTCTGGCAAAGGTAGACGTTGCTGCTCAATTTGTCACTGAGGCCGATGGCGACACCGAACTAGACCCTCAAGTCGCAAAGAAGATACTGTGGGTATCGTTCCTATTCTATACGTTTTCCAACCAAAATTTCACGGCAGCCGCAAGATAGACCTCCATATCATGCCGTTCATGTGCCGTGAGTCTCAAATATTCTTCCAGTTCCTCTTTCGACTAATTTTCGCTTCTGGAATCAGTGATGTACCTGTAAGGCCAATTGTCTGACAGAACAGAAAGAACTCGGTCCCGACGCTTTCTTGTAGTATGACTTTTGCAGACAAGACTACCCTAGGACAATCGGCGGTATTGGGGATACAGTACGGGTTGCAATTCTGCTCTACCACAGCTATCTCGGTAACCAATTTACCCTAGGTCAACTGCTCATCTGTCTCAGAACCAGTTCAATTGGCTGAGCTCGGTATTCTACTTGACATATCTCGCTTTCGAGGTAAAGCCGTTGATTTAATCATAATACATTCCAACATTCTGATTTCCTGCTCTTGAAAAAAAACAGTACCCCCAGAACTTAGCTCTTCAACGGTTTCCAGTAGGCAAATGGATGAGGTAGGTTTTGTTCCTCATTTACCTCCCAAATAGTTGCCCATTACCGCCCTTTAAACAGCATCAATATTTTTATCTGGGCAGTAGTGCTCATGCGAGTATCTCCTTCTACGATGCGCTGCACAGAAGTCTGATCCCCGTTCCCGCTCTTGTTCCAGGCTGCATGCTGCGTGTCATTCTTTCGGAGGTCTTTTCGCAGTGCGATTGATTCTCGGAATATGTGAAAACGCCATAACCCCTGGCTTCATGATCGTATGTACATGCTATTGGCACCTATGATTCTCCATCATTCAAGCTCATACGGACGTTGCTTCTCAACGCATGACATGGCGCGATCTAGATCACGTCTATGTTCTACACGCGCCAAGAGCAAAATAAACGCGTCGGATACTGGTGTAAGTGTATGCTACCGTTGGACATACTTCTATATTAACTTGCTCTTGCAACTCCTCCAGTCCTCATGAACGGCTTCGCGGTGATGTTCCTGGGATTCGTATCTTTCGGACTTTTGCATACCAAGGTAGATACTCATGCTTGCCTTGCCACCTAGTGTTTCGTTGACTCGTGTCTTACCGTTTACCAGACGCATAACTTTGCCCCCTGGCAGTGGTATGTGGGCTACATCTCGAGCCGAACCAACGCCCTTCCACTCATGACTCTTGCTCTCGGGCAGGTTGATGGTTATCTTCGGGCTTATCACTCTCGTGACCTCAGTCTGCTTCTGGTACTCGAGTTCTTGATGCCTAACAACAGTATCACTCACCCCTCTGCTTTATCTGGGAATCGTGCAGGTTTTGGTTCCCGGATTCCCCCACGAGTGCATGGTTCTTGAGTCAGGAAGAGCGTATTCTCGCTGTGAAGCGCATAAGGGTGAATCAAACTGGTTAGTATATCTCCCTGACCCAAAGGCCAAGAATAGTCACTCGCTCACCGTTTTGAAAAAAGGGATTGAAAATAAGCATTGGAAAAGAGAGCAGTAAGTATCCATTTGAATGGGCTTTCTTTCCCGGACTGCAGTTTCTGATGCGTACAAAGGTTCATCGAGACTTTCAGGGATCCCAAGATATGGGTCATGGTCCTCTTTTCCGCAATATCGTATGCATCTTCCTGTCACAGTCACAGCTAGCATAGACTGATTCCCCTGTCTATAGAAACATTCCTAACTCTGTACGCGTTCCTACGCCTCTTTTTCATTAAAATTTTCCCTTATTGACCCCCTCGGTCTCTATAGCTAACGAACCAACGACAGCTGATCGTCAGTCAGTTTGGCTTTACCCCTATCGAAACCACGCTTTTGGGCTGTGTCGATGGTGCTGTAGAGATTTTATCTATCTGGCTCGGTATTTCCCTCGCCGGGGTGAAGGGTATCGGGCGAGCGTACGCTGGGATTATAATCTACATACCTGGACTCTTCGGAGCGCTTTTGGTGAACTTGTTACCTTCTCATATGAAAGTGGGACTTTTGTTCGGATATTGGCTGTCCAGTACGTGATGAAATTTGAAGTTGGAACTCGAGCTAATTCTGCCTTCGTGTTCTATTTTCTTCTATTTTTCTTTATTTTATTTTCTTTCTTACTCATCAAGTTTTTGCTATCGCTCCATTTGCCATTTTCCTCGGCTGGGTATCGGGTCTAGTATCAGGTCATACAAAGCGTAAGTCTTTTCAAGTTGTGCTTATAACTCGTTTATGTGTTGAAAAAGAAATATGTCAGGGACGACGACGAATGCCATGGTTCTTATCGGATACGCAATTAGTAATTTTGCATCGCCGTTTATTTGGAAGAAGATGTATCAGCCTCGGTGAGCTGTCCATTCCTTTCTTAACGGGCCAAGTAGCGCTGAATGTATGTTCAGAAATCGAGTCCCATGGGACTTTCTCAGCGCGAGTATCGGGGCGTCTGTTCTCATTTTGCTGATCCTGCGAGCTATGCTAGCTAATGAGAATGCAAGGAGGGACAATGCGACGCTGTATCATGATGTATATGACGACGTGTACCTTGAGTCTAAATCTACCGCTGATACCTCGACTGAGAGGGTAAAGATTGACAAGGTATGAACCCCATAACTTGAATTTTGTTCATGACTGATCATTCAATCTACTGCGCCATCTAGGCTTTCTTGGATTTGACGGATATACAGAATCAAGACTTTCGTTATACTTTATGAACAATACATTTTTTTTTGGCCGCGAATATCTGTGACGAGATATCTGTAGAAAGGAGATTGTATGTGGGGTATAAGACTTGTTAACTACTAGTAAATTTCTGGTAAATGTCTATTGCTCAAAGTTGTAATCGGGTAGTTGTCCTTACCGAGAACTTAACCGAGGTCAGGATTTGCAGAGGCTCCCGGTTTTTCAATCGTCTGAAGCTCGGAATCTCCATTAGTTTATCTTGAACCAGAGCTTCAGTGTACTTCTGGGTCGTATGTGTAAGAAATCCCTCTAAACGCTCTTCGTATTCTCTATTCTCATCTGTTCCTTCCTGAACTGAAAGTTCCAGCAGTTGCCTGATCTGAACATCAGTTGATGTCAGTAGATCCCAATCCTGAGCCGGAGAAACCGAAACGGCCCAGTTTCATTGGTGACGATGGTTGAAGTGGTTGTGAGGTGAGATAGCTGAGACAAGGGAGAGAGTCCCTGGAGAGATTGAGGAGAAATATGGCCCAGCAATCTATTACTTGGGGAATTTGTAGCTGAGGAATCTCGGTCGACTATAGGTTGATTTCTAGATGGTACTTGAGATTCTGCGGATAGTACGATTTGTTCTTCTTCAATTGCCCGTTGCTGTATTTGGTCAGCCGATATGAAATAGAGGGAAGGAATTTACTACGGACCAGTGTGAGCTTTGCCAAGCTGAGGCTCGAATGATAATCATCTATAGCATGGTCATCATCGGCAATGGGCGACTGGGACCAGCCTGCTGCATTGACTGATTCCCAAATGGATGATATACTTGACTGCGAGACTATCATTAGAAGCTGGAAGGAAAATATCCAAAAAGATGTTTACTTGAATCGCCTTCTCCCTTGACAAGCCGGGGCCGTACTGGACACTTACTTGTTGAAATTGGGTCTGAAGAGTCACTTTTTCATCGTCACAATCTGTAGCTTTGCTATACACGGTTGGTATGTGTTCAAGATCACCGGCATTCAACGCATCAAGTCTCGTAACCTGTTCTTGGATCATTACCCATGTGAGGTCGATGGGCACGAGAGAAGGCAGCTTCTGAATATGAGTACTCAAGAGCTCTTCATCCAGCAAAAGCTGCTCATATAGATCAACACCGTCTATTGATAGCTCTCCGAGTTCGAGTTCGTAACGCAAGAGCTTTCGTCGCGCTCGCTTCACCTTTGCGTGAATTTGGATAATTTTCAGCATTAGTCTGGTAGGAATGAGTACATCGACGTGATTCTGACAACAGGAACTTACTCTATAGCTGCTTCTTTTGCTTCGTTTAGCATATCGGTATCAGGTTTGATTTCGACTTGCTCCGAAGGGTAGTCACGATGGCGCGCTGTGCGTTCAACGGCTTTTTTGTCTAATTCGAGTCCTGAACGTAGCAGATTCCATTGAGGTGAGTCAGCATCGAGTAGTGTTCAAAATTTTGTCTCATTTGGCTTACTTTGAATGTTACTTGAAGACTCCATGGTGGTGCAGCGAAGAGTTCGAAAAAGGTAAGTGATGCCGGACTGCTCCGGAACACTATTTGGTTTCACAAGCAGAAATTGAAATCCTGGACTATCCAGTCACTCTAGCTCCCGCTACCTTTAGATAGAGAGTTTCGTAGAAGGATCGAATTTGCGTTTGGCGCGCCGATCCAGCCTCGGGGCTCTACCGCTTGCCGGCGCCACCATTCGGACACCGGGGGCCGGATCATTTGCCGGCTCACGGCAAGTCCGGCTGGAAAAATAAGCTCGCCAAGATCTTTAGAGTACCAAAGCTGCTCGGAAGCCCCCACCATGTCAAAGCCCAAAAGTACCACAAAGCTCACCCTCACTGGAAGTTATCGATCTGACATTCGTCTACTTTCCTCTATTCTTCATGGAAAACACGTCTCTGGTACTACTGCTGACGGCGGCCGTAATGATTCGAGTCTCACACCCTTGATTTGCATCTCCACCCTTCTGACTCTAGGCACCAGCAACTCTCTTACGCATGCAGCTCATGCAATTTCGGGTCGCATACATCTGCACCGGCTTGAATGTCTAGTCTGCTGCGAACATAAACCGACTAAGCCATTTCAAAAGCCAGTTTCGCCACCAGAGCCTAACAAGCTAGGGACATTGGAAACGGTCTCCGATGTGGCAAATGCAACGCGAGGGAAAATGCTCCTTGAGCATTGGGCTGATAATGTGGAGAACGAATACTAGTAAGTTTCTCGTTGTTGCTAGATCATATTACATCGGGATCCAACTCCTTGCACGTCAAGCCAAGAGAGCTACCCCCTAGAAGATCATTTGAGGGATATTTTCCAGATACTTTCATACCTGAGCAACGTTGACGCCCAAAATGACATTCCCTCTTCGCTCTTTCTCTTCCTTGTTCAACGTAGGGCATTCCGAAAGATAAGCGCTTGCCTCGAGGAAGTCTTCAATCGTTATGGATCATCATCTCCATTTACACAAATGCTGAACGCCATTCGAGACTCCCCTCTTCCGCAAATCCAGACCCCATATCAAGAAACAGTCGTATTTTCATTTTTCGAACTCAAATTTATGCATCGATGTCACTTTCCTTCTTTCAACGAGGATGGGATGTCCATTAACCTTCTCGAGGGTCCTTATGTCCTCATGGTCAATTCGCAGAATATTGAATGCTGGCTTGGAGCTTTCTCCGTACTTCTCAATACCATGAAGTTACTTTACCCCGAAGAGGACACACCCGAACGGCGGGCACCTCCGCCGGAAGGCGTAGTGTTCGCCATGGTGTACTGCTTGCAATGCTTGCTCAAATTAAAGCCCGTGATGAAGTTTATCACGGAAGTTGATGGAATGGAGCGAGTGATTCACAGTATCGGTATGTTTCCATTGCGAGTATTTGACCGAAATCCTACTGATGTATACAATCATAGAGTCCGCTCGCGAAGAAGAGCCGAGCGACTTTATCAGCAATTTCAGAATCCCCCATTATATCAAACCTAGATCTTCCAATAACAACAACAACAAGGATCGTGAAGTCAATCAGGATAAGGACGAGGATGAGGACAAGGACGAAGATCTAAATGATGGTAAGGATGCCAGAAGTAAGGATTCTTGGAATGCGCCCACTGACAATGACAAAGGGGGGATGTCGGAAATGCCGGATAACGTCGAGGGTAACGCTGAATGCGAGGCCAAGGATGTCGGAGAAGACGTCGAATGTGATGCCGAAATCGAAGACGAAGATGATTTGTTCTCAAATGGTCAATGTTCCTAAATATCAGCTTTACAATCTACTCACACTTTGCTCTTAGATGAGAGGCCTCGTAGCGCTGCAACTCGATTACTGTGTACTGTGTATGCGGTTACCGCCTGGTTGCTGTCCACATCTGCCCTGTCGAAAGAGGCCAAAACGAATTTGGCCGGGAAGGAATTTCAAGTCAACATCTTTCGAAGCTCGGACGTCCCTCCGATTAAATTCGATAGGACTTTCACAAAGAAACTGAAGTATTGCTTCCCCAAACTCGAAATGGACCAGGCCGTGGTGGGAAAGCTATCAAAACGCTGTAATAAGGGGATCATTCACGCTGAAGCTGCCCTCATGGACTTGGTGATGTGTGCCCACAAAGTTTGTTGTCTCATCCTTTTACCCCTCAATGAAAGCCTTCGATAATATGCTACCAGCACGAATTCGGGTATGGGCATGATGTACCCATCGTCGCCAGCAAAAAATGCTGTTACCTTTGCTGGTTGCTGCATCTATTGCTCAACGATGGCCAGACGTTTAAACTCAAACTTCGCGGCACCCACAATCGGATCTTGAGCTGGATTCCTCCACCGGGTACCCCAACTCCCGTTTTACGCCAGCTTCGTGACGCTCTGCTGCAAGTGATTCAAGATATCTCATCTACGCAACTCTGTGACAAGTGGGGAGAGTCTGAAGACGAAGAAGGCGAGCTAAGTTTTATGGAAGACGACGACGGGGTCTTTGCGCGGATTTGATGGGACCCGAATTTTGTTCATTTCTATATTTTATTGTCTTGTTGTCCTTGACCACATTTGTCCAATTGGCTAATTGCCGATTCTTAATGTTATTGCACTCTAATAATGTTACGTTGCAGCCTTTGCTGACGTTTTAGGTGCGAAAGTGGAATGTAAGAAATGAGGTGTAGTTCGGCGGTCGTTACATTTTTAGGCATGAGTGGAAGTAAAAGAAAAAAAGCGGTCGGTTGTTTAGCCACTTGTTTCATTTCTTCGTTGAAAAGCATGTTATACAGATACATTTTTTTTTTCACTAATTGCTATTACACGCCTTGACCAGATCAGATCCAGTCCCTACTGTCGCGTTGACATCTAGATACACAGAGAGTGGAGTAACCATCCATCAGCTGAAAAGGAAAGACGCCAAAACAAACAGAAACGAGACGCACATCCAAAGAAGTCTTCCACCGGTATCATATCCAACACTCCATTATTGTTCTGTCCCAAAGGAAGTGAAGTCTGAATCGGCTGACCGCTCCAGAGAACACGGAGGAAAAAGTTCGAAGACTTTGAGTTTGTCGCACCATTCTTTTCGTATAGCTCAAAGACGACTTCCGATCCCCTGCACAGAAGAAGAGTCATCAGCTGGGAATCCGACCATAGCTCCCACCCAAGAAAGAAAGAAAAAACTTACATCCCCGGCCATACCATCTCCGCCACCTGGAGGATACCAAGTAGGGGAGCTATCGACCCATCGTGGGCGATATTATGGAAATATCGAACTTGGCTCTTCCCTTCCATCTGCTGCCTCAGGTGCCCGGCCAACTCCAAAACCCAAGCTCCGTAGTGTAGAGAGCTGTACAGCGTTGACTGCGGGGCATCTCGGTAATAGTACGAATACTCGTAGTTGCCTAGACGGTAGACGGTATCTGCTTGAGCTTGCGATACACATAGCGAGGTGTCGTTCACGCTGCATGGTAGGGACTTGGAATGGCACTGTTTAGCGGACATGTTGTCGTAGTAGCTGGACAGAAATAATAGTGAGCCAGGGCTCGGGGTAAGCGTTTCAAAACAAACTGACTGATCAAAACTCGTATGCCATCCCGCACTGTCCTGCGTAGCAATACCAGAGACATTGTCCAAGCTCTGGTACAGATTCTTCGCTGCCGTCAAATGTTCAGTCCAGTTAGAGCTATCCGTGGTATATTGTGTGAAGACCGAGTTCGCTGAAGGACAGCTGTAGGTAGGCTGCAAAGAGTCGAATGCCTCATTAATTTCGATCAACGCGGTAGCTTGGGAAGATTCGGGAAATAATCCATGCAAAAGTGCACCAGCCACCTGCGAGGTGATTTGGTTGTCCGTAACACGGATTTTGAAGGTAGATGGGTCAAGCCTGGTCGAAAGACCCAGAAGTTCACCGTATACGGAGCGCAGATCGGCGCCATGGGTGAAAGCATCAGTAAGACCTTCAGTAGAGATTTGAGGGAAGGCACAACTGTCGAAAAGAGAAAGTAAATATCCTTTTCACCAGTATTCGCGATTGAAACACACTTGCTGCCAACAAAACCGGGTCCAACAGTATTGGTAAAGGGATTATCTGGGTTAGTATACGCGGACCACTGCACGACGGTGGGTTCGCTCGCTACACCCTCAGGACCTTTTCCATAATAAATAGGTCCTGCTTCGTTACAACCCCATGGAATATCTTCTTTGAAAAATGTGTTGGTATTGTAGGGTGTCCGTTTATGGTGGCGGTGAATGACCTCGATATATTTGAGGCGAAAGTCCGACGAAGGTGTTCTAAAAAAGATGTTGAGCGAGGCCGAATGGAACTTTGACGAAACAATCTACCCACCTGTACTCCCTCTTCCTGACGTGGGGCATATTGCACCAATTGTAGATTCCATACTCCTCATCTGGGGTTATCGAGGTATCGAATATTCCAGGAGCACCGGTTCCATTCAGAACAAAAGTTAGATTGTTCAAGTTGGTTGATTTTGGTGGAAAATGGACGACATTTGTCGCTATCGAAGCTGGGAAACCGAGAGTGAGCACGAAAAGGAATACGGCTTCGAGGCAGGGGAGAACCATGGAGGGTGGGGTTAACGTTTCAGCATGTCATCGCAGCTTTATATACTTCAGATTCATTAATACTTCAGGGACGCTGGATGTGACCATGTGAACCATTGAGCAGTATACAATAATGAAAGGTGCGGTGTGGAGTATGCAAAAAGAGAAGAAAGCAGGCAAGAAGGAAGTGGTGAGCAGAAAACGAGGAAGCTTCTTATCGAAACCGCGTTAGCTCTACATCCGTGAGATTCACGGGACCGCGTTCATGCCCCTACGCAATTGAAGTACAGTATAGTAGTATACAGTGCAAAGATGACTTGTCACTTGTCCTCAGTTGAAACGTCTATAGAAACGCGGAAACCTTGACCGGTTTCCGTACCGCAGCCGAATTCCCTTCTTTGTACTTGTAGCTAACGCTGAATGTTAGAGGGGCAGGGGCAGCAGTCTTTGAAGTTTTCAAACCACGGAAATTGGTTTTTGGTTTTTTCTGGCCAACACTTGCCGCACCACCTGCTGATGGTTGGATGAGGCGTCCGAAGAAATCTGTCGGTGGCTGAGTAAAACAAAAAGGCAATCAGTGTTTTGAGGAACAAGGAAAGAAACTTGCACTCACTCGATCGGCAATATCGATAACTTCGAGCGCTTCTGTCCGAGCCCGTTTTCCGGGTGATGGTCTCATAGAATCGTCATCCTCCCCAGTTTCTCTACTGCTCTTGTTCTTAGTCCTGTCATCCATAAAGTGTGCATTTAGATGAAGCCAGAAGCGGGAAAGGAAAGGGCACGTTACCCGCTGAACATGTATGCGTGCTTTCCAGAACGGCCTTTATCGATCACATCAGTTGCATGAGACGAGATACGAGCATCGACCTACAGTCGAGTTAGCACATCGAGTAAAACAAGACCTATCATCATCCATACCTCTTGCGCGACCAAGTGCCTCACGGCATACCTCGAAACAGCGATATCAGACGCTCGTTTACCATCGTATGTCACAAATACATCGACAGCCCTATAACCCAAAGTATCAGTCAACAAATGTCATCCTTCCAGTATCAACTTAGCATACGGATCCAGGCGGTAAGTCAATTGACCATCCTCCGCTCGTTCTTGTACGAAGCGAAGCTCAAGAGCAGACATAATATCGACCAGCCGATTCATGAGTGGACGCTCATCTGCTCGCATATGTTGACCATTAATCTACAAAATCCAAATTCAGTATTTACCCCTCAAGTACTAGCGAAGAATCCGCCACCTACTGGTCTAAGGTGCAGGGAGATTATCCTATTGATATACGGCGCGAATTCCAACTGCAATATTGGCCAGTTTCCAAGATGTCGATAGTCTCCTGCATGTCGTGTACTTGCGACGTGCAGACATCGCGTCAGGGATTTATAGATTTCTTCGTTGGTTTTTGTTAATAGAAGATTCTGAGCAACCCCAAAGTCAGCGTATCAGCATCTGCAGATAACACTGTAGAAAATATGCGGGTCTTACATCCCAGTCCTCCTGTCGCCGGTCGACCTTGGGCGCACCGCGCTCTTGGAACAGAGGGAAAAACGGGACCAATGTGTAAGGTAGATATGGACTCAAGGCAAAGTCACCATCATTGTACATCGCAGATGACAATGTATCAAAAGTCGTCAACCACTCGTTGGCTTTCTCATATCTTGAGAAATTCGCATCGTGTCGGCGGAGGGTGGCATAGTGCGAGAAACAACCTTGAAGAGAGAAACGAGGGGGAGAAATAAGTGAGGAGTGAGCATTCTGAACTGGATACAACTCATAGGATTTTACCCACCAACAGCAATAGCACTGTCTTTTCCACAAGCATCGATTTCATGACTGAGACGACTGACATAGCGCGCGTCAGGTTCCTCCAACCCCAGTTCTTTCGCTCTCCTTTTTGACAAGGGTGTGAATAGACTATTGAGAGCCGATGAAATTGAGCTGTCTGCTTCCTTCATGCCTTTGGTCGAATTGCGCACAATATTCTCAGTGACAGCTTCATTTCGGGAGCGGATGAACTTGGTAGAGGTCAGCCGTTAGCGCTCAGTGTTTCTGTTACTACTTACCTGCAGTGTATTCAAACAACCCCTCAAGTCGCCCTTGGCAACGGCCACAAGGGTGGAAAGCGCCCTCGTCTCCGCCTTCATTCCTTCGATAGCGCAAATTTCACGCAGGCGTTTGACGGTGTGTATATCGCTAGGTTTTTGAAATCGAAGCTGACATGCATGAGGCCGGAGTTTCGCCAATGACGCGGCGTTGATGTCGTTGCATATGCAGATAATTGGTCGCAAAATTGGCCTTTTCCCATTTGGTTTGTTAGAACGATCTTCTGCGAGCACCATGACTTTTGTGAGATTTCTAGAGAAAAGACCAAAGACGCACTTGTCTTTTTTAATTTATCCTGCGTGAGCTGGACGAGTTTGTGTATGAAAGTATTAGACTGTTGGCAAGAACGTTTGATCACACGATTCAGTTTGGTCGAGGAAAGAAAAACTACGAACGTTATCTCCAGCGCCAGTTGCCCCGTCAATTTCATCGATAATGACGAGAACTGGTTTCGTGCTCTTTACGGTATATCCTGTTTCCAACATCGGGCGTATACGGTCATCGACAATGGAACCTGATCTAGCATCGCTGTAGTGAAAAGGTTGGACAGAGACCACACATGAAATGATTAGGCGTCTTACCTCGCGTTGATCTCCATGACTTCATACCCGGCTTGCTTTGCAATGACGTGTGCGAGCGTTGTTTTTCCAAGACCCGGAGGTCCAGAGATGAGCAATATCTAAAATAATGAGAGATTTAATGAGCGAGTTGCTCAAAGCAGGATAAAAAAGGCACGTACACGCTGCTTCGGTCTCTGGTGAGGATCATTTGCGTCGTAAGCCTCTTCTTCATCATTTCGCCTTCTCTTCTTTCCTTTACTCTTTCCATACACGCACCTGTCCCACTGCTTGAGCCATTCCATCGCTTCCCGAGCTACGCGATCATTGCCCATTAGATCTGTGAATGTTTTGGGTCGATAACGATCGACCCATAATGTGTCGTTCACTCTTGTAGCAGTTGAAGATGAGGTGTTGGAATGAATGCTGGGCGTATATAATAAATATCTCGAACATCTCGATGCTGAAGAATGGCGAGCGACTTACGGTTCGCGACTCAACTCCCTAGCTTTATCTTCGGATATTTGATCCAATAATCTGTGGAAGGGCGTATCCAGTAGGTTTCCGACTTGGCGTGATCGTGTAGTCACTGCAAGTTTCTATATACTACGTGAGAAGGAGCGTGGTGAGGCGAGAAATGGGGTAGCTGACACGTCGCGCGGTCTTGACTGGTTTCCGTCGAAGAAACACAGTTTCCCCATCAAAGTTTGTGGCTTTGAGAGTGGTTGAAGGAGGACCTGTAGGTGTGGATGCTGAAGACCCAGGTGTTCGTGTACTGGGCCGACTGATGAGTTTCGAAGGTGAAGGGAATTCAGATTCTGCTTGTGAAGGTTCCAGGGACGATTGTGATTCAGAAACTGCTGACAGGAGTCCATTGGGTACAAATGAGGACTTAGAGCCTTCGAGGTAAGGAAAAGTAAGAAAATTTCCCCCGGAAATAGCGGGTAGTGACGCACTTTGGGCCGCGCTGGTAATCTGACCTAGACCAAGGAGCCCGTTTGGTTGAAAGGCGTCTTTTTCTGAGCATTTACTGGTAGAGGATCCAGATAGTAGGCCATTCGGCGAAAAACCATTGGGAGATGAGGGGCCTAATGAACCCAAGAGCCCGTTGGGTACAAAAGCTGGAAGGCTCGCGGCCGAAGACATAATCACTGGAGTTTTGAGTTCTAGTGTGTGATCAGATAGTATTTAGAGAGGGAGTTCTTTGAGAACTTCGCGATGAAAGTCGTAGTCAACGTTGCCGAGTCACGTCGCGTGAGACGCGTCTGTGTCACGGACATGATTCTGCCGGTAATCTAATCTTATCATTTCTTAAACCACCATGTCCTCGAACCCGCAATCGTTATCGCAGCCTCCTGCCGGCCTATGGGGGGCTCTTCAGGCTTCATCCTCCAGAAACAGGCCGAAACCGAGGTCCCTTGCCTCGTTTGAGAATGGCATATCGGATCTCATCGAAGCTGACGGGGCAGAAACTTTCAATAAACACGATCTACTTTGTCCACGCGAAGGTTGTGCCAGTATCATTCTAAAGAAAGGAGTCGGAAAGCTAAAGGAAGGACAGAGTATACAGGTTCGCTCACGCTCATCTTGACCAAGGAGCTGACATTTCCAAGATGCTCAGATTGAACCGCAGGATATTCCTGCTCATCCACTACTTCCTGCCCTTCCGAGCAGCTCAGAATCTACTCAATGGTGGCTCATCACCCCTTCTCCTATGCAATTTGAGAACATTGGTTTTTCGAGACCAGTACAATCTCTTTCGCTCTCTCCGTCAGGTTTGTCAACTTGCCGTAATCAGGTGCGAGTTTTGCTGATGGACGTTTTGATTGGATAGGGAACAAGCTTAAGCTCTTAGCTTGCGCAGAATGTGACCTTGGACCTTTGGGATGGTCCGAGGAAGGAGGGAGCGAATTCTGGCTCGCTTGTTCGAGGATTGGATATCGAGATGAGTAAATGCGGCGCGTTCAGATGCACCGTGCTTTATGGGACTTGTTCAATACTTAGTGTTTCTTTCCAACGATATATTGGAGCTTCCCTGCAGCTGATCAGCGGAGATCAGAAATGCCGCTTTGGCCGCCTTGGGGGCTTGGCTGACTTGTCAACTTCTCCGTTCCAGTTCAGTTTCTCACTTTCAACTCCCAACCCCCCCCCCCCCCCCCCTCCCCCCCTACGGCACTATCTGCTATCCTCTTGAGCTTTCTGTACCTTTGAATAGGCTCGTAAGCAAACTTTGAGATTTTTTTGCTGCCGAATTCTATCTCAAGGTCGAGTGGCACAGTGACTCGCTCCCCGTCCTTATGACTCAAGTGGCCCGACTTTATCTTTCTCAACCCAGGATCGAAGGACCTATCTACCTCTCAGCAGATGATCTACTATTTCTCCAGAACAGGATATCGGCAGCAGAACATCAAATTATGGTCCTCGAAAAACACGTTCGAGAGACGCTGACTCGTGAGCTTAAAAAACAGGCAAAAAAAATCGAAATCTTACTGCTCAAAAACATCCTCTCACCGATCCGCCGAGTTCCTGTCGAGATTCTTTCCTTAATATTTGAGCTCGCCTGCTCCAGCCTTCATTTCCCTGATAATGACTTAATGCGTTCTACATGTGTTGTTTCTAGTGTGTGTGTGGCTTGGAGGAATACCGCTCAGGCTACTCCTCGTATCTGGTCAAAAATATGCCTTTCACGAACCAAGCATCCGAAGGCGTTCACAGGGAGCGTTGATTGGATCAGGGGATGGCTGACTCGAAGTCGGGGGCACCCTCTACTGGTGTCGTTGGATGTCCAGAGGGTGGATCCGCTTGATGAAGTTCCTTCATTCAGATTCACTCAGCTAGTGCAGCATATTGTTGGTTTCTGTCACCAAACTCGGTGGATCTTGTTTTCTGGGGATGCCCAGGTCTTTCTTCCCCTGTTTCGTCTCCCTTCCGCCTCATTCCCTCTTTTGGAAGGAATCTACATGAATATTTTGCCGGCGCAAGTCCTGACGCACCTCTTTCCCAACAAAGTACAGACATTCCTCGCCGCACCCAAATTACGACATTTAGAGGTAGCAGAGTCGGTCGACGAATCGCTGTTAAAGTCACTGGCGCTCCCCGAGAATGAACTGACCAATCTCGTCATTCGCGGTCAGAGACTACTCTCCAGTCGTTCGCTTGACCTGGACATTCTGTATCGGTGCAAAAGCCTCGTCAATCTGACCATTCATTTCCATTACGGCCAGAAGTTCCAGTTTGCTGGATTCGATGAAAGTAATCGATTCGTGTTGCCGGCGTTGCGAATGTTAGACATCACTTGTCACCCTGTCACTGGGGCCCGTCGTGGGGTAAACTTGCTCCGTTCCCTCGTCGCGCCTCATCTAGAATTCTTGATACTGAGGTGGCGAGGTCAGCCGTACGACCAGATCGCGGTGGACATCGGGATATTTCAGAGCCGCTCGATGGCTCAAGTGGAAACCTTTGACTTCAAAAATTTTAGCGGAACTACAGTCGATCAATCAGGCTATCTCACTGGATGCCTCCTCGCCATGCTCCGTACGCTTCCGACAATCAAAGTGTTCAAGTTCGGTTATGGGGTGTACGACGCGGACTTTTTGCTTCGAGAAATGACTTACTACAATAAGGAACCGGTTCTTCCCAATCTCAAGCGCTTTGAGCTCGCTCACGCATATCCGCGAGGCTGGGATAGTAGTAGAGAAACTCCGACTCTGCATTTGACTTCGATGGTTCTATCACGAACTGTCCGGACCATGTTGGACGAAAGAGCGCCGGCGATTTTGGAGCGTGTATTCCTGTACGGGCCACAGTTTAAGGAGGACGCTGAAAGGATTCTGTTGATAGCGCCCGGAATGTATTTGCGACACTATGATAGTTACCAAGATCACAATCAGGTTTGAGCTGTATGTTTATACATAGATGGATGTTCATTGTGGGAGAATGTTTTTCCTGGACAGCAGAGTTTGGTGGATGGGTGACACTTGTGAGCTTATTGACCAGTGCATGGGAGCCGTTCATTCCCGAGTAGCGGTGTTGGGGTTGATGATCACTAAACTTGGGTCTCATTTGCAGCAGGGGTCCCGACAGCAGAATACCAGTTTTATACGCTTGGAAACTCTGGATATCTACAGTCCTCCGACAGCTGAGCAGAGCAGAGATGCGGACCGCGCGGTACATTATGGAACAATGGAGAAATCACGTGACGTTATAGCCACCAGACCAAGCCTGTACAAACAAGGGCGTTGAGTTTCGAACCAGTTCAGTTGGCTAGTCGTCACTATCCACGACGACAACGACGGCACCTTTATAATCCTTACTGCCACACTGCTCAGCCTGGCTGAAGTCAAGCGCGCCTTCGCTGGCTCGCCTCCTTCTTACCCCTTATTCTGGTGATGTCCTTGACGCAAGTTTTGAACTCGGCCAATACGACGTTTGGCCATAGACGATATCCCGGACAACGACCTCCACCTATACGTAAACGCGCCTCCAAGTCTCGCTCAGCCTCTTCAGCAACAGTTGACGTCTTCCGCGCGTCAACTTCCTCGCGAGATATAGACATACGGCCTGTGCTGGTACCCCTACACCCAAACCTTCGCAGACTTCCGTCTCGTGTACATCTAGTAGAAAAGCCGATGGAGATATGTGATACAGATCAGAATCCCCGCGTAGGATCCAAACGAAAACGCGTCGCGAGTGGTGGTAACGAGAATACGCATCACGGTGGCCGACCCACACGCGGTTCAGGCCAATTAAAACGATTCAAGACCAGTAGAAAATCCGATGAAACTAGTGAAGATGACGAGCAGCTTAGTTCGATGGATGTTGACGATGTATTTCGGCGTAGACGGGGACGGCAACCCCCACACGTCCCGCTGGAGACGGACTCGGATAATGACGATGAAGAGGAAGAAGACGAAGACGAGGATGCGGCCGAAGATGCAGAGGATGAAACCTGTGAGTATTTTCAGACGACTCTGGCATTCTCTGACCGCCTTCGCTCTATGCAGCCGATGACTATCTCATTTCCTCTGCTCCATCACGTGCCCTCAAACGAATGCGGAAAGACGACTTGGTTCGTCTCTACACATTGGCGGGGCTTTCAGACGACACCGAGTCCTTCACAAAATCAGATCTAGTTCAAGCCATTATTGATGCCCGAGACGATTTAGCTTCCTTGCCCCCTTCTTCACCGCTAGGCAGGGGTGGAGCCTCGGCTTCCGGCTCGAGTGACTACTCGTCCGACGAGCCCAAAGAAGACCCTACGCCGATGGCCAACTTGCGGCGTCGTGTTACGGCCACTGATGTTACTGATGTGACTCGTGAAAGCTCTCGTAATCGGCCCCTCAAAAGTCGAAGTTTTTCGATGGGCCATTTAAACGATTCCACTTTCTCTTCACACTCTCGACGTAAAAGACAGGCTAGTAACAAGTCCATGGAAAGCTCGGGAAGCAGGTTAGCTGGACTTTTATCTAATTACGCTATTCATATTCATTTCATTTGACAGACGATCCTCACGCTCATCACCAGCTTCCGGAAGTCAACAGTCTATCTCGTCACCTCCAGCACATCACCTACGCTCTCGTAAAACTTCTGCCCCTTCCCTTGCCTCATTCTCAATGGCTATTGCTCCTCACCTCCTCGATCCTGACACTCTTCCCACGCCCAACGGTCTCTCCGGCTCCGGTACAACACCAACTGACGCCCTCTCTTCCTTCACCTTCACCCATCGCAAGGGCAAGTCGAGACAAGTTGAGTTCGACGAGCCCGCCCAATCTTCCAAAACGCCTTCTAAAGGGTCGACCGCTGCCACTCCCATATCGATTCTCGAAAGCGAGAGTGACTTGACAGACTTGGAAGACTTGGAAGCGAAGATCATGGCCCAGCCTAGTCCGAGAAGGTTGCGAAGCAAGGACAAGGACAAGGACAAGGAGAAATCCCGCTTAGCGTCTGATGTGCTCTCTGCGGACACGCTCGATGCTCGTCGTGTGACGCCTATGCGCACGGCCAAGAAGAAGATACAGACGTTGAAAGAGGATGATACTGAGGAGGATGAGGAGGCGGATGATGAAGAGGAGGTTGATGAGCTTGTTTCTACGCCTGTACAATCTTCGGCTCGACGGACGCCTATGCGTCGCCGACTTCGTTCCCTGAGCTCGCGTAACCAAGAAAATGCTGATCCGAGCGATGGCGATGACGAGTCGGGTGACCAAGAAGAAGTTGAAGAGGAAGGAGAAGAAGAAGACGAAGTAGAAGAAGACGAAGGAGAGGAAGATGACGAGGCCACTATCGCCGTCGAACCTCGGAAGCTGCGCAATGGAAAGATTGTCGGCGATGAGGATGTAGAAATGGTGGACGAAGAGGACGAAGAGGAGGGCAATGAGGAGGGGGAGGAAGAAGAACAGGTAGATGGCGTCGAGGAAGATGATGATGATGAGGCTGGTAGTGTCGAGGCTGAAGAAGACGAAGAGCCCGATGATGAAGCGAACAGCATCGATCTTGAAGTCGATGCAGATGGTGATACTGGCGAGGAGGTGGAGATGGAAGACGAGGACAGCATCGATCTCTCTTCATCACCTTCAAGACCCTCGTCCGTCTCCGGCGAGATGATTTGGTTCGCCTGTGCGAACATCGAGATCTCGAACCCACGGGTACGAAGCCGCAGCTGGCCACAGCCCTCTTACAATGGAGGGATAGTCAACCTGACTTTTCATCTACGAGTTCATCGTGTCCCTCTTCCATTGGTCCTCTGTCCTCTGTCACCCCTCACCCCTCATCGACCGCCACCGTTAGACCAAAGCGCGGGAACACTCGCGGTGGCCGCAAAAGTAGCCAAAAAACCGCAACTCCTCCAGTCCCTGTCCTACTTCGCTCCGAGCGTGTGCACTTTGATGAACCATTGACGCCTATCCCTCCAATATCTTCTCAAGCTGCTGACCTTGCCCCAGCTGTCGCTGCGGGGTCATCCAACAATGAACCGGAACTGGAATTGGATCTCGAGTCGCTGGGGCTAGAAGATCGAGAAATTCCTCCAGACAAGTTGAGCAAGGTGGAGAAGATCGGTAGCGGTGGGTTCAAGGACGTCTTTGTTGGAAAATACAAGACTAGAGGTGGACCAAGGAAGGTTGCGATTTCAGAATTTAGAGGACAACTGAATGCCAGTGAGTTGTTTATTGCTTCCAGTAACTTGTAAATGGGCGCTCACCTCTTTGCAGTGGATATCAAAGAGCTCAAGCTACTTGGCGGGTTCGACCACGCCAATATTGTTCGCTTCGTGAGTGTCACTGTCATAGTGCCTGTCAGGGCTTTCTACTGACTGTGAAAACGTGTTTGCCATGTTGCACTATCTTAGATTGGAGTTAGTATACCTGAGAATACCCGCGATACCCCGGTAATGATCGTCAGCGAGCTTTGTACGAACGGGGATTTATTCGATTATGTTCGAAACGTATCCCCTCCTTCAATGCGCAAAGTGGTATGTCATTTCTATCGAGACTGATATTGATCAATCTGATTCTCTCGTAAGCTGAGCATAATGCTCGACATTGCCCGCGGGCTTGAATACCTGCATCTCCGGAAACCCTCCGTCATTCACCGCGACTGTAAATCTTCCAATATTCTCATCACCGGCAAAGGCGTCGCCAAGATCGCCGATTTTGGGCTTGCAAAGGTCAAACAGTCCACGAGATCGATGGTTCGCTCGCTGGTCGGGACAGTGAATTGGCAAGCGCCGGAGTTATGGCACGCTCATCCAAAGTATAACCACAAGGTGGACGTATTTTCATGCGCCTGCGTCTACTGGGAGATGTTGCAGTGGCATGTGACAAACAAAAAATTTCCTTGGGAGGGCATGAACGAGCATGCGATCTATGAGCTCGTCGGGACAAAAAAGCAACGGTGAGCTTTCCCCACCTAAATGACGACGTAGGTGCTCATGCTCTTCCGCTCAGCCCTAATGTAAACGGTCTCCGAAAGCAATGGTGTCCTGAGATTGTCGACCTTATCGAACGCATGTGGGCGCAGGAACACCAAGACCGACCGACCATGAGCGAAGTTGTAAATGAGCTTCAAAAGTTGGTTGAGGAATATTAATCGTTTCCTTTTCATCTCGAGAATTCCTCTCTCTTTTTACTCGCAGCATTGCTCACTCGCAGTTTCGGTTTTCAAGTTTTTTATTCTCTCTCCCACTATCTGACTAAACATCTACAAAACATCGTTTTTTAAGATTCTGTTCCCTGATTCCTTTTTTCTCATGCACATTATGAAGATCTTCGCCAATGTGTTGTGTGTTCTGTTTTTTTACCCTTTGGATGTGCTATTTTCGATAATGTTTTTCCCTACTTTTTCTTTCTTTCGTTTACAGAACTCATCATATACTTGAATCGAACCATCAATCCTCACTTTTGTAATCATCAACCGTAGCATGATCAAATAAAAAGAAGCAACATATGAAAAGAGTAAATCAGTGTTGTTCGGAATACTTACCCTGAGAGCTCTTCCTCTCCCTCTGTATGGGATCGATACGTTTTTTTTTCACCGGCGGGGAATAGACTGATTCCCGGTCTAGATTAGCTCGGAGGATTTTCAGATTTTCTTGGCCATGTCTGGTGACGGCCGGAGAGCCAAGCAGTCAATATGGTATATTTTCGGCGCATGTATAGAAGGCTGAGCCTGCGGTGCTATCCCGTGCTTTGTCTCCTTTATTTGTGTCGGACCCAGATGCGAATCAGGGTTGAAAGACGATTAGAGCGTCTATAAAAACAAGCAAAAGCTTTCTCTTCCTTCCCTCCTTTACCGATAATGGTCAATATCTTGATCTATTCCGGCCCAGAAGTGGTCGCGTCAGCTCTCAAATCATCCCTTACCCATCTCGCCAGAATCCTTCTACCCAACTACACCATACAGCCTGTCAGCTCGGCAGTCTTGCTCACCCAGCCCTGGACTGCCAATTGCAATATCTTGATTGTACCGGCCCTCAAGGCCGCCAGCGAGCATGGCGGTCTTCCAACTAGTATCTCGGGAATCGTGAACGATTTCGTTGATGCCGGGGGAGAAGTTTTATGTTTGAACGCTGCGGCCAGAGTTATCAGCAAGAGGGCGGGTGCGCCAAGTTCTGCCAATCAATTCGCTTTCGTGGATAGAACGACAGGAACGACCTTCGTACCGGTCTCATTGCCTTCCTCATCACTTTCGCAGCGGGATCAAACGACGAGAAGAGTTCGAAGTCAAGGTACAACTGATACATTAGAAGGTATCGTTGAAGGTAGTCTTCCTCAATTCACGTTCGAAGGAGTCGATGCCAGCAACGCGAACAAAATGGACGTTCTGGCGAAGGCGACAGAACAGGACGGAGAACGTATTGCCGCGCTGAGATGTCAAGTGGGAGGAGGCTACGTCTCGTTCTGGGCGCCCGGGCCCGAAAATCTGGCTGAGGATGACGAACAGCATCCTGCAAATCGTTCACCGTCCGCAAAACCGTCCAAACCCGACGCAACGCCTCCATTCCCTTCTCGCCTTCTTCTCCTTCGATACTGCTTGGAGCGTCTCGGTCTCAAGCTCCCTCATCCTACCGCTGGTCCCATTTCACGCCCTTTACCACAAATAATTCTTTCTACTCCGGACAAGCCCGGTTTGCTCGAGGCTGTGATGGGTAATTTAGGGATGAATAATCTCGGGATTGATGCTACTGGTGCTCCCGCCGTCTTTGAAGATGCGGAGAATACACTTCAGTTTCACCCGTATGAAGAGGGGATAATGATCCTGAGACAGATGAGGTCAGAAATACCTACTGCGACGTACCCCATAGTCCCGTCGCCTCCTGGTTCGCCGTCGAGCTTGACCGGCTCTGAGCAAAGCAATGACGCTGTCAAGCATATGATAGTGTGCCCATCAGGCATGATTCCCGCCCTTGACGACACACCCTTATTCAACCTCCGGACGTATTTCGATCTTTTACGAGCCGCAAGGACAAGGGAAGGATGCAGACGGGACGTAGCAGGGTTCGGTGAAACGATGATTTATGGTCAGGTTGTCTCCAGTACACAAACGATGTTTGACAAGTGAGTATGAGACATTCTACTCGTAGCTGTGGATGTCGATGCTGATTGGGGCCCCCTTAGGAACCCCCGTCTTCTCTCTTCTATTCCCCCTTCTGTCTCTATCGTTTCCTTGGGGTCTCATCAGCTCAGTGGTCGAGGACGCGGTGCTAATGCCTGGATCTCTCCTCAAGGCTGTCTTCAATTCTCTCTCCTAATTCCAAAAGTTCCTCTCAGTCCACATTCTTCGTACGCCCGCAACGCTTCTTCCTCATCCCTTATCCCCCCCGCATATATCCCCCCTGCCAAGCTCGTATTCATCCAATATCTTTTTGCACTGGCTGTTGTGGACGCATGCAGAACTGATGCGGTCATAGGCGCGGAGTTGGGTCAGCGGGTCCGAATAAAATGGCCCAACGATATATACGTCTATTATGGAGGTGGGAAAGCAGAAAGAGTCAAAATCGGCGGAATTCTTGTATCGACCTTGTTCGCCCCCGGAGCCAAGGAAGCAGATATCGTGATTGGATGTGGCCTCGACGTACTCTGTCGGCATCCGCTATTCTCCCTTCTCCGAGTAGGAGCACCCACACTCTCGACGACGTTCAAAGATCCTGCCTGTGCCAGTTCAATGGAACCCGTACTGAAAGACTTGACGATGGAAGGTACCCTAGCCGCCATTCTAGGCAAATTTGAAAAGATGTGGAACACTTTCTTATCGAGCGGAGGTGATTTTGAGCCGTGGTTGAGGATGTATCAGGATCGTTGGTTGCACGGGTGTGTATCGGATATGATTCCTTGCGGTGTTTCGAGAAATGTTTTGGATGTTGCTGAGGCTGTTCTTGCAGTGACCAACTTGTGAAGCTGACTACGGTGGATCCGCCGATGATGGTGAGGATTTGTGGGATCACTTTGGATCATGGGTTGTTGAGGACGTTGCCTGAGCCTGGGCACGGGAGAGGAGGAGGTGGTTATGGTGGTGCGTATGGTTATGGTAGCCGAACCAGTGCAGGGTATATCGATCTGCAACCGGATGGGAATAGCTTTGATCTTATGGCGGGCTTAATCAAGGTTAAAGGGCCATAGAGATGAGTGTAAGAGGAGTTGATGGGTCATGGTGTTGTTGTATTGTTGCTGCTGCCATAGCTGCTGCCATAGACGTTGCATTTTTTGGTTTTTTTTTTTTTTCGTCCTTTCTCTATATTTCTTTGTAGGATACACTTGTATTTTGGTGCTCGGTTGTTCTGATTTGCTTGTATCTATCTATGAATTCGTTTTCTACCCGTAATACTATATATACACACTTTCTTCTGCTTTTTTCTTGTATAGGAATGTGTCTAGTATAAACATCCATTCGAATTCAAACGCGTCGAAGGGGCGAATGTCTTTCCAGGCAGGCGAGAGGAAAAACATCAATTCATAGTCATCAATAAAGGTACAACTTGGGCCGCGTATTGTGACTGTATTGTTACCGTATCTTCCCTGCTCTCTAACAAGAATTTCACTTGGTCAAAGCTTCTAGCAACGCTTCGCCGATGGACTGTGCAGAAGCAGGGTTTTGGCCGGTGATGAGATTACCATCGACGACTACTTTGGGCTTTTATCAAACCATCAACACTCGATTCAACTCTTTTTTTTTTTCGCGCGAGATTGAGAGGCACTCACCTGCCAGGGTTCAGTTTGGAGAAAGATTGCACCGAAAGATTTGATTTTATCTTCGAGAAGGAACGGGATAATCTATGAAGAAGAAGAATAAGAGATGATTGAGAGGGATGAAGGGTGTCGTCAAAAAGAAAAAGAAAAAACTTACATCGAGGGTCTTGTTTTGAGTCTCTTCAATATTGGTAAACCCCGTAACTTGTTTGCCAGCCAGAATCGACTTTCCATCGGGAGTAGTACCGCCAACCAATGCACTGTTGACGAGAAATAAATAATAAAAATAAGAATGAAACCCGATCGAGCAAGTACTATAAACTCACGCTGGACCATGGCACACGGCAGAAGTGATTTTACCAGAGTTGTAGAACTGAGGGGTGTTGGAAAGGATTTCTCGTTAGACCCAATCCACTGGCCAGCAAATCTGAATCGAAGGGGAACGCACATCCGACACCAATTTGCTGTTCACCAGGTCAAAAGGAAGGTCGATGACGGGACCATGGCCACCGATGTAAAACACGGCGTCGTAGTCCTCGTAGTTGACATCCGATAGTTTCTTGGCCGAAGCAAGTTTTTGCTTTACAGTCTCGTCCTTGAGGAAATTGACGGATTTGTCGTCCGTGAAGATCTTTGAGTAGAGAGGGTGAAACTAGCGAAAAGGAGCTGGCGAGACAGGTTTTACCTTGGCAGATCCAAGGTCCAAAGGAGGATTCGGGCCCTTGGGAGAAGCAAAGTCGATCTGGACATGAGGCGCGAGAACGTAGTATGGATGAGCAGCCTCTGGGAGATACCAGCCCTGTTCTCCGACCAATATTTCAGATTTCAAATCATATAGACAGATCAGCCAAAAACAAAAAAAGGGACTTACGGTCTGGCCACCTTTCAGATTTTTGTCTACAGAAGTAAAAACGAAGAGAATAGAAGGCATTGTGTCTGATCCTGGTGTGTTGGGGATTTAGAGAGATGAGACATTGGTTATATAGCCGTCAAGGAATGTCTAATGAAATCATCTGGATTCGTGAGCACGCATGCGGGCTACGGAAATATGGGACGCTACCTTAATGTCATCAGCGGTTAGTCATCAGCGGTTATCTATCACTGATTATCAATCAATCCCTTCCAGTTCAAACACAATTCTCGACCATGTACCTTCAAACTTTTACTCTCTCTACCCAGAATCGCTGCGATGACCCTGTACAATGTTTAGAGCGCACGACGAGCTCTGGAAAAATTGAGGAATTTTTTGAAAGTAATCTCAGCCCCGTGGCCTCCGGACCGGGTATCTTTCGCACCCTTCGCATCAGCCCACCAAATGAGCATTTAGCATGTATAGATACCACATTCTTGGTACTATAGACAGTCATTCTCTGGAAGCCGATACACGCCTCAACGCACATTGTTATGTTATCGCATTTCTCCCCATCTTCGTGCGAGAAGCAGTTCCCGCAAATCAGCGGGAACGATATCCCATCTATGACTAGCCTCAACCTCAACGAGCGACGGTATACACCTCACAGTATCCCTCAGCTCCCTCTCATGAACCAAAAATCCAACGAGAACCAGATTCGTCAGGGTACACCCAGACCGATCGACAAGCTCTGTCAAGAAATGCTTCGGCCATACCCTGGTATCGTAATATTGACCTAGATCTAATCGAGTAGTTGCATTCTGAAATTCAACACTGGAAAGACGAGGTAGGACAAGTCTGTAGAACAGACCAAAACAGTCTTCTTTGCTGTCAATGATGAAAACCAGACTCTGCAAATGAGGCAGAGCAATCAGACGGTCTGGATCTTGGTCCGATGGGTTGGGATCGTATCGCCCAACTCGGAGACGACAACGTTCGAGGGAGGGACATTGCGCAAACAAACGTAAGACTTGGGAACCTGTCAGTCGGCTTTTCGAGTTAAGCTCTGTGAGCTGCGACCAAGGCAGCTTCCACATGAGTAGTTTGGAATGCGGAGTTGCAAAAAATAGAGTTCGAAGATTCGGTGCGAATCCCGGGCGGCTGAGGAACGGAACAGGGTCATCATTTTGGCTGCCTAGCGAGAGGTATTCTAGCATTGGCAGAGGATGGGAACCCAGAATTACGGATAAGGCGTGGTCTGGGACAAAGAGCTGGAGCTTCTGGATGCGCGACGATATCAAGGGAGCCAGTTCTTCCAGGATCGCGTTAACAGATTTGATATAAGCATCTCCACGCGCGGGATGCCAAATCAGCTCGAGACGTAAAGGACGACCCCCAGATCGTGTCAGAAATAAGTTGAAGAGAGTCTCCCACTTTCGCCCTGGTATTATGTGTATGGAAACGGCAGACCAGACCTGTGGGGTCGATAGCGTCGCAAAGCGAAATAAGGAACAGACACGTCCAAAGACAAAGGGTGGTAGAGACGAGTCTCTCCAGTCCGGAAATAGAGTACTCTCCATACATAAGACAAGAATGTAGGATAGTATTTCGACCGGTAGGAGTTGGATAGGGGAGGGAAGCATGGCCGTATGGATTGCAATAGAGTTTTCTAGATTTGCAGCTAGCCTCAGTTGATTGTTCAAGGTAGCCATCAGCCGCTGAAAATCTGTCTGAGGAAAGAGAGCATGGGAATTTATCGTGAGCTGTGGACAAGGTAGTGAGGAGAGCGGGGATCGCACCTCTGCAACGTCTTGATCTTCGCGACGCAGAAAAGATATTTCTTGACTGATATCTGAAATTTCTTGCTTCATTGTTTTCAGGTAGCTTCGCTTGTACGCTATCACCTCTTGTAAAGCGGTGATATCAAGTTCAGAGTAAAGCGACATTTCGAGGGGCCGCTGGGTGATCTAGGGTGACCACGCAGCGAAGCTTTACATAGGTGCGAATCCTATTTGACGTGGAGGTCTGCAGTCGACAGTGTGAATAGAGTTGTGAATGCGAGTGACGAGTTCCTCGAACTCTGATACGTGGTCAATTAGCTGTTGAACACGCACAGCAAAAAAAAATGGAAAATAAAATCAGAGAGAAGATATGTACGCTTCAAGCGAGGACGTCCAATTGTGAGGCTCCACGTCAGCTAACAAATATTTGATACTTCTGGTTTTTCATTCACAACTATAGTAAGTACGAGATCTAGACTCACCATTCTGTATCACTAACGGACGTTGAGAGCAAGCCAGCTCCGGCTTACCGGGCCGGTGATACTCTTTGAAGGCTTGTTTATAGTTTATAGACTGCATAGGGCATTGAACATACAAAAATATATTGCCCCTACAACGCAAGCAGATGCAGCTCTAAAAATCAGTTAGCCGCTCCGATAGGTGTTGTCTAGGCTGCTCGTCTTGCCGCCTCGTAACTAGAGGACTCGTTCATTTGAGCGCTCCTTAATTCAAATTATCGGTGAAGCGGCAGGTCATCGTGAAGGGGTAGTATACTGTATGTGCGTGAGATAAAAATACGGCGTATGTACATACATCAACATGAAACCGACGAAAGCAACTATAAGCCCTTGAAAATTATGTACGGGGTAAGGTGGTCTGATAGCCAGCAAGTACTGAAGGGTCACCCCCGAGAGTGCAGAGAGGGCCTAGGTTGAAGTACTTCAGTGGTGCGGAAGGGCACTGGAAGCCATAACTCACCTTGACTATCAGTCTTGGCCAACCAACAGGCTAACGGAAATATAGCGAATTTTCTTCCTGACGTCGTAATCGATTATCTTTGTTGTAACGGATACACGCCTCAACGCACAATGGTATGGTTTGTCAATGTTATCGCAAGTCTCCCCACCTTCGTGCGAGAAGCAGTTCCCGCAAATCAGGGGGAACGATATCCCATCCATAGCTAGCCTCAAACTCAACCAGCGACGGGATACTCTTCACAGTATCTCTCAGCTCCCTCTCATGAAGCAAAAATCCAACGAGCACCAGACTCGTCAGGGTACACCCAGACCGCTCAATGAGATCTACCAAAAAATCTGTTGACCACACACTCGTTGCGTTATTGTGAATCGGCGCGTTCCGAAATTCGACTCTGGAAAGACTGGGAAGGACGAGTCTGGGGAAGAGACCAAAACAGTCGTAGTCAATGTCAATGATGAAAACTAGACTCTTTAAATGAGGCAGAACAACCAGATGATCTGGATCTTGGTCCAACGCATTTGGATTGTATCTCCCAACTTGGAGACAACAGCGTTCGAGCGAAGGGCACTGGGCAAACAGGCACAGGACTTGGGAGCCTGTCAGTCTACTTTTCTTCGATTCAATCTCTGTAAGCTGCGACCAAGGCAGCTGCCACAAAAGTGGTTTCGAATGCCGAATGGGAAACGATATCATTTGTAGTTTTGGGGCGAACCCTGGGCGGGTGAGGAACGGAACGGGGTCGTCGTTCTGGCTGCCTAGCGAGAGGTACTCTAAGATCGGCAGCGGATGGGAGCCCAAGATTATCGCTGAAGCTTGGTCTGGGACGAAGAGCTGGATCTTTTGGAGACGCGTCGATATCAAAGGCGGCAGTTGATCGAGGACTGCGTTGACAGATTTGGTATGGGGATCATTATGTGAGGGATGCCAAATCAACTCGAGACTGAGAGGATGACTCCTGGATAGAGTGAGAAATAGGGTGAGCCGAGTCTCCCACTTTCGTCCAGGCACGATGTGAATGGAGACGGCAGACCAGACGGGTGGGGTCGATAGCATGACGGAGCGGAACAAGGAGCAGACACGCCCAAAAATAAAGGGCGGGAACGACGAGTCTCTCCAGTCCGGAAATAATAGCGTGCTCTCCATACACAAGACAAGAATGTAGGACAGTATTTCGACCGGTAAGAGTTGGATAGAGGAGGGAAGCATGGCTTTATGCATTGCAATACAGTCTTCCAGATTCAAGGCTTGCTTTAAGTGACTGTTCAAGGCAGTCATCGGCCGCTGGAAATCTATCTGAGGAAGGAGAGCATGGGGATTAATCGTGAGCTGTGGACAAGGTGGTGAGGTGAGCAGGTAAAATATAGGTGTGCTGGGAGGGAACGCACCTCTGCAACGTCTTGATCTTCGCGAGTCAGAAGAGATATCTCTTGACAAATATCTGAAATCTTCCCTTTCACTGTCTTGAGGCTGCTTCCCTTGGCTTCTATGACCTCTTTTAAAGCACTAATTGCTAGTTCAGAGTAAAGTGTCATACTGGGGCGCCCAACCTTCAGCTTTACATAGGTAGAAATACTAGTTGACGTGGAGGTCAACGGGTCAGGTCAATAGCGGTTGAACGTTGAACATGCACAGCAAAAAGTAGGAAACTAGGAGAGAGGACGTTCGATTGTGAACTTGTGACCACACCGGTCACACTTCCTTTTCTGACTGTCAAGGTTTCTCCTCGCTCCCCCAGTCTAGCAACGGTTGACCTTGTTCTGCTTCGACCATGTCGACCATGACCAGCGCCAACCAGCAGGTACACGGGTATCGTTCCGACTTTTTGTATTCGGTAATCAATGCAGAGGAACTTGTCGAATATATAAACGGCGCGCCGCGTCTCTACAGCTACAGCTTTTCAGCGCCTTAATCTCATGGCAACACTTCCACCCTACGCCGCAAACACCATATCTCTCGTCTCTACGACCCACAGCAAGCTCTTGCATGTCAGTGTGTACACCGGCCGGGCAGAGCTGCAGAGGCTCTTCAAGTTCAACGTCAAGACAGGACAGAATCAGTTGCAGATTACTGGGCTGCCTATTGTCATTCAGGCTGAATCTTTGAGGTGAGTTTGTCCCGAAAGAACCGTCGAGCGACCAGGATTTTCTAACGACCGCTTAGAGTCCAGGGGCATGGAAATGCCACGATACACGATGTTTCCATATCCTCTATGCCACCCAAGATACCAACGAAACATACTTCGCCCTTGATACAAGATCTTCAAACGAAAAAGAAGGCAGTTCAGAACGCTATTTCTCGACACAAAACTTCTTCCCGTGCTCTGGATAACTATATTCGGTCTATGACTGTCCACGATGTCCCATTTAGCCAAGTTGAGGCGCTGATGGGTACATATGACTCACAAGCAAGTAAAATCGAGGAAGAACTTGTCAAACTGAGGAAGGAGGAAGATGCGTTGGATGAAGAGATTGCTGTGGAACATGCCAGGATTGTTAAGGATCAGGGGGAGGCCGATGGGGGTTCTGGCGCATACCTTGGGATGCAGGTGTCCATCGGTTTGTTCGCGGAGAATGAAGGGGAAATTGAGCTTGAGCTTGTTTACGGTAGGCTCAATTCTTTCTACCTCCCTGATAGATAATTTTCATTGGACATACCAGCCGTAACCCATGCCAATTGGTATGCTCTCTACGACCTTCGTGTCAATTTGGAGGCAAAGGACAACCCTTGACCTTGGTCTACAAAGCAGCAATCGCTCAAAACACTGGCGAAGTATGTTTTTCTCCCGCCTTCCTTGTTTCGATACTTACATATTGTAAAGGACTGGTCTAATATCCTTTGACTCTCGAAACCGCAACCCCTTCCTACGGAGTACAAATTCCTACTCTTGGCCCTCTCAAGCTTACCACCAGTCCCCCTGTCCCTGCGAAAGTGTACGACTATGGCCCAGATCCTCAGCCTGTGTTTCCTCTAGCGACGTATAGGACGGCTGTCCCCAGATCACCTGCTTCTTCTCGCTCACGTAGTAGGAGCCCATCAATGCGGCGTAGAAGCCGACGCAGAGAACATGAGTCCTTTGCTCAACCTGTCATTATTGTGCCTCCCGCCCCGGCCCTTGCGATACCTTCATTTAACGTCGCAGCCAAAGGAGATGGCCGGTTCAATCACTCGGTCTTCCAAGTACCAGGCCTCATCAGTGTCCCGTGTGACAATGAGGCCCACCATGTGACCGTGGTCGAACTCAAGGAGTTGGAGACAAAGCTGCTATGGTATGCAGTCCCGAAAATGGATACAAGAGTTCATTTAAATGTGAGGGCCTTTCCCCACTTGATTTGCACCCGGGTTGCGGTTTACTGACCGATCGTTTCGTTTCGGTCAGGCCAAAATCAAAAATACATCAGAATATGTACTGTTATCTGGAGAAGCAAGCGTCTATGTCGATGGAACCTTCATATCTCGTTCTTGCGTTCCTTCTGCGGGACCGGATGAGAGTTTCGACTGTAGTCTTGGGTAAGTTTTCACGTTTATATAACCTTTCTACGCTAATACATCGTACATCTAATCTAGCCTCGATTCATCCATCAAAATCACGTACCATCCCCTCTCCTCCAAAGTCAGCCAGCGCACACTATTCACCGGGTTCACTGGTCTCAATAGTATCAGCACCTTCGGTACCACCAAGACGACGGCGACACGTTATACCCAACGTGTTACGGTACTCAATACCAAGCGTGTCCGGATTGATGCGTTGAAGCTGCTCGATCGCTTGCCTGTCAGTGAAGACGAGAGAATCGCAGTCAAGATTTTGAAACCTGCAGAACTGAATACTTCAAATAATCATAATAAACCTGGACAAACGCAGCTGACCGAGACAGCAGGTGGTTTAGACTACCAGAATGTCGAGGATACGAGTTCGGTGACATCCTTGAAGAATGGGAAGAAGAAGAGGTTTTCGACGAGCAAGATTCTTCCTTCGTTTGGGTCGAGTTCGGCAGTTCCAAAGTCTGTTGAAGCGATGGAGGGTGAACCGAAGAAGACTTTTGAATATGACGGATCTGCCTCCGTACCTAGTACCCCTGCGTCAGCACCTGCATCCACACAGAATTCAGGCCCGGATCCCAAACTTCAGATTGTCGCCCAATGGGATGGAACAGATGCAGATAAAGAAGGTCCTATTCACGAAGATGGTCATTTCGATCAAGCTGGGGGAACAGGAGTATCCTCAGCAGGAAGGCAAGGTGGGGAAAAGGAACGTTCGGCTGGGTTGGAAAGTGATGGGAAGATGAACTGGTTATTGCATGATATTCCACCGCAGGGAACTGTTAATTTGGTTTTGGAATGGGAGGTTTCCGCGGCGTCGAATATACGCGTGTATGAGCGGGAGGTTTAGTCGTTTACTGTATAGGAAAAGAGGGGGCATACGTTCAATCTGTCATATCGATCTTACGAACTAGATTGTTTCGGCCGGTTTTTGAACGGCGACGATTTTTGCATTGACAATCTTTCCGGCCCGGCGGCATCCAATTTCGCTTATGACCTTCGATTGACACTTGACTTCCTTCTGTCAATCAACTTCGCTTCGACGATAACTTTTCGCCAGCGCCCCGAAATGTTGAAGTTTATTCGGATGAACTCCTAGCTATAGATGGGCATTCATCTGCGACTCTTCGGAGTAATAATATCCAACAACGGCTTATCTTCGTCCTCGGTTCAGTAGCCAGTAGGACCATGGTGCCCCCGCGTCGAGTCGATTCTGCCGTCATGCATCTATGTAGAGCACTACATAAAGCTCGATCGTGCTCCAAACTTTTTCTCTCTCTTAAGCTTCTCAATCTGTTTCTGTCAGGATGTCAGAGAAGATTCCTGAATCTCCTGTGGACGAAAAGCTCTCCCCAGCTCCCAGTCTCTCGTTGGACAGACTTGAAGACCAAACAGAAAGCTCGAGCTCTAGTACCATCGCCGAAGCCGAGCTTAAGAAGATTCAGAGGAAGATAGGTAAAAGAAACTGACCTAATTGCGATCTGTTCAGAGTCTGCAATGACTTTTCTTGATTTTCATCAGATTGGCATATTATGCCATGGATCTGCCTTACCTACATGTTCATGCGACTCAACGTCAGCGGCATAGGCAACATTGCGATCGTCAATATCGAACAAAAACACGATATCAAAACTCAACTTCACCTGAACCCGTCACAATGGGCGTGGGTCATCTCGTGTTTCTACTATACCTACATGTTCATCGAACCCGTTTCAACATTGATGATGAAGAAAACTTCGTAAGTAACATGCGACGTTACTCCAAGTTAATACCAACTGAATTCATTTTCTTTCTTACTTTTTAACATAGGCCTAGCATATGGATTTCCCGTATCATGGTCAGCTGGGGTATTGTGGCCTGCTGTGGGGCTGCCGTACAGAATTACGGAGGGCTTATCACTGTTCGCACCCGTAGGTCCCGTTCTAAATCCAACTCTTTGGGGGGGTTTGACGTGTCGTTTAGTCCTTGGCGCGATGGAGGGAGGATATTTTCCGTGCATTGTTAGTCTTATTCCGATTACCGCGAGGAACTATGGGGTTTTGACGATAAATTTACCTTAGCTATACTTTTTATCCTTCTGGTTTCAGCCTCGGGAGATTACACTTCGCATCTGCTTCATGATCGCATGCAGCTCTTTCAGTGGTATCATGTCAGTCCCCCATTATTATCATTTTCCATTTTCCATCTTTTCCTTTCCGATCGTTGATATGACTTCCCGAGATAGAAGCGGTTTTATTTCCTATGGTGTAGCCTTTGCAGACGGCCGTCTGGCGGGTTGGCGCTGGCTGTTTTTAATTGGCAGGTCACTTCTTCCGAAGTTATGACATTTTTATCCTGACGATTCTTATTATAGAGGGGATTCCACCGATTATTCTTGGGGTACTTACCGTGTTTGTGCTACCAGATTACCCCGAGACTGTGAAGTTTCTCGACGATACGGAGAAACGCATTGTAACCGAACGTCTGACGGACGGAGCACCTTCAAGATCTAGCCCAACTTGGAATAAAAAGCAGGCATTAGGTCTCTTTCGGGATCCGACGTTTTGGACATTTCACGGGGTTTGGGTCACCAATTCTCTGGGAAATCCTACCCCGTCGTTTGTCCTTCCGACTGTGATCCTTCAGCTAGGTGAGTTGTGAATAAGGCCGGCCAATCCATCCGTCGGATAATGACCTGTCTATAGGATTTACCAACAGCAACATAAGCAATGTCTTGACGATCCCCAGCTCGGTTGCGATATTTTTCACAATGGTTATTTGCGCCTATATGGCACACAAAAATAAATGGAATCCATTCACTGTATCTTTCATCTGTGAGAGGTTTGCGATCTTGGCAAGGAAGGATATTCTCAAGGAATTATACAGTACAGATCATCAACCTTGTTTGTTGCATTATCCTGATGACGGTCAAGGTAAGCTTTCGAAATTGAAACATGTATCCATACTACGGGACTAATTCTTTGGTTCTACCTAGCAACCTATCGTTCGATACATTTTCATTCTTGTCGCTCGGTCATGCTCAAATACCGTTGTCAACCTTCTTTGGCCGAGCAGAGTGGAAGCTCTGAAAGGTACCACCGCGGTAGGACTAGGTATAGCCATCTCGAATCTTGTGAACCAGCTTGATGGGTTGGTTGGACCGCGTATCTTTTCGAGTGAGTTCTTTTTCTTTCTTTGGCATTCTTGAGAACGCAATCTGATTCGATCTGTCAAGCTATCTATGGGCCGACATACCACGTCTCGTTCTCGGTTTGTGCGGGGCTTTTGTCGGCTGGGATTATTTTTATCGCTGTGACGGCTCTCTTGGTTGGTCGGCCGGTGTTGGGAGTTGGAATTGGAATTGGGGGTTCTCGAACCACTCGTTAATGAAGTGATGCAAAGGGAGGTGTTACGTGTAGGAAATATTATCCAATCAATAAGAAATGGATGTCGTGCTTCAGAATCAGAGTCGTGTACAAAATATTATGCAGAGAGCACCGTATCACAGATAGAATTTGTGGATTGACGTGGGAGAGTATGTCGATCATCATAGTTGGCGAGCCAAAAAGAAAGGTTCAATCTTTCTATCTATCTGTATAGGTACCCAAGGCAAAGCTCTTGTCTAGTTTCCCACATCGATACTTAAACTTGACTTTCCACTCCCTCCACAGACAATCGGCCGAGGCCTCACAATGCATAGCCAGGAACTTAGGGGTTAAACGTTCCTGGATTCTATATTGGGGCAGAATGCATGCATGCATGCATGCGTTGGAATCCATCTTCATGTCGTTCGCGTTCAATATAATCAGGTGACAAGAATTGACTTGTAGAGTAGTCGGTCAATTGAACGCCGACGCCCGAACATTCCCTGGATGACCCAGTCTGTCATGTCTCCGGCTCTTGTTCTTGATCCACCATGTCCGACAAACTCGTCTATACTTCGCTTGATGAAATCGACAAGGCAATTCTTTCTGCTGCCAAGTCGCAGACTTATCGCTGATTGTCTTGGTCTGCAAGTACAGATTTACACCGAATTGAAGGCGACCTTCGCATCTGGAAAATCAAAACCGCTTGCCTATCGAAAATACCAGCTCATTCAGTTGGCATACTTGCTCAAGGATAATACCAAACTATTCGAAGAATCGTTGGCTTCAGATTTGGGTCGACCTCAATTCGAGGCGAAGATGTGAGGGAATGCTGCTCACAAATGCCTCATTGACTCACAGATTCTAACAGGCTAGACATTGACCCGACTCTCACTGAAATCAAGGCGACTCTTGCTGGCTTTGAAAAGTGGGCAAAGACAGAAAGCGCTCCCTTTTCGCTCAACTTTTCTGTAATGCGTCCTATAATTCGCAAAGAACCCAAAGGCGTCGTCCTCCTCATCGCTCCATTCAACTACCCCCTCTTCCTTACGCTTCCACTTTTGGTTTGTGAACTTTTATGTTCATTAGCTCGTATCCTAATACCCGATTATCTCAGGCTTCTGCGATTGCTGCAGGCAACGCCGTCGTAGTCAAGCCCACGGAAAACACCCCGGCTACAACTGCTCTACTTGCTGATTTAGTTAACAAGTATATGGACACCTCCCTGGTTCGCGTCGTCAAGGGAGGGGTTGATGAGACTACAAAGGTGCCAATCTATCGGTTAAAAAATTGAACCATTTACTGAAAACCATTTAGTTGTTGGAATACACATGGGGCCATAGTGCGTTCTTTCTCTTGTGTGTGATTCATGTCTAAGGTTGATGTACATTATCATCAGTCTTGTATACAGGTGATTAACGCTGAAAAAAAAACACATGAATGAATCTTACTGACACCCTGAATAGGCGGAGGTCAAGTTGGAAAGATCATATCCATGGCTGGAGCGAAGACGCTGTCTCCAGTTTCTTTGGAGGTTTGTTGTAGTTTGCTTCAGTTCACCTCCTGCCACTTATGTATTTTATACAGCTGGGAGGTACCATCCATCCTTCGTTCGCTATCTGAGTCTTGGGCATGTCTAACGAAAGATATTCAGGCAAATCCCCTGTCTTCATTGACCCAAAATGCGACTTGAAAATTGCCGCAAAGAGAATTCTTTGGGGTAAGGCGGCCAATGCCGGTCAGACATGTGTTGCGCCAGATTACATCATAGTTCAACGGGACTTCCAGGACACGTTTGTCCAGGCTTTGCAGGATGTGTAAGCTTTGCTAGCTTCTAGCTTTTAAAACATCTCATCACCTCATTATGCCTAATAGGTATAATGAATTTTATCCCGACAAGGCTTCTGCTCCTGGCCAAATGTCCCGCCTAGTATCTGCGCGGGCATTTACTCGTGTCAGTAACTTGATTAAGAACACTAAAGGTACCATCGTTTTCGGCGGCGATACCGACGAAGCTACAAAGTATATTGGGCCTACTGTCGTCAAGGACGTGAAACCAGATGATTGTCTCATGTCCGAGTACGTACACCGACGTCCTTGGGTTTGGAGCTATCGTCAATCTGATTTCGGTCCCGCTGCAGAGAAATCTTTGGACCTATTCTTCCGATCATGCCTGTTGACAGTGTTGACGAAGGACTGGCGTATGTTAATGCCCAGTACGTGTGGATCTACTATCTAGTAAATTTAACGCTCAACTGAATCTCTAGTGATCATCCGCTATCGGTGTATGTCTTCACGCAAGATAGCGATTTCAAGGCCAAAAGTCCGTCTTATATTGCACAGTTCATGCGCATCGTATTAACACAGCCGACCTAGTCTTCAATAATACTCAAAGTGGATCTGCCATGGCCAATGAAACCATCATTCATCCTGCCAGTAAGTGGCATCTCAATCGACGAAGCTTCTTTCCCATTCACAATCATAAACTTAGTACATGGTCTTCCTTTCGGCGGTATTGGACCAAGCGGATGTAATTATTTTTATTATACTATACTTTTGAGAGCTGTCGTTGATCCTCAATGTAGCTGGTTATCATACAGGAAAGGTACGCATAACCGAGCTACAGCTCAATAAGTATTCTGATGATCCGATTACATTTTCAGTATGGTTTCGAAATGTTCACTCACCTGCGGTCATCCATCGACTCTCCATCATGGTAGGCGTGCTTCACTTTTCTAGTCTTTCCGGCGCTGATAACCACTTCTATTAATTTATCCAGGATCGATATGCTTCTGAGCTGGCGCTACCCTCCTTACTCCGTGAGCCTAAAAGAAAACAACTACGCCGAGGATACCAATCATGAACTCATTTTACTGTCGTCTTTTTGCTTTCTTTCTCCAGGCTGCCAGTTTGAAGGCAATGGCCCGATTCACAAGTGCCGGTTTGCCTCCTAGACCTTCTGGTCCTCCAAAAGCACATGTGAGTCGAGGGTACTGGTCAAGATGGTCGACCTTCCTGTTAGCTCTTGTTTTGGCTGGCGGTCTGATGAAACGTCAAATAAAGATGTGATTTGCAAAAGTCGTTCAGTTTTTCTTTGGGAATGATGATATCCTCAAGGAGGTGGGACCGTGAAACGGCGTGAGCCGCTCTCCCCAAACGTTCAGTTCCATCTTCTCAATACCATTTGCTATACTGTGTAAGTATGTATATCTATATTTACAAGGAATTATAACACGGATCAGTACAAGGGTTTTTCGATACATATTTTACAGACTATCAATACAACTTTTGCGAGAAATACCGAGTAAACTGTTCGTTCATTATCTCTGCAATCAGCGCAACGCAGCATCATCTACGAAATGACTGCCTCCAGCACAGCGGTACCCATGTGGTTGTTTGATCCACTGAAATCCCTGAACGCACACCCCCATATTCCTGAGCTTCTGCTGAATTTGAGACTCTCTCCTCTGCTCTTCCCTCTTCGCTTGCAAAGCATTTTCAATCCTTCGACGCTCAGCAGCTGCTTGGATGGCACGGAGACGCGCCTGTTCTTGCTCACGTTTGAGAGCTTGTATCCTGGCCTCGTCTAAGGCTTTCGCCTTTGCCTGCTCTTGAAGAAGTATCCGCTGCCTAGCTTCATTCGCTTCCTTCTCCCTGGCTTCCCGGATCTGTCGCTCCATTTCCCTGACCTGTTCAACTCGTTCTCGTGCAGCCTTTTCTGCGGCCTTTTTATCTTGCAGTAGCTGACGCCATACCGCTTCGGAGACTCCCGGATCACGTCCATTGCCCGTCTTGGGACCCCGTGGCTTCTTCGGAGGAGGAGGAGGAGGTTTTTTCGCAGCGGTGGAGGTTGCAGTTGAGATAGAAGGTGGAGGTGGTGGAGGAGGAGTGGGAGGATTTAGCTCAGCCTCGGGAGGATTAGAAGCTCGTCGTTGTACGTTCCTAGCGAGAGAAGATTGGCTAACAGCTCGACTCTGACGTTCCGACAGCATATCCCGCATGATGGCAATCGCGCGTTCAGTTGGCAGCTTGAACGGGAGAGCGCCGGTGCTGTTCGGTGTATATGCCTCACCAATCATCTTGTTTGACAGTGTCACGACGTCACGGATGTTACCCCAGCCTGGAAGAGAGGACAGTTGATCGATAATGATGGCCATCTGCACGTAGAGCGCGGACGAATGGTCTCCGAAACCATCAATCAGGACGTCTACAGCCTTGAGATTCTTCTCCAGTACATCCAGGCAATGTTTATGGTCCATGTTTTTGAAGATGACAGTTTCGGGGAACCGGCTAGACAAACCGCTATTGACGGCCATTAACCTGTTCATGTCGTCGTCGTATCCGGCTAGGATGACCACGAGCTTCGACATGAACTTGTTCTGGGTGAGAATGCTTACGATCTCGTCAATCGCCTCTTGAGCGAAACGACCTTCGCCCAGTCCATAAGCTTCGTCAATGAAAAGAACGCGACCGAGAGCTTGTTCGAATTTCTTTTGAACTTTGGGACCGGTATGGCCAACGTACTGCCCTACTAAATCAGAGGCAGAGCATTCAACAACCTCCTTTGAAGAAAGGAATCCCATGTCGTAGAAGACTTGTCCCATCTTTCTCGCAACAGTAGTCTTCCCCGTTCCTAGATTACAACGTGCGAATTAGTCATCGAAAAAAAGGCAGATATGGATCCAATGTACCTGGCGGGCCTTTGAAGACAAAACAAGTCGGTATCTGTTTGCGAGCGTCCTTGCCTGCGCGCTTGAGGTTGATTGCCTGCTGCTGATAATTGCCTAGTTTTTGTACAATTTCATCACACCCTACGAGGTCTTCGAACAGTTTTGTCAAATTGACGGATGCTTGACTTTGCCGATCGAATTCAGGATCAAAGTCTGCTGGTTGAAGGATAATATCAGCAGGACGTTGATTATAGGGCAGGGATTTTTGACGAGACTGGAATCGCATCTTGGCGTTGTCAAGAAGATTTTGTACTTCAAAGCAGATGTTAGAAAAGATTGTTCGCACTTCCCGAGAGAGCATTTTATTCGACGCACCATCACCTCCGTTACCGAAATTCGGCCTCCTACGGGCACGATCCAAGAACTCTCGAGCAACAGTTTTCGCGTCATTGGAAGCACTTATATCAGACTCGCGCATTTTGAGTTCCAGAACCTCCATAAGCTCAGACTCGGTAAAGTCGTCGAACTGGAACGGGTTTTCTATTGCGAAACGTCTAGAAAGTCCGGGGTTGACATTCTAACAGATGTTTCAGATCTGGTCAGAAAATAAAATGTGAAAGGAAAACACTATACCTGGAACATTTCCTCCATCTGCTCCCTGTACCCAAGCAGGAGAACACAGCGATCCTCTCCGGGAACACTCTGAACTTCGGCTACGATGGTGTCGATAACAGCCGTCTTGAATGAATCAGCATTGCCATTGTTCTGTGATCCACCGTACAAGCCATATGCCTAGATAGTGTCTCGTTCAGCCTGGAACCATGTTTTGAACACAAATATAGTTTTCTACCTCATCTATGACTAGAACTTTCCCAACGGTGCTGGCAAGAATTGCTTTGGTTTTTTCTTCAGACTGACCAAGATGAGCACCAATGAAGTCTGACGGATTTTTCACAACAACTACGGGAAGGTCAGGGACAATATATGATGTAACTGAAACTCGTGCCTTCGCCATTGCTGAGGAGTCCAAGATCGGCCAAAATTTGACCATAAAGTTTTGCAACAGTGGTCTTGCCTGTGCCGGGTGAGCCGGTAAAGACTCGGTTTAGAGAGAACTCCACCGGTTTGGCCTCTTTCAACTCGCGGAGGTAATTGGTACATAGTGTGTCGCAGAGATTTTGGACTGTTTCTTTGACAGCGGAAAGACCGATGAGTTTCTGGAGCTTCTTCCAGGAGGCACTCTGCTGGAGGGCACCATTAGGTTCTGGCCCGATCAGATCCTCCTTGACTATCAGAAAGTCATTCGGTCGCCGCCCGTGTTTCCGCTCCTCGCCGATCCGCTTGGCTTGACGCTCTGTGACCCTCGTAAAGACATTCTCAAGAGCTCTTGCATTTCCGAAGCCCTCTTTCCCGCGTCCTCGACCCAGGCGCCTGATCGCGATTCGAACATATAACCCTTCAATGCCGCCCTCAACTCCCATCTTCCCCTGATATTTCTTCTCAATCAGGCGCTTCAACATGATTAGCAGTTGCTCGTCGGTATAATCTTTGAAGTTCAAGTTGTAGGGAACTCGACTCGGCAAACCAGGATTGTGCTCGAAGAACTTTTCCATTTGCTTGTGATAGCCCGCCAGTATGAACACCACCTTCCCTACGTTGTTCTCCATCTCTGCAAGAACGAAGTCAAGTACTTGGGACCCTTGCATACTATTCCCATTAACCAGCTGGTAAGCTTCATCGATGAAAATAGCTCCTCCTCCCGCGTTGATGACTTCCTCAATGTGCTTCTTTATACCGTCAACCCCATCGTTGGCCAGTCTGGAGCCCGTAGTTTCGATGAAATGGCTACCAGGAAGTACGCCCGTAGAAGAAAGGAACCGAGCGTAAATTCTTGCCACCGTTGTTTTACCTGAGGGTCGGGTATCAGCGTCTTTCGCATTCATTGGATCATTAGAATATATACCTGTCCCTGGATTGCCCAGCATGCAAACATTGAATCGTTCATTGGATATGGAGGTGCCCTGGCGTGCTGCTAGGTCAATCTTGTCCTTGATGGTGAGTACCTGTTCCTTGACTTCTTCGAGTCCCGTCAATTTCATGAGGTCGTCGATTGCATCATTGGAAGCACCGTCAAATTTTTTCCGACGCTGCCACTCCAACTCAGATGCGCTTGGGGGTGCCCGTGTAGAAGGAGTAGCAGAAGTTTGGACCGAAGGGCCCGCAAAGGAAGAAGTAGAGAGAGCAGAAGAAAGGGGATGGGACTGAGCCGGCGGAAGAGAAGAAGAAGGAGAAGTAGGTGTAAGGGGAGATGGCGCGGAAGTTTGGGAACTCGAGGTGGATGATGATGTGGTAGGGAACATGGAAGAACGGAAGCCGGAGAACAGCGATTGGAGATTAGAGAGCTTGCTGGCATTCTGCGCTCTGATTTGCTCGAGGTCCTTTCGTTTCAGCTCCAAAGCTTCCTGTCGTTGCCGCTCATCTTCTGTATCTTTCGTGGTTTGAATTTCCGCGGCTATCTTGTCGTTCAATTCCTTCAGTTCGCGCTCATATTGGGCCTTCTGAGCATCTCGCTTTAACTGAATGTCAAGGGCTTGCTGCTGCTTTCGTTTAAATTCCGCTGCTTCTTGATCACACTTCCTGCAGGATGGTGGAGCACCCTGCGAACATTTCCATTTCTGATGGTGATTCTGTGGACAAGTTGACTGGACTATCACATCGCAGGGCATTCGAGAGTGATCAGACAACTGATGACACTTGGAAGGGCATCGGTGTACGCCACATTTCAACATCGCGCCACTGTAGGATACATCAGCGTAGCAAAGGACGTGAGGAGAGATCACATACCAATCTTCGGAACAACCACCATCAGGAGTTTCGTTATCGAAATCCACGGCCTGCCGCAGTAGACTAGTTCTGGTTGGATGACGCTCGCATTTGATAGGCAAGCCCTCGTAGATGTGGTTGCCCTGTTTGAGTAGCCTAAAGAAGTTGGTCCATAGATCGCCCCCTTTACGAGCCTTGCTAAACGTATCCGAATTCCCGATCATAATTAGGCCATTCCTTGCCCGCGAAAGTAGTACGTTTAAACGTTCAGGTTGAGACATGAACCCAATGTCGCGATTTGGGTTGCTTCTGGTAAGCGATGCTATGATGATATCGCTCTCTTCGCCTTGATAATTGTCTTAGAAAAGGACAGATTGTAATCATTAGTCACAATTAAAAAAAATGAATTTGAGTACTACCTATGGTCGCTAACCGAATCTTGCGTTTTCCAACACCGGCTGTAGCAGGGGAGACCAGTCCGGCTCGGATCAGATCATGAGTATCGAGATCATTAAGGATGGGGTCGTTTTCGGCTGCAAGCGTTTTCTTCAGCTTCTGCAGTTGTCCGAGATACGGTGTCAAGATTGTCATCTCATCGGTACGATATCCTTGTGAAAAAATTGGCAAGAAATCAATGAGTGTAGATGAAGTACGAACCTTGTTGTGCTAAATACCGTACAGTCTTCAAAACCATCTGAGCTTCATAAGTGTTCTCTTTAGATGAGCTCGACGTGAGATCTTCGCAGTCTTTCACATTGAACGCATCTTCAGGGTGAGCATGGTTGACAAAGATGACCACATCCTGTAAACCTCGCAGCAGAGGCCGATTTCGAGTCTTCGCAGCGTCGACAAGTTTAGGATATGTAATCTCCCGAATCAGAGATGAGATCTCAGGCCGCATTCGATGCTGCTCTAACAAGGTCTCGTGAGGATAACCTTTTAACACCAGTCGCTCGAATAAGGACATGTTGAGATTGTAGCCTTCGCCTTTCTCAACTGTCAAGCGATAGTCATTCACTTTGGGACGCAGCTGTCTAGGTAAATCGCAACACATAAGAACGGCGTCAAGCAGGAAAAAATAAGAAGCAGACTCACTGATGATCACCAATGAGAACAATCTGCTTCGTCTTCGGGTTCAACGACGTCAAAATATGACTTTCCAAAATCTCCCCGGCCTCTTCGACAAGCAACATTTCTGGTTTGGCCGCCCGTATGACTTCATTATACTTGGCGGCTGCCGTAGTCGTGCAACCAATGATACGTTTGCTACCGACGAGCTCGCCGTCTTTCCGCATGAAAACATCGTCTATTTGGGAGAGGCAAGTGTTGTATTGTTCTACAAGGCCATGGATGTCCTCCGATGATTCCCGGATGATATTGCCCTTCCATCGTGAAACGCAAGCTTGTCGAGCTTCCAAAGACATGTTCCATATCCCTCGTGCATTCTTGACGCCTGGATGATCTTTGAACATCCCAGGAGGCCCATTTTTCATCCAAGCATCAAGAAGATATGTGGACGAAACTGCTTTTCCGCCCTTCCCAACACGAACCTCGTCCTCATCGGGCATAGAAGGTACCGAAAGTGCATCAAAGAACCGCATGTCTTCCTCGTCGTCCGTATATTCGAGGTAATCGAGAATGTGTCCCAAATTGATATTTATCGATTGGAATTGCTCGAATCGTGATTTGAGCTTGTTGTGGATATTGGCTGCCTCAGTCTTAAGCATGTCAATTTGTTGCCAATCGCTCTTCATCAACTTGGGCCCAGCCCGGTTTCTTTGAAGATTATTAAGGGACATGGGAGCAGTACGATCCGTGGATTTTCCACCAAGCCGAACGATGTTGTCGGAGGGAATACCGATATCGAGTAGATCCTCGAGGAACTGGTCAAGAGCATGATTCGTGTAACAGACTACGAGGATGGTTTCGTTGGTGAAATCATGTATGATTTTTCCTAGCAGAGCCCCAATGAATGACTTGCCGGTTCCTAGATACGCCAGCAATGAGTTCTGTGCGATGTATAAATGTGTGAAGGGAAGTTATACGCTCACCAGGAGGTCCTTGGATAAGGGAAAGGCTCTGAGTCAATGCTGAGAGTAATGAAGCGTGCTGGGACTTCTCCAGTATTATCGTCTTGGAGAGATTGAGCGGTCCCTGAAGGTCGCTTCGAGGGTTTCGAAGGAGCACCGAGACCAAATTTTCCAGTCGAGCATCGATATCCTCTGGGAATCCAATCCTAAAATCTTTGTCCCAGAATAAAAGCTCTGAAGAGACTGGCACCTCCTTCATATTCTTGATAGCCTTCAGAACGGGATCGTATGAAAAGACGGCCGTATCGATGAGGATGACACGGATATCCTGAATACGTGCCGATTTGAGTTTCAGCAGCGCCGGCGCCGTCGGGGAGCCCTCTATCTGCAGTACCAGTACGGAGGGTTGTTTGACCAGGAGATTCTCGTCGCGGTGAAGAGTAGGGAAAGCTACAATTTCATCGGCAATCATCAGACAAGTGAGGGTCCCGTGCCTAAAGTAACGAGTTCGATTCTCATCGAGAAAAGCCTTCCTGTCCTTCGGAGTAGGCTTTGTCTTCTTGAAAAATGGGGGATCCGTTTCACACTGCAACTGAATACCCCATTTAGCCCGTCGGTTGTCATCTGGGGTAGCATGCATGTCGAGAAGTTTGAATCCAGAAAGGATGAGTCCTCGATGAAAGCCTTTCTTCTGCTTCGTAGCAATGAGCACTTCCTCGCGCATCTCGCACATCATATCTTCTCGCAACAACCTAAACGTATTGTCGAGATACGTTTCTACACGTTGGTCAAGCGTTTGTGGGTCGCCAAGAAAGTCACTGGTTCGAAGGAAAGACGCCTCGGTGGAAGAAATTTCGGAAGAAGTGGGTAAAATAGCGATATCACGAAAGTTGGCAAAGTCGTTATCGTGACGTCCTCCTGGCTTGAATCCACCGCTAGCAACAGCTGCTTTGCCTTCGGTCGCAGAAAGAGCCGATTTGATTTTGGCTCCCAGAGAACGAACAGGCGGGTTCGGGGACTCTAGGATCATGTCCATCAGTTGCCGGTCCTCGCCGAGATCACGGTGAGCTTCGTCGACCGGGGATAGTGACAATAACTGCAAAAACAGCCCAGCAAACGCAATCTGCCCTAATTCCTCCAGCTTCCCACTCCGGAAAGCAGCAATGAACGCGTTCCAGAAGATTGGAGGGTCGACAATCTTCCGGAGAACCTGCTCCAAAAACATGCCCCCAGCGATATCCTTCATCCGAGGATCCTGCAGATAAGACAGGATAGCCGTACCGCGTTGATTCAGAAAGTTCGGTGAAAGATCGTAGCGCATGCAATCTTGCAATGCGTCAAGCCCTTTGGTGCTGCTTGTCAGCTTGCTCATGCAAGTCGCAGGATCCTCCTGGTTGACGATGGCATCCAGAAACCCTGCACTGCGCTGAGGTGAAATAGAGATTGATCCTTTGAGGACACCTTCAAAGACCTTCTTCAACTGAGAGGTTCGGTCCATAGTGAGTGTGCAGGAGAGTGGGAGGGAAAAAATGAGTCAACCTTACTTTAAGAAAGTTTAACTCAAGCGCCCAGAGGACCTACAACGTTGCATGCGCAGCTTGCGATCATGACAGGAATAGGTATTCATCTCGTAACGTGGGCTCCAAAAATGCTTCCCGTCAAAGCCAGTCTATACGAGCCCCTGCCTGAGAACATGCAGCGCAGCATCTACGAGACAGAATGGACGCGTCAGCCGCATAATAGATAGAGTATTGAAGGTCCTCGAGGACACTGAAAGAGGAAGGTGTTGAAGAAGAATCGGAAGCTGTCAAGCTGGTGATTAGGTTTAATTGTATTGGAATTGAGGCGACTGTGCATAATTACTAGTGAAGAGCAGCGCTCCGCATTCGAGGAAGCCCTTTTCTAGCACTGTAGCGGAGAGTACCGGCTTCAGAGATGTTGAGGGCAACTGCAGTCGAAAAAAAGAAAAAAGAAAGAAGAAAAAAGAAGAAAAAGAATGGGAAAAATCCACAGAGCTTGCTGACCTAAGCGAGCAATGCACATGATTTGGTCAAAGCGAGCTATCACAAACACTCGAGGGCGCAGTTAACCTTAGTTATCCCTTCATCACCCTTCATCCCTCATCAACTGTACCAAATCCGCAGCGCCGAAGCAGCGCTGTCGAACTTGCATCACGAACATCTTCCTCGGGACTTTTATTCTCCCAGAATACGTTGGTGACATATCGGCCAGAAATCGTGTGACATAGCGTCCTGGCTCAAGCTCCAAAGAGAGCAAGTAACGAAGACGTCTCTTCGGGTGACGAGATGAATGACCGCTATGTCATTCCCATGAATTCTTAGAGGTAATACCTTGGACTTTCGGGAGGTTAAAGCTCGGTTTCGGTCATTCCTGCGGGGAATTGGTCTCCACATTATCGGATTCTCGGTAAGTTGCCAGATAATCATATTAGATATTTCTATCTGATCTCAGCGCCAATGAAAAGAGCCCAGATAGTGCCCAGAGACAGATATTTACTCTGTATATTCTCATATCGGCCGTCCTAGTTCTACACCAGCTCTCACTGAGTGACCTTAATTACCAGTCTGCCAGTGAATGATATACCTGAGGTTGCTTTTCAAGGTACACTGAGCTGGTTCTCTTGTCGAAAAGAATTAATTGAACCACCTACTAGCGCGGTACTCCATGTCTGAAAACTGTCACTCTTTGACTGAAAGAGTGACTAGCATGGTATTCCGTTGATTATATTCCGGCAGTCCTTTCCAGTTTCTCTTGCTCGGTTACACCATGGGGGTCCACCTCCTAAATTTTGCCTCTTTCACCGCTAGCGTATTTTTCAGTCTACCGGGTGAGTGGTTCCGTTTCTCCGCTCTCCAGTATTTGGAATTCTGGAAGAGTCTTTTGTAACCGCTCCATTCTTGGATAAAATTGCCCCGGTCCGATACCCTGCTTATAACCAGACCGAATTTTGAAGACAAATGTCGTTTGTGCTCAGATTTCCTCCCAGACTTCAAAGCTTCACTGCTAGTATGCCATCTTTAACCGTTGCTGCGAGCAAGGCTGCCGCCAGTGCAGATAAAGCACTCCGTATCCACCGTGCCGATGAATACCCGCATCAAGTGTGGTACTTCTTGGCCAGTGTGATAGGTCTGGTGGCCGTCTTTCGTTTCCTGTCTTTCGTATGGTCGAAGGTCTTCAAACGGAAACGACTTTCTCAACAATCCAAAGGAAACAGAACCAGCCTCCAAAAACTTCCTACAGTCATGTTCGCCCTGTATCGAGTTGTAGCATTTCGCCTCACGCTCGATTTCGGATCCTTCAGCCTGAACTTGACCGAGGTGGTCCTCACCATGATGTACATTGCCGCACTCTTCACATGGACCCTTATCAACAGTAGGATATCCTTTCGTCATCGATGCCGTCTCTAATTTGATTTGATAGCGACAAACGTCTCTGGCAAAAAATTCGATATCAACTACTGGAGCAATCGCGCTGGAGTTCTCATCGCTAGTCAGATCCCCTTGATTACTGCTCTAGGGACAAAAAATAATTTGATATCTTGTCAGTCATGGTAGTATCCTCCGTCGCTTTACTGAAACTGAAAACTTTGATTTGACAGTCATTACTGGCGTACCCTATGAAAAGGTGAGCCACGCTGCGGCGCTATCGAATGATTCCGAGGTATTTGGACCTGAACGGTTACGTTGGTTAGTTGAATTATCTGCATCGCATGGCCGCACGTGTTGTTTTCGTTTTGATCTGGACGCATGCGGGATCCGAAGTAAGGCTACTTCCACTCCAAAAAATGTTGGACGATGCTAACCCTTCTTGTCCGCAGATTCATTCAGGGCAAGTCCGACTCGTCCGATATACTGTGGCGTCTTCTAACCCACCTCCTTTAGATTGGTAAAGGAGGGTCTTGGCGAGACATGGCTGCATTGTGGCTTACTGGCCGCATCTTCTCTGACATCCTTGTGCATCATCTCAATCAGGCCTATTCGCTCGCGAGCCTATGAATTTTTTTTTTACACGCACCTAATTCTGGTCATGTAAGTTTATTCTCGAACCAATCATTTACAAATACTAACAGATTCTAGGTTGATCTTGGTTGGGACCTACCTCCATACAAAAGAGTTCAAGTGAGTACTCGCCCAGATTTAGCTAGTACGCACTCACCTCGCTGATCGTTCTTTCAAGTTACGAAACCTACATTTGGCCTTCATTTGTTATATGGGGCCTTGATCGAGTTCTCCGAGCTGTTAGGCTAATTCTTTTCAACCGCTCCTGCTCAGCGGCGGATGCCACCGCAGAGCTGCTCACTCCAAAATGTGTCCGCTTAACCCTAAAACGACCGCGCCACTTCAGGTGGTCTGCTGGTCAGATCGCCTACTTGACTCTCCCGGATGTATCGACACTCCCTTTCGAATCGCATCCATTCACGATTGCTAGTTGCTACTCTCAGGTAAGAGTAGACGATGCAGAGTCAAAGTTTCCGTCAAAAAATGATTCAGGACTCGAGCCACATTGGGACGATCTTGTGTTTTTAATCAATGTCAGAGAAGGGCTCACAAAGCGTCTGGCGGATATCACAGCTCGGAAAGATACAGTAAAAGCCTATCTCGATGGCCCGTACGGCCAAAGTCATGACCTAAGCTCGCCCGATACTATTGTTCTCATAGCCGGTATGTGGATTTTTTCTTGAATTCTTTTTTCTTACGACCACTGACCGCTATCACAGGTGGCACCGGAGTTTCGCATACACTGCCATTGCTATCAGATACAATCAGGTATGTCCGGGTTTGTTGACATATGTCCGATATTTACACAACCTGCCAGGCGCATCCAGGAAGGAAAAAGCGTTTGCCAGCGTGTCACGTTCATCTGGTGCATACGAGATTCTGGTAAAGAAAACTTTTTCTTTTCGCCCGATCCTACTGATTTAGTCTGGGACCCCTCAGCCAACATACAATGGATATCTGACATACTATCTCGAAATCTCTCGCTTGCGCCTGGATCGTTGAAGATTGATATTCGGATTTTTGTCACTGGCACCTCCGATGCATCCAATCATGCTCAACTCCAGGAACTGGCGGAAGGAGACACATCCAGCACTGAATCTCAATCAACGCCTGTGCAAACTACCATATCCGAAAAGGCCGAGGATGTGGCCTCGGAATCCGAATTCGGTATCGCTCGTCTTCCGTCTATCACTATAGCACAAGGCAGGCCATCTTTAGTGGAACAGCTCAAGGAGGAGGCGGAGGCGTCAAAAGGAGGATCTATGTGGGTGTCAGGTATGGTTTATTGGATCAACCATCTCGCTCTCTATTCAAGAAGTGAAAGCTAATCAATGACCTTTTTGGTAAAACGTAGTTTGTGGTTCGCACTCTCTAACCAACTCGGTACGCGCAGGACTGCGATCCCCTATTGTCGGTGGAGCAAATGTGTCACTCCATGTGGAGTCTTTTGGTTATGCGTGATCTGTATTCGCAAGACTCGACATGTGTCCCCTCGATTCGTGAATCCGTGGTATTGGAGCTTGCTGTTATCAGTGATATTAATACTGTATTATAAAAGGGAACTGTCTAACCCAAGTTTGACAAATACAGAGAATACTAGTCCTTCGACCCAGAGCCAGAGAACTGGACCGAATCGTTATCATCATTTAGTTGCTATGTCATGTCAAACAAAAAAGGGCCTTCGGACGTTAGGACAAGTAATGACAACGGTGGTGTTTAACGTCTCAAGATAAGGCCACACTGAAGCCTGTATTGGAAGAAAAGGGAGACAATCAGACCCGATCCTTTGACTTCGACACAACACGTAAAGTGAGCGACCCCCAGCTGCGCATCGCCGTCCAAGCTCAAAATCAGCAAACGTAAAGTTCTTAGTATGAGGTTGGATGGCGTTGCTGTTTTTTCGCAAATTGGGGGTCGAATGGTCCCTTGTACATAATTGTTCCTTAGGGCTTGGGGCCCTTGGCATGGTCTGGATGCGCAGCTCAAAAGACCGATGACGACGGATACTTCAGTGGAAACAGCAAGTTTTTTTGGAATGATCTGATGAAATTGAAAGTCAGCGAGCAAAAGTGTACCAGTCGCATCATGACGGTCATGTTCTGACCAGCAGCCACTTCCGCTCTATCTTTCGAACTACCTATAGCTGCGGTTTGAGTGAACACAGTAGCGGTGGTGGCCGCCAAAATGAAGAATGAGGTGAAGAATCGCATCGTTTCCCGAAGGTAGACGCCCATATCTTCAGCTGATAATCGATGAACCCTCGGTTGCAAATCCTCTTGTACGTCTCGTCCGGTGGCAGAATAGCAGGTGTCAATGACGACTGTATCAAAGGTTTTCAATTTTGTTTCCGGCGAAACATGCCACTTGTGGGGGTTTCCCAAACACGGTATTTAGCTTCTGTGCTTTGTAGCTGTAGAACGCCAATCTCAGCTGGAAGACGCCGCATCCTGGCGTATGAGGAAATCTCAGTTCATCAGTGACGCTACAAGCAGAATTCGAGATGGAAGCAGCGTCCACCCACAAAACAACAACATCAACCATACACCCAACAGTATATTTCCTCTAGATGCTTCCACTAGTAGTATGGAACCTAGGCAGACACTCGTCCGAAAAAAACTACAGCGCGCGCTGTCGCATACGACTACTGACTGTTCTTAGTCCAGCGTAAACCTTGCCCGGAGGAGAGCCCAGAATGAGAGAGACAATGGCGTCTCGAGCAATTTTGAGGTTTTGGAAGGAACCCATAATATGTATTTTGCTGTAAATAATGGAGGTCAAGACGTTAGGACGGATAACGAATGAAATGAACACCTACGTATCGGCAAGAACGATACGTGTCCTGCTGGCATTCTCAATTGTAAATTTGGTTTTTCCATCTTGACCTGCGATACGGCCTAGAAGGAGAAGGATTAACATGGGTAATCTAGGCCCCGAAGGAAAGTATTGATTGGTACCTATAGCTCGGGATAAATGGTCCCCTTGCAGGGACTTCACGTCTTTGATTTCGAAAGAGTCAAGATACAGGTCGTCTAATCGCAGCAGAGCGATGGCATCCTGATATCATAATCCACACCCAAACTTTCTTTTATGAAGCAGTAACGAAGAGAATGCCATGCTCACGTTGACATCGAATCCCAGGGCGTACGCTTTAACAAAATCAGCACCTTTTTGTATTGCTCCGATATCTTTTGTATGTTTCGAAGTCTAACCAGCGATTTCGATTTTTTAGCCTTGAAAACCGTTCGCTATTGAAACACACACCCGTATTTCAACACTCCTCCGCTGCACATTCATCCTCACTTGCAACCCCAAAATCTCCGTCAACGGTCCAAAGATATTAATCCAGTCCTTCTTAAGAGGAGTCATTCGATGCGGTGGAATCGGGACCCTCCTTGTTTCTGATTTTAATGTTGTCCTTAAGGCATCTGCTGAAACCGGGGCAAAAACTGGAGCACCAGTGGATGTGCTTTGAATGAGGGAATTCGGATCCGAGCCTGCGTCGATATCAATCATGATATCATCGTCATTATCGGGAGGTATGGTCTGGGTAACGGGTTCGAGTTCTTGCATTCTTTCATCGTCGTCTGCACCAGCACCAGCAGATGAAACCGCTCTTTTGGACGTTCTTCTTCGATTTTTTTTGTGAAGTGCGGGTATGGTGGACGCAGATGTACTGGTCAATGTAGTGGCGACCATTGTTGCAGAGGATGGGTGCAGAAATTTTTTTATCAGCTCGTGAATGTTGCAGAAAAAAAAGTTGGGCGTCACTGAACGGCAAAACGTGATTGGTTGCTTCTCAGCGCCATTTCAATTTGTCAAAGTCATTGGGGAATTCTCTACATGATATGTTATACAATGAGGTATCTAAATACATAGCGATGATAAGGGTATGATGGATCGAATAGCGAGATATGCAAGAATAGCGGGTGTGCTCGAATGAAATACAGGAATCAAGAAAGAAAAGACAAAACGAAAACGAGAAAAAAATACGAGAACATCCCCGAGTCTAGAGAGATTCTACTCCGAAGAGCCATCGCCTTTCGAGGCCTTCTTCTTTGATTGTTCATTTTGATCGGCCTGGGTAGATTTCAAAATACTAACGAGAGGAAAGAAGTAAATTGTTAGCGCTCAAACGAGACAACTTGGAAATCACTGACTTTTCTGCGGCAGTTTGATCAACCTTGGGTCCCTTGCCATCTCCAATTAACACTTTGCGCATCTCGCTCGGAACTCCGTCCTCCAATACACACAGGAAACCAGGTCCAGGAGGATATACGCCGCTGGTCGGTGGGCTCTTGAAGGTGATGGTGTTTCCAAACTGGCTCGTGACTTCCAAAAATACCAATCGGGAGTTCGCGTGTACTGCGTGAGTGACGAAACCGAAATCCATCAGAGCGACTATATTGAGGATTTAAATCAGAGTGGCACAAGAAATTGGGAAAAGATGACGAACTTTGGACTCGGCTATCTGAACGCACGAGGTTCACTTGTAAACTTGTCTCCTTCCCATAGTCAACGAGAGACTGGAAATCTATGATACTAGGTCTCGCAGCCTGCATGTATGGCGGGTCAAGCCATTCAACCCTATACTCGGTCCCATACTTGACCTCGCTACGGTCAAGGTTAGGATTACTGCCAGCAATCATTATACTCCCGGTTGGAGTCAATGTAGCAACGCTGTGATACATACGGGGGATGACACTGGAGGGCATAGAATCCGAGCTGAACCGCCTACCAGGTTCCGCGAGAGGATCATACAAACAGGGAGTGAGAACAGGGTTGTCCGCGTTCGAGACACCGACTTGGCCGAGGACATTGCCGTATCCAGATATGCCAGTACCTGCACCATTCACGATCACGACCTGGCCAGTAGGGAGAAGAACCGCGTCCGGCATTATGCGGGCTGAGGGCATGTGGTCAACCTCCCACCCAGCCTTAATCCCGTCTTCCGTGAGGATCATTCGAGAGCATTGCGCGGAAGCAGCGTCTTGCGAAGATATCTCGAAACCTGCTTTAGTATCGTCGACAGTGGAACCTCCGCAGAGTAGTACCTCCGGCGCAAAACCATTATGGTAAGAGAGGGGGAGCAGCAAGCCAGTACCTGTCATAGGATATGTGACGCGCACGCCATTCGGAATCGGAGGTAATCTCTGCTCAGTATTAGTCTTCCAGTCGTAAATCATGGCATCGTTGTTGGCAGCGATAAAGACTCGGCTATCAGGGAGTGAAAAAGCGATAGGAAAGAGGTTTGAGTTCAAAGTATCTTGGAGGAAAGGCAAGTGGATAGGCAGGCCCTTGGATCCGTGAATCTCCTTAGGAGGGAAGTACTCGATGGATGGATTGTTGGTAGTGCCGTTATTGATCCACCCACCCTTCTTGGATCCACCGATGATCATAGCACTGCCGTCATCGATACGAACGACAGTATTGTACCAGCGCGGTGAAGCCATCCTCAAACGATCATGGTCCTCGTAGATGTGACAGTCGCCATTGTCACACGGAGACATTATCCTGACCGCTTGCAATCCATCGAGGTCACCAAAGTTATCAGCAGCAGTATCACCTTCGACGACTGGATTTCCACCGATGTTCAGGAGCCTACCGTCGCCGAGGAAACTTCCTCCTGCACAGAAGGAGTTAGACTCCATCTTGAGTGGAGTGAGGTCGTATGTTTGGAGATTGAACAAGCTTGACCAAACAGGTATGTTGTCGATAGCGAGAGGGTTATGTTCGACTTTGTCTATGACGATGGCGTACTTTTCGGACAAGACAGAGAGCTGCATGGCGGCGACTCCAGTGGATCCTTTCTGGGTTAAAGACCAAGAGTTTGCTTTTCCTCGAGAAGACACAGCGCTAGTTGACGATCGTCCAAGGCGAGTAACCACGAGACCAGCTACGGTAAAGAACCCATCTTCGTTTATGACCTGCAGAGTATGATGGCCAGCAGGAAGGTCGTATTTTGCATACTGGCGTTGCCCAGTTCTAGGATGAGGAGAGTTGCAATACGTGTTGACCGTAGCTAGGGACTTGTTATCGATGAGTACAGTGATATTTCCATGACGTCTATCGCAGTTGCCAAATAACTCGATACCGGTTCCGCTAAACGGGAACAGCATTGAAGCCTTTTTTTGAGACGTGGAACGAACGACCTTGTATTCAAAGAGAGGCGAGTAATCCATGTTCCAATCGCCTTTATAGTGCACTAGAGGAGAGCTAGCAGAGTATCCTTTACCACCGGGCGGGATGTAGAAGCTAGTGAAGAGTCCCGAGCCAGAGCTGGATTTAGCGGGCCTATAGCCATTCCAGGCAGATTCTGTGGCGACCACGCATGAAAGGGTGAGCAGTATGAATGTCAAATGGAGTAGTCGGTAAGAGCGAGCTTCCATCGCAAGTTGGTCGTGGTATAGGTTTGATAGGCTAGGTCTTTCGAAGTTGTCTAATGGTCCACACGGTCATGTGCATGCACATTGTTGCCACATTAGTCATGTTAACTTCCTAACTTACGTGTGGCGAACGCTTAGGGGGGCCAAAATTCTAGCTTGATAACATGAGTTCGGCTTGAATATGTTATATTGTTATGGAATTTAAATGCGGTTATAATGAGTACAATGAGGCTGATACAATACAGACACGAATTAATTATTAAGACTAAAGCTAAGAAAAGTATGTACGAAACCCGAGTCAGGAGCCAGCGGATAAATGACGAAATTAGTAAATGAGGGTGGAGCTGCAGCACGAGTAATGCCAGCTAACGAAAGTCTAAAATCCAATTACTATAAATGACTGACACTGAAATCAATACAAATTATGCCGCTGCTGCTGCACTGCGCTCTTTCCGACTGGAAAAAGCAACAACAGTGCCTGCGCGTGGCCGAGCGCGTCCTTGGATAGGGACATCGAGGTGTTCTACGGCGGGAACACCGGGAGGGGTGTACAGAGGAAGTGGCGTGGGATCAATCTTGCGATCCCCATTGGGATGATAGAATTGGCTGTAGGGGGGTAGAATAGGCGAATTGGTGGATTCGAAAGATAAATCGCTGTCATTACCCATCTCGACCGGAGTCGATGGTCGTGAAGAAAAGGAGGAAGAACATCTTTTAGACTGAGGCGCCTCCGAACCGAAGCGGATGGGCACAGTGAAAACTAAGCTCTCCTGAGCCTTCTGGTCGGAGCCTGGAACGTCATATGCGAGCGGGAGAGATATCAATATCTCGTGTCGGACCGTGATAAGGGGTCCAGTGGTAGATGGTCGCAAGACCGGAGGTCCAGCCCATTCATACATCGAAGTAGGCGCCGCACAATTTACGATGGGAATGTTGGTCTGTAAGGTGTACCACGCAGGTTGGGACGTAGGTTTGGCGTCGTTGGCAAAGATATAATTATCGTTCTGCAGGTTATACTGGCCAGCTTCGGATGGATGCAGGAGGGAGAATGAGCGCGAGCAGGAAGCATTGTGACCGCCGTTGGGATACTCGGACATCATGAATCCGGATCGTTTTGTGTAACGCAGAGGAAGATGGGGAGGCTGAAATTCTTTCCCAGGCAATGGATAACGCATTTCATACTGCGGGGATGGTTCTAGTCTGAATGTTATCTTAGTAAAGCCATCACCTTGAAGCAGAACTCTTCATACCTGCATTTATCACTTTGCTGTACATCAACACGGAAACCCAGCAACTGCAGCCGTTGGCACTCCTCCGCCGCCAGATTATTCGTACGAAGCCGCAAGGTAAGCGACACTTTACCGTCTTCAATGTCAGTGTACTTCGCCACTGAAGCTAAAATCTGAATCTTGGACATGACGTCTGAAGGGATGTCCGACTTGGGTTCCTGCGCGGTGATATGCTTGAGAAGATAGGTGACGGTAGGTCTGGCCTCGGCTCTTCGCTGGGTAAACCACAGAAGCGCTGAATGGTGACCCCCTTTGAGTCAGTCGCAGATCTTTCACTGGAGCAGATGGCAGAGTAGATACTGCTGAGAAGCCAGGGAGTCGTCGAACTTGTATCGCGTGAATATTTTTCGATGTCGACGTATTTCGCGGTGGCAAATAACCGATAGGAAACGCCAGTGCCCTCGTGACCGAAAGACGTAGTTTCTGGAAGCCACCCTGGGACATTGATGTTGTATGTGACGTTCCATTGACCTGCGGATAGGTTGGGTAACGCAATCCTACCAGAAAATTTTCTTTCAGCACTCACAAGGCTCACTTAGACACTCGTCTCCGTCGCCACTGAGCAGGATAGGGCCACTGGTAACCAGCTCAGTTGTGCTCGAGCATAAACGAATGGCGGAATATCCAATGTCAGGAGTCGAGACTTCGCTTTGACCTTCTAAGACAAGCTCCAATGATTGGAGCAGTACTTTGGAAAATTTTCTGCTGAGGAACTGTGACGATAGTTTGATTGCTACATGTCCCGAGAGTGAATATGCTGAACTACAAAGATTGTCAGCTTCGTCCAGAGAGTCTAAGTTTGTAACCAGCACTTACGAACGATCCGGGTCTCCGAACATATGTAACGACTTCTGCAAGGGTACGATAGCGATTGATATAGACATTGAAGATAGATTGGGGGAATTAGATATGTGATGCCGAAGGGTTATATAGAGGGCGTAACAATTAGGTGTAGATAAATTATAAACAGGTCTTTTGAGGCCTTTTGACGTTTAGTGGAGAGAATAAAGGGAACAAAAGGATGCAGAACAAAGGCCTCTTTGGCGTACGGCTGTCGTATTTGTAGTGCAATAGCCTAATAGCTTCCGGCTAAACAAGGAAAGTGATCAGTGGCAACATTGAAACGGCTGCCATGCGCCACACTGTTGCATGACGGATCTTATTATGTAAATTAATGAGCAGGTCCAACAATTCACCGCACCCTTGCTCGCTATTATTCCAGCAGAGGCCGAAAGGATGTGGCCACCATCCCACTCGAATTCAATGTTCACCACAAGAGAGCGTCATCTAATTCCGTTTGTCTCCACATTATCGTCGTTTCCTGACACGATTTGCTCCCATTGCAACAACAGGGTTAATCGAATGCTTCAAAGGTTAACAAATAGAAACTCAAACACGTAGTTGGTAAACGCCTCTGCCGTGTCAAGCAAACACCTTGGATACCGCAAGCTCGTCCTCTTCTCGCCTACGCTGCTCCTTGCGAAGAGAAGACGCTTCCTCTGCATCCTTGCGTAGATTATATTTTTTACCTTGTTCTCTCCGGACTGCACTTCGTACTGCGGCAGGAGTGACAAATTCTAAGGAAGTGGGCCATTAACGCTACCAGCTAAGCAACAAGGAATAGAAGCAAACCTGGATTAGAGTAGACGGTTGCGCCACCAAATGCGCCCTCGAAAATTCGTATTGGTGTCAACACAAAGCGGGGTCCGATCTCGACCAAAGTCGTTTGAGGAGGGCCATTGGGAGAGAGAGGATCTTTTTCAATTATCTGAAAAGCCATTTTCAGTCCAGAGATCTGGTCTAGTTAGGAGACAAGCCACCTGAAAGTTACGAAACCATATTTTCTCGTCAAGGATGGAGAATGTCAGAATATGGTCGACGAAAGGTTTCGCTTTGCGAGCGGTTGAGGGAACGCCAAATATCTGCGAACGTCTGGGTATGAATAACTTGGCAAAACGAAAAAGTGGACGTACGTACGTGCGTGAATAACTCTTTGGTCAATTTGCCCCATTCTGTCTCGTCGAAACCTTTGTCAAAACTCAGCAAGCCCCGACTGCCTTTGAGACAGTTGCCAGTCATTTTGAGTTCGTCCATGGTATGCACATTCTGGACGTGCATTTTTATGCTCGGTCCGTTAGGCATTTTTGCAGCCCATAGATAGAGATCTTCATGTCTCCGAGCCTCAAAGTAAAGGGTGTTATTACAATTGTTAAGGTCGGCAAGCTCAGGAAGAAGCTGCAGTTGGGATTTGGAATCAAGTTTAGAGTCTAGATTTTGCTGGGTCAATAATCATGGGGAATCGAACAAGTAAAATTCTGACCTTTCTTGACATGGGGTAGAAGAACCTCAATATCGTTCATTAGATGCCTCATCCGATGCGTGACACCCCGAGAGGATAGCAAGAGCACCCTTTGCTTGTTCTTTCGCTTCTTTACCGCAGGTCCAGCCGTCTGCCCATTTTCTTCTCCAGAATCCGAGTCGGAATCATCCACATCCATCATATCATCAGCCTTTCGCTTCCCCTTGCCGTTTGCATTTCGTGCTGCCTTGGCTGCATTGAATTTCTGGGCTTTTAGGATAGAAGACATAAAAGACCGAGAAAAAATTTCTGTTAATGAATATATTCCACGTGACTATATGCCTGCCGATGAGAAAACACGGTGTCACAGTTCCGAATATACTTTTTGCACTTGACCATCATCGTCTCCGGCAGGTATGTCTCCATTCCTACCTCAAATCCTCCATTTTTCCAATCTTTCCGTCCCAAGTCGCCCCAGTCCAAGTTTCACTCCAAATTTTAAAAGCTAAATTGGCCATGCCAGAGTCTGATACAAACCGCAAACGGTCTCGCTCTCCCTCAGACAGCGACCAACAAAAGCAGCACAAGCGAGCCAATATTGGCTCTGCAAATCCTTTGGAAGAAACGTCAACTACCCCGCCAGGTCATTTCCTTTCAAGTCCCAATGTCTCACTTGCCCATATCGTCCCTTCTAGCTGCATCTGACAACAATGCCTCGGAGTCAAAATCGAACGGCGACAGCAACAAATCTTCGATAGCTACAACCTCCGCCGAACCCTCATCCTCTTCTAACACTTTAGCCCCACCACCTCCCTCTGCCATGATTCACTTGCGCTGCTTGATAGTCACTCAAGACGCCTCCATCATCATTGGAAAGGGAGGTTCACATGTGAATGAAATCAGGGAAAAAAGCGGAGCCAGAGTCATGGTCTCTGAGAGCATTCCAGGCAATCCTGAGCGGATTCTAAATGTGAGCGGGCCTCTGGATGCGGTCTCCAAGGCAAGTCCCCGAACCACACTTACTTGTAGCATTTACTGACGGCTTTTAAAGGCCTTCGGTCTCATTGTCCGTCGTATCAACGACGAACCATTCGATGTTCCATCTGTTCCCGGCAGTAGGGCAGTGACCATCAAATTTATGATACCCAATTCCCGTATGGGTTCTGTCATCGGCAAACAGGGCTCGAAAATCAAGGAGATACAGGACGCAAGCGGCGCGAGGCTCAACGCCAGCGAAGGCATGCTGCCTGGCTCCACCGAGGTATACCGTTTTATTTCTTCTGTCTGTGCTATATGCTTAGACGTGTCTGGTAGCGTGTTCTTAGCGTCGCTGGTGTTGCAGACGCTATCCATATTGCGACATACTATATTGGCAATATCTTGATTGAAGCTCAAGAGCGTTTGCCCCCCACCGTCAGCTCAACTTACCGCCCAACCAGCAACTCACGCAGACCGCCAACAACGTCTACTTCTACACCTTATGTCCCTGGGTTCTCAAACTTTGCGGCCACAAATCCCTCTACCCAGCTTCAGACTCAACAAATCTATATCCCCAATGACCTCGTCGGTTGCATCATCGGCAAAGGAGGTAGCAAAATCAATGAAATTCGACACTTGAGTGCCAGTCAAATCAAGATCATGGAACCTGGGGCTGTGGGTGTGAGCGCACCTGGTGCACCAGCTCCAATCGGCGGAGAGGGTGAACGACTGGTGGTCATCACAGGCCAACCAGCCAATATTCAGATGGCTGTTCAGCTACTCTACCATGTATGATTCCCCCGACCTGTCGCAATTTCTCACTGACATTTTTTTCGAAGCGCCTCGAGCAGGAGAAGCAGAAGCAACTCAGAGCAGCAACGGCTTCAACCTGATTCCATTAGTTCCCTCGATTTTCTTACCGTCAACCTCGTATTCTCTTATTGTCTTGTTCTTTATCACAACCTGCTTTTTTCAGTCGGCCTTCCTCGAAGTTGTTGGCTTATCTATTCATTTTGATCTCGTTGCAAGTCGACACCCGCTTTATTCCACCACATTTACTCCCCCAGTCTTCATGCCTCCGTCTCCAAAGTAAAGCGGGTGGACGATGCGGCGTTTCTCGTCTCTACTACTTCGTTAGCTCGTCCCCACTGTACCACCATCATATATAGTTTGAGCACGTGTCTCTAGCTTCTTAAAATCATAACCAGTCTCCGATCATTCCTCTTCCATATTCCCGAACCACCCATTATTGTAATCTCTTCGTCCGCAGCACCATCATGCAACTTCCTGTCGTATTCTTATTCACTTCGCTTTATATTGGCCCCGTCATCCGTCCATCTCATCGGTTTCAAAATCCATTCATCATTGACCATGAACATCGTCCGAATCCTCCGCATTATGTAGCACCACCCTTGCCTTATACCAATCCTCAAAAAAGACGTTCCCCCTCTTGACAATTGTATCACTTGCATCCACATCTTGATCCCGAACTGTTTTGCTATTCATTTGCTGTCTCGCTTGCTCTCTTATTGTATGCCACCAGAACATTCAATGCCCAATATTTGTGTAGTCTAATGTACAGTATCAGATAATTGACCTTGTTGCTTTTTTTCTCAGGTCGCTCGAATGATGAAGGTTAGGTTTGCATTTGCTATGTACTTACGACGAACTAGGGAGCCCTGTGCTAAATGTACAAATGCGCTTCTTCGGATCCAGCTTTCTTTTTTCAAAGGTACCTCGGCCCTTCCGTCACGACATATTTCAGGAACTCCTCCCACCGTTTCTGCCACGCCGAGAGAGCCTGTTCCTTGTCTGCTTGCTCCAGGGTGGAATACTAAAGTAGAAAGGCAGGTCATCGGAGGAGCAAATAGAAATTCAGTGCGACGGGGAAGATGAACGAGCCCCTACCTTGATACTATCCTTGGCCATTTCGCCAAGCTGAATGAGTCCAGTTATTTCGCTCGCTGCCAAGACCTTGGGGGTTTTTTAAAACAAAAGAGATGAGTGGGGTTGTAGAACGTTGGATCATCCGGACTGAAAAGCAATGCATACTTGGAAATAATCAAAAGTCAAGCCCATATTCCCGAACACAGATGGGTCATCGGAGCACAGGGCTACCGGGACGCCTTGGTTCAGCAAGATAGGAAGTGGGTGCATATGCATTGAGGAGGTGAGACGCTAGTATATGAGTTAGTTTGCGTACAAACATCAATCCAGCGAAGAGACTCACCAGGATCTCGTTCCTGAAAACAAAGGTATGGGTATGAGATTTCGGGCAGAAATAGAGGAAGAGCGTTCGTACGAGATCGGACACACTTCTATAGCGATGTCGCGCTCTTTGCAGATTTCGATCAACTTTGGGTGCTTGACCAAGGAAAACCTGAGCAGAGGATGAATCAATAATCCGTAGTCGGAATACAGCCTATTCGAACCCATGTCCAATTCGTTTAGTCCCCAACAATATCGCATCGTAAAGATTCATGTCTGCCTCTGTGCCGTCACCTAGTGTTTCTCCACCATGGAAGATAAAAGGGATTTCAACCCCGGCATCTTCCTGCATCTTGCGGAATTTAAGCAGGGGTTCGATGTAGTAAATTAATGGTTTGAGGACATTCTCGTCTCCCACCAGGTCGAACCCTGCGGTGAGAAAGTCCCAAGGCTGAGAAACGAGTGTTTAATGATAAACGGGAGTGCTCTCGTACCAGCAATAAGATGTGGAAATTCCTTCTTCAGGTCAATGCATTCCTGCAGATACCATTCGAGCTCCTCTGGGGTGATAAACCTGATAGTAGTGTAGATAATCTATGAATTCGGTGAGTAGTGATATCCGAGAGACAGGAAAGTTGGGCGAAGTCTGACTCTAGCGCCGATAAAGTGATCGCCCTTTCCTTGCGCCTTGAGATCTGCTTTGACTTCGTTCAAAACTTCATCAAAGTCCTGCAAAATCTCCCTATGTGGGACATGGCTTCGCGCATCAGCAGATATGAACGGTCTGCTAAGGGTTGGAATGGTGAGGCTTTTTGGCATTTGTCGAAGACATGAGAGAATACAGACACTATGTCTTTCAGAAAGTTTATTCTGGGTTCCACATAAGATATTCCATCGGCAATGGAACTGAGAATGAATTCGCGACAGTATTCCTTGTGAATTGGTCTGTATCGGACGAGAGGCTAATGAACGGTCAACGGAGGATGCCGTCGGAGTGGCACATTGACATACCGCCGCGACGAGGAAAGTGCTTTGAAACTTTTGCCATATCTAGAAATATATTCAAGCTCGCAGTACAATTGTTAAGTAGACAGGAATTTGCCGACAAACCTTGGTCACGGTGTTATGAGTTACATATGCCTCAGTAGGATTGATAGTCATTGCGGCAGTTAACCAACGATCGAAGCCTTCCGGGCCACCGAGCTGGGGAGAGAAACTTTCCTTGGCTTTGTTGAATTGCACCCAAGTGTCTGGGACGTAGTTGCTATCCGTCAATGCGATTAGCCCCGCTGAACTACGGAGGTCCTCCGGCAGTGGCCGTAGCTCAGGAAGAACTGAACCTATATTGGTCGCATTTAGAGCTGTTGAAGCTCGGACATGTATAGCAGGGTACTTCGTGGCGAGGTTTAACAAATGCGCCACGTTAACAGTTGCGTCAACGTGAGCATGGAGGAGTCCCCCTTTCGGCATCTACCAAGTTTCAGCAATACGCCGTGGATCGAGAAGAAGATGCAAGCACCTTTCCCAATATTTCGAATAACTTAGTCTGAACAATTATACTTCTACCTGTTTATCTGATCTATGAACAAGATTTACATTCTTCATAGCGTTCACCTCTTGCCTGTAAGGAATTCCATGCCAGGAAACGGGTGAGGAATGCCCTCATATTCGCGACTCCAAATCGACTCCGCCTCAGCCGCTCGAAGATCTCGGATAACTTTATCGGCTTGAGCCTCCAGTTCAGAAAGCTGGCCCGTCTTGTGGTCCGCACGCAGAGCCCTGTCTGCGAGGATCAAGTCTTGCCGGCGTGTTTGATAGTCGGAAAGTGAGCTGAAGGACATGATGACTGTTGAGGGATGAGAAGCAGATGCAAAATGACTCTGACGGGCGAAGATTCTATTGGTCATGAGTTATGACTACAAATATCATTCGCATAAGCACTATCGCACTGCTCCCTTTTTGGATGTTCCCTTTTTAGATGTTTCTCCAGGCTACAGTCATCTTGCCGCTGGCCGTTCGAATATTTATCGCGCTCTTTACAAGAACTTTTTTTCAACCGGATGAATATTTTCAAGCTCTTGAACCTGCTCATCATATTGTTTTTGGATATGGTCATCTCACCTGGGAATGGCTCAGTCCTCAGCCAATTCGAAGCATCGTCTATCCAGCAGTAAACGTGCCAATATACTGGTTTCTCAAGCAAACAGGCCTCGAACGGCTCAGTATCTTGCTGGTACTTTGTCCTCGAGTGTTACATGGCTCATTGGCAGCGCTCACTGACATCTGGCTTTGTGAACTCACGCGTCGAGTTATTGGAGAACGCTATGTGGAAACTGCAGTACGCTTACTTGGATTTCGTGCATTCTAGATAATAACGAAAATTGTTTATAGCTGCTTCTGTCCTTGACCTCGTTTTTCCATGCGCTGTCCTTGTCAAGGTCTTTGTCCAATTCGTTAGAAACCTCGTTAACTACGATGGCGCTAGCGTACTATCCTTGGACGTCCAATTACACCGCTAAGAACAAGTTTGCACCTACGCACAGTTCTTAGGCCATTAGCTGATTCAAATCTACAGGTCCGATATTCGGAAAATGCTTCTATTCGCTGCTTTAGCCTGTACATTCCGGATCACCAATGCAGTCATTTGGATTTTCCTGCTTCCAATTCTCCTGTGGAAATTACGGACCAACACCAAATTGTTGATATCAACCTGCTCAGACATCGTGTCTATAGGGTGAGTGTACTACACTCTCTTGTTCCTTGTCGCCGTCCAACATTCTTAGACCACAGATCCACAGGTCTCGCGGCAGTATTCGCTCTGGATTCGATTTACTACCACAGCCCGACTTTTACACCCTTGAGCTTCGTAACGACGAATCTATCCGGTGTTTCGCTCTTCTATGGCAACAGTTCTTGGCACTATTACATCTCCCAAGCCCTCCCGGTCTTGTGCACCACTTCCCTGCCATTTGTTGTGGACGGAATTTGGAAATCGCTGCGCGTTACAAGGAACTCCCTTGAACGAACCTTGCTCGGAGTCATCGTTTGGACGATCAGTGTATACTCTCTCGCGGGACACAAAGAATGGCGCTTCATTCATCCTCTCCTTCCTTTACTCCATATCTTCGCTGCAAAATCTTTGGTGGACAGATCATCTTCCTCCCTCAAAATGAAACCAAAATCGGCCACCTGGCATCTACCGATTCGCAAGGGATTTCTCTGCCTTCTACTCGCGCCGCTACCCATATCGGCATGGATAGTTCTCTTCCATTGCAGTGGGCCAATCAGCGTTATGTCGTTCATCAGAAACATCCATCAAGATGAACTACGAGGAGGCGTCGTTGGGCTCTTGATGCCGTGCCATTCTACTCCGGGTCATGCATATTTGCATCTACCCCAGCTTGCGAATGGGGGATTATGGGCTTTAGGATGCGAGCCTCCGCTAGAGTGAGTTGTGTATCTCCTTTCCCAGATAAATAATATAAACTCATGCGGAGCCTGCAGAAACCAAAATGTCAGCACCTATCGCGACCAGGCGACAGTGTTTTTCGCTAATCCGTATAAATATTTGATCGAGCGTTTTCCTCCGTCTGTCGATCCTACCTTCCCACTGTCCCCACACCCAGCTTCGATTCCAGGAAAAACGACATCTGACGACGACGCGTGGCGTCATGAATGGCCGAGATATCTTGTTCTCTTTGGGGCACTGCTCGATAAACAGGATGTAGGGATCCTCTTAACTGACAAAGGTTATGAGGAGGTCTGGAGAAGGGGCTGGTCGTGGGAGGGAGACTCTGATGAGCGAAAGGGAGGTGTGAGAGTTTGGAAGTGGCAAGAGCGCCCTGCAGTAGGGCATTGACCCCTGTGCTTTTCGGTGGGCACAACGTCACCGTGACTTCGGACGCAACAGTAAGAAAAAGTATCTCCATAATTCAAGATATTACATGATTGTTTCATTGTTTACAGTGAAATGTAACTGCGCTGCCTCCCGTCCCAAAAACTAAAAAAAAAAGAAAGAAAGAAAAAAAGCAGTCCGCAATGGCATACATGATCTGATCTATTATGTCGCAGAAATGATGAAATACCTACAACTCGCACCTGGCTGCGGCGGTTAGCCCTATCTATCTTGCCTTTCCTGCGCCGCCCAGGAGCACCAGGCGAGGGGGGGAGATGTGGACACTGATGACAGCTCAAGCCTTTGCGGCTGAGAACCAGATGAAAGCGTCTGCCCATAACTCGGTAAGGGGGGAGACTTGCTGTAGTGCAGGGATCGTTTTTGCGAATGAGGTGGAGGGGTCAGAGAAAAGCGTCTTTTCCATTCGAATCTGGTAAGTATGAAGGAATTCGTCTGCAAGTGGTGCTATATAGTGAGCCAACCAGTCGTGTTCATGACCTGTCTTATTGCAGGAACATTCACAGAGTATTGTTTTTTTCCAACCATAGCTTCTCGAGCACAAATCCAGCTTTCAGTGTCTCTACGCCTGGTTCTTTAAGACGTTGCTGATATGATAATTATCGATCTTTACATCACCACCTGCTTTATGACACTGAGGTAACAATTGATGTAAGGACCACCGCGAGCCACAAACTGAGTTGACCCAGAACACGTGCTCGCGTTTCTTTGTCCGAATCCCTGATTACTTTTGCTTTGAATGCGTTTTACTTCGAAATATAATACCCGACTCTTTTCGGCCGCCGCATTGGCTCCACTGCGCAGCTGGCTGCCAGCATCCTGTTGAACTATGTACATACGCGTGCCTACGCGTGCCTCTTCAACGACTCTCCTGGGTCCTCTCAAATGGCTCCAGGAACTAGGCATCAAAGCAAAGTCATTCATTATGTCCGTCAACGTCGGATCCCCTCGCCGAAAAATACAGAAATCCTGGCAACTCTATTATTCGCTGCCACATACAAATCGTCAACTGATCCTTCAGCCAGAGCTTCCCAAGCCTTCCCAGGCGATTACAAGGCTTTATTAACCATGTGCGAGTGATAGTCTCAGCTGGGAACTATATGGCCCAATTTAATCTTCAATCTTCTCAAAAGGTCGTTCGTTCCAGGGGGGTGTAGTAGCCTCTTTCCCTTCGCCCAGCGACCATGTCTCTTCATGAAATGAGATCGGACGAGGAGAAGGCTGAAATTCAAGATTTGGAATCGAACGAAAGTGCTAGGCGTCTGCAGGAGGTGCCACACATTGATCCAGTAGCGGAGAAGCGGCTGCTCCGGAAGCTGGACATGGCTTTGCTGCCACTTTTTGGCTTGATATGTAAGCATAATCTTCCTTTTCGTTTAGTGCACCTTGTTTTACCCGGCGGTGCAGATTGTACGAACTTTGTCGATAGGCAAGCTTCCTTCCCCTCTGTATAATATATCACAATGACCTACGGTCATCTTTAGAACGGCTATAGGTAAAAGCATCAACAAATGACGAAAACACCAGACTGATCATTGTTTGCTTTAGGAAATGCGAAGATTGCAGGCATGTAACGGGAGCGTATTGACCTCTCTTATCTCACACTTAGAGCGAAAAATATTTCGCAGGTATCGAGAAGGATCTTGGTATGGTCGGAGTTGACTACAATATCGCTCTTACCATATTCTACATCTTCGTGAGTCATCTACCGCCGAAATTACGCTATGAATCCTTGTTTATCTCGAATCAGTTCGCTGCAGCCGACGTCCCTTCAAATCTGGCCTTGAAGCATTTCGGCTCAACCTGGGTAGCGATTTTGGTATTCTCCTTTGGTATCGTGTCGATAGGAACGGCGTTCGTCAGATCCTATAGCGGTCTGATTATTACAAGGGTATGGATTCGATACCATTCCATTCATATGATGTCGCGCAACTCATTCCATCGTCTTGATAGGTATTTTTAGGAATTGCTGAGGGTGGAACGTTGGTGAGGGATTTACGGCACGTCAGAATCTCAGAACTTTATGTTAACCAACCTAGTCCGGCCTGACATATATTCTTGCACGAGTACGTCCGCTCTCTCTCTGATTGTCTTGTCATCTGGCCTTTGTACTAATAATATGAAGTACTATCGCCGTTCCGAGTTAGTTTTCAGAATTGGGATCTTTTTTGGACTTTCGACGCCTTTGGCGGGGGCTTGTATGTGGAATTCTCAGTGAGGATGGTGATTTTTCCTGACATTCATGTAGTTGGAGGACTGCTTGCGTCGGGTCTCTTGACCATCAGCGATATCGGTACTGTGACCTCATGGCGAAAGATCTTTCTTGTCGGCGAGTAGATTGAACTCATAATCTTCTTTTCACTTGAAGCGCTTACGGCAGTAACACAGAAGGTATATTCCACCCGACTCAAAGAAAGACAAGTTATTCAATGGAATAATCTTTTCATGCAGGAATCATGACCTCAGGTATCGGCATTCTGTGCATGTTCATCATACCTGCAGATCCTCGACACACAACATTACTCAATGAAGAAGAACGCGCTCTCGCACTAGCACGACTTGATGCGGACCAAGCGATCAGTACACAAGGGAAAAAGGAAAAGACAAGTTTGAAACTTATCGGGCAGGCTTTTAGCTTTAACGTAAGATTATCCTTGAGTAGCCCTATCTGGAACTAAGATCATTGTCTCTAAGACCGTTATCTGTACAATTTGCTATGTTTGTGCGTATCGGAAGATTGCTGGTTGGCTCTAGACCTGACTACCCTTCTTTTTTTCCAGTGGTCAACATATCGTTCCAAGGGCTCAGTTTGTTCATGCCCACGGTGATATCGACTCGTGAGTACCTCTATTGGTGTAAGAACCCACTGAGAGTCACTCGCCTGAATATCCTGAACAGTTGGACATTTCAGTGCGTGATACAATCTTATATTCGACGATCCTGACGTTGACATGAGATTTTCAGCGGTTGTTGAATCTCAACTGAGGACTGTCCCGCCATACGTTGTCGGCGCAATCTGGTCAGTGAGTATCTCGTACTGTAGCTTCAGAATCAGAAGACGTGGCATCCTGCTGTTTATCTCTGCCCTGCTCGCGGTAACAGGATATGCCCTCGCAATTGGAACAAAAAACCATAATGCCAGGTGAGCGCCTACAGATTCTCGAAGGCCCGTTTTTATTATTTATTTTTTGACTGAATTATCCTAGATATGCTGCTTGCTTCTTGTCCTTGGCGGGCAGCTCTCTCACGGGCCCGATGATTCTTGCTTGGGGTACAGAAAATGCAGCTCCGGATACAGTCAGAGCAGTGGTCACTGCGGTGATACCAGGTACTTGATTCATCATGAAATTATTGTGCGCAATCTCTAAACCCAATCTGGTTTTATTTGCAAGGCGTTGGCGCGCTGGGCGCCGTGATAGCGTATGTTGTGGCCTTGAGCCAAAATGTCACGCATCAAACTAAATTTTTTTTAAAATAGTGTCTGGACGTATCTCCCCTCTGACGCTCCGAATTACCATAGGGGCAACTCGATCAACCTTGCAACAGAATGTGTTGTATGTACGTTGACTTTGATATTGATATTCTATATTCGATGGGAGAATGCGAAACGCGACCGAGGCGAAAGAGACTATCGGCTCGAGGGGAAAAGCTCGAACGAGGTGGAACAGTTGGGGTATTTGCATCCCGAATTCAGATATCGAGAGTAGAAAATTTGTATAATTGTAAAGCAAATGTTGAAGCACCCATATGCAGGAGCCTCTCACACACCGGCTTAGAACAAATATACACGTGTGTAGACTGAAATATCACGTGAAGAGTCGGCCCGCCTTTCAGCCTAAGCAGGAAATCGTCGACAAGCACAGTCTATAAGAATGTGGGGAGTGTTCATTTCTAGTCCCCAGTAAGTGGAGAAAAGAGATTAAGCAAGTACATGTACCAATGATATCATACAAATTACTCAACGCTCCGCATCTCCTCGTCTAGTTCATTAGGAGGGTTGTATATCTCGTCGAACGTGTTGTAGAGTGTACGCAAAAACAACGCCAGTTGATCTCGTGTAAAGGAGAACGACGTGGCCATTGTATTCAAACTCGTTACATACGCTTCCGGTTCCTTGTCCAGTGCGAGAGGTTCATAATACATCATTTCTTGGAGGTCATTTTTGCTCCTGATAGGTAAATCGCTGTCTTCGATCCGTTTCTCCCAGCGGCAGCTCAAGGTAAAATTGAGACCTGAGCGAGAACATTGAAACTTAAGGGTATACACGAAGGCAAAAAGACACGCACTTTTTGTCTGAACCGAGTCGTTGTCTGAAACGTACGTAAAAATACATTGAACTATCCACTCCTCGAGATCGAGATATTGCCCAGGCTGTGCTTTCAAACCTACTAGTAATAGGTTTGTGCAATCTTCGTAAAGCCGCACAAGTTGGAGATTTTTTGGGTGGTCACTCCCAAGGATTTCTCCTCTCGGCTGGCGTGCAGAGCCTTGCTGCTTGGATTTGAGAGCTTGATAACTTTTCCGTTGGGCGTCGAGCTCAAATTCGAGTTCCTTCTCTGCAAGTAGCATGGCAAATTAGGCGTTAATGCGAGTATAGCCTGGTTTGCACAGACCTCTTTGCTCCTTCTCTTTAAGGCTCTCCTGAACCTCATTAAACTGCTGCTGCCATTGTAACGCCTCTTGCTCCAACTGGCGTTTTTCTTCATCGGCAGCCTCTCGCGTCAACAGGAAAGATGTGCCGCTGGCAGGTAGAGAAGCCGATCTTGCGAGTTGTGAGGTCAACTCCTTGTTCACTCGTTCGAGAGCTGGTGGGTGGATTAGAAGATAACTTTGACAAGACAATGTTGGATATACCGGCGATCTGAGCTTCGTACTGTTGCTTTTGAGCGCGCAACAACGCTTCTGCCTCTGTTTCCCGTACCTTCATAATTTCGTCAAGTTGTTTTATTAGGTCTTTACATCGTTGTTCCGACTAGACGTGCATAATTCAGGACAGGTAAAGGGCTAGTGGATGAAGCTCACCTGCTCGTGATTCTTCACTTCCTACATATTCTATGAGCAAGAAAATATCGAAGGATTCAAAGCAGACACACTCGATTCAACCGTCTCTCCACCTGAGTGACGTTTTCAGAGGACCAAATGAACAAATGAGAGTAAAATAACGCACCTGTTCGTATCGTCCCTGTAACGACAGGTTCTCTACTCCCAGTTCTGCGTCCAGTTCCGAGTCATCCACCAAGTCCATTCCATTCTCCATTGGCCTTGAATTCGATCGCGAGCTCGTAGCTTTTGCTTTGCCTTTACCCTTGACTGAGTTTTGTTTATTGTCGCGGGTGGTGGATTGAGCTCGTCGAGCAGGCGGCGGCGAATCGTCTCCCCCATCATCCTCTCCGTCAACATTTATGACGCCCTGAGGGGGGGTCTCCGCTGGCTTCCGCTTGGTTCTTGAGGTGCTTGTTTTAGAGGATGGGCCTGCTTTATTCCCGATAGTTCGCGATGCACGAATTTTGGGTTGATTAATTGGAGTTCCATATCCACCCTAAGAGGTTGAGGATTAGACCAGGCAAGTTGAAAGACACAAAGAGTGGCGCACCAGGTCGTCGTTGTCGTCTTCCATGTTCGAAGCTGTGACAAAAATAAACGAAACACGAACACGTGTTGTGACTGGGGTGTCGCTTGGTCAGCGGTAAACTTTATTCTGTCCCAACACTCTTGCAATTTGCATACCAAACACAAAGTTCAAAGCAATGTGTATGCAAACAGGTAAATAGACAATCCGCGACAAGGTTCCCTGAAGAACAGCCGGGAGGGTGGACAAGGTATACAGTTACAGAGACTTAGATAGCTATAAACATAATAAATTTACTGAAAAAAAATTTAGGGTATGTACTCGATAACATCGCCTCTCCCAGACAAACACTACGGAACTCGGTGAGCTGGCACATTTGCATGACAGACATCAAGCAGCTTACCACGACAATGTCAGCGTCATTTGGAAGGGTTTTTGCGAGCTGTACTGCAGCCCATATCGCATGCGAAGTTTCTATTGCTGCAGAAAACAAAACAAAAGTTGAAAAAAAAACTCATCACTCCCTTCGAACTCGCGTGCAACGAACCTGGGATGATACCCTCAAGCTGTGTGAGCATCTGGAACCCTCGGAGAGCCTCCTCATCGGTCGCAACAGTGTACTCTGCTCTCCCGGAATCTTTGAGCCAGGCGTGTTCGGGTCCCACTCCGGGGTAATTCAAACCAGCACTAATCGAATGGGTTTTGACGATTTGGCCTGCCGGTGACTGCATAATGTAAGTCCGAACACCATGCAGGACACCCGGTTGACCCTTTGATAGAGTGGCACTGTGGCGGTCTCCGTCGGTACCTGCGATGAGTGAGGAGACTGCGTGTAAACGACAGGGAAAATGATCTAACCTTCACCACCGGCTTCGACGCCGATCAGCCGAACGTTTTTATCTTCGATGAAGTTGTAAAATGTGCCGATGGCATTGCTTCCTCCACCTACACAGGCGACAACAGCTTCAGGAAGTTTACCGCGTCTGACTTGTAGCTGTTCCTTGATCTCTTGACTGATCACCTTTTGGAAGTCTCGGACTATGGTCGGGAAGGGATGCGGCCCAATCGCAAGACCGATGAGGTAGTAAGTTGATGCAGTATTGGCAAGCCAGTCGCGGAAAGCCTCAGAGATTGCGTCTTTTAGTGTACACGAGCCAGTGTCCACCGGTATGACCTGGAAACGAGGTTAGGCATAGAAAATCAAAAGATGAGCTTTTTAAGAACTTTTGCGCCAAGTAACTTCATGCGAGAAACATTGGAAGCTTGCCTATAAACATCCTTGGTACCCATATAAATAATACATCCCAGTCCGAATTTTGCACAAACAGCGGCGGTCGCAATACCATGATGACCGGCGCTTGTTTCGGCAATGATTCGAGTTTTCCCCAGACGTCTTGCCAAAAGTATCTAATCGCTTCAGTGAGCTTCTTTACGTTTCACCAAACCGCATAGTACAACAAACCTGTCCCATGACATTGTTGATTTTGTATGATCCAGTGTGGTTTCTACATGCAATGTTATTGGGTTGCTTGGGCAAATGTAGTACTTTAACATACAGATCCTCCCGCTTCAGCCATATCTTGGCCCCCCAGCATGTTTGCCCAAATTTTCGGCGAGGTAAAGTTCAGAAGGTCTGTTCATATATCCGTAATGGCTTCTGAACTCTTTCCAAAACTCGGGATCAGCCATCGCGGACTTGTGGACCGCCTCTAGCTCGGCAAGACAATCTGCAATCGGACCAGGAACGTATTGTCCTCCAAACTTTCCAAACCATGCGGGCAACTGGGTGCCCTGGACTTCTGGAGGCGGTCCCCGGTCTCCACTCAGATCGAGCTGACACCTTTTTGATAGAAGTGGCAAGTCACCATTCGCTACTCCAGGCAAGATCTGCGACAAGTATTCTTCGACCCTCCGGGCTCTCTGACTCGTCGGAGCCTTTTTGACGATACTTATGACACGGCTACCAATCACGACGCCGTCCGCTCCCGATTCTACTACGTAGTCGATATGTCCTCGGTTTGAAACGCCGAAACCGACGGCAATTGGTACAGAAACGTATTGACGCACTCGGGCAATGATATCTGGAAGCGAAGCATTCATCCTGACTTTGTCTGACGATCCGGTTGTCCCCATCTGAAGATTTTAACGAGACGTCAGTCATACAGTCATGGCATGAACTGCTGAGAACATTGCCACACCTTTGAAACTACGTAAACAAAAGTATCTGCTATTGATGAGAGAAATCGGATGCAGTCAATTGAGGTCGATGGAGCAATCAATGGTATGAAGGACAAGCTATCGGCACAGGAGTTGGAGGGTGCGGATTTGTTCAGCAAGACGATAATAGACGCACTGGACTCGTAGGCATTTTTTACGGAAAACTGATGCCTCGTCTGGGGGAAGATCAACCACGATGAACCCGTTTGCTCCTGCTTCACTGGAATCCCGAATTGCTTTATCCTCGCCGTACGCCATGATAGGATTGTAATAACCTGTGATGGATTTGTTACGTCTTGTTTAGTATTGATGCAATATACTGGACTTACCCATCAAGACCACTGGCACAGTCAGCCCTTTGGTGCGAGCTTCCCGAAGCTGACCGAGTACGGCTGCTAAATCCATTCCATTCTCGACTGCGATCTAAAGTAAATAAATATGTGTATCAGCTCGCTTTCATACGCTGGACATGGCACCAACCATGTTGCTCTCTTGAATAACAGGCCCGTCTGCCATAGGATCTGAAAATGGAATTCCAAGTTCGATGATATCCGCACCCCCAGTCTGCATTCCCAACATCAATGGTATCGTATCTTCCTTCTCAGGATATCCTGCAGTAATAAAGGTCACAGAGCTGGCGCTCCCTATTACGATCTATCGGTCAGTTTCAAAGGAGCTGGTCGAGCAGACCAAAATACCTGGGATTTCTTCCGGTGGAATACATCTTGGAGGGCCTGCATCACGAAAAGGATGATACGGTTGGGGAAGCCGAGATAAACTTGGTGTCGAGAAGACTCTGGCAGTCATCTTATAAACCTTTTCGTTTAGGATCCATATTATACCTTGCTACGCCCTATCGGACGGAAAAATCACCTGGCAGCTACCCGTAGCTCCCTCCGCTTGGATCTGGCACAAAAATTTTTTGACGTCCAACGGGGTGTAAAAACGATTCGGAGCTGGATTCATTGCAATCTGGATCGCATTCGCCCGGAACTTTTCTTCCTGGCTATGTGCACTGCTGTTGTGCACTTACACACAGCCACTTCCTCAGAATCCAGTCGCGACAAGATTGAAGAAACACTTTTTGAATACTGTCACTGTGTCAGAATTATGACTTCAATCCATACTTCAATCCACTCCGTTGACCATAATTCCCGGTTTATTCTGGTCACCTACGAAGGTCAGTCCTGATATTCATCGAGATCCAACATCACGGTGAACGAGGGTGTGTTGGCTAATGGTGGCTAGTAGCTGTAGGCCCAGCTCCGCAATGATGACACCGTGGTAAAGCGAAGGGCCACTCACTCTTTTTTGAGAATGTTTTTGCTCGTACATATGTTCAAAATCGTGCGAGAAAGACATTCATCCCTTCACTGTAAACATCACATGTTTACGACAACGCGGCCGGCTACTGATGTCCATATAGGAACCGGGTCAAGAATTGGAGACGATTCTTAGATCTGCCGTTTAGCGCAGCAGCCGGTTCCTACGATACTTACATTCACTGAAGCATCAGATTTTTGGCCATAGCATTTCCAACATTATGACCTGATTTGTTGGAAGAAAGGTCAAGCGCGATTGTACACATTGGACTCAGAATATAAAGCCCAGGCGTTCTGTGATTAACTGGAGACTGCGGAATTATATGTACAAGAGCAGAATCCACACGCACAAGCATCATACTCGTGCTGATACATGCCAGTCTAACTTATCAGCCCATTTGGGTAATAACTGCGATATTTGCTCGACGTCTTTGTCGCCTCTTCCAGAAAGGCACTATTGAATTCCGTGAGCAAAGAATCACCACGGACGGAAGACGGGAATGCTTACAATAACGATATCAGCATCTTTTGGGAGCGTCTTGGCAAGTTGAACTGCACCCCAGATAGCATGCGATGACTCAAGAGCTACAAGCAAAGTAAGAATTGACCCAGATTGTGATCCATTTCGACAGACCTGGAATGATTCCCTCGCGCTGAGTGAGCATCCGGAATCCTCGAAGGGCCTCCTCATCAGTCGCAGAAATATATTCTGCTCTCCCGGAATCTTTGAGCCAGGCATGTTCGGGTCCCACTCCGGGGTAGTCCAGTCCAGCACTAATTGAATGGGTCTCGATGATTTGGCCTGCCGGTGACTGCATAATGTAGGTCCGAACACCATGCAGGACACCCGGTTGACCCTTTGATAGAGTGGCACTGTGGCGGTCTCCGTCGGTACCTGCGATGAGTGAGGAGACTGCGTGTAAACGACAGGGAAAATGATCTAACCTTCACCACCGGCTTCGACGCCGATCAGCCGAACGTTTTTATCTTCGATGAAGTTGTAAAATGTGCCGATGGCATTGCTTCCTCCACCTACACAGGCGACAACAGCTTCAGGAAGTTTACCGCGTCTGACTTGTAGCTGTTCCTTGATCTCTTGACTGATCACCTTTTGGAAGTCTCGGACTATGGTCGGGAAGGGATGCGGCCCAATCGCAGAACCGACAAGGTAGTGTGTTGTTGCAAGGTTAGTAACCCAATCGCGGAAGGCTTCATTGACCGCGTCTTTAAGTGTGCATGAGCCAGAGTGTACGGGAATAACCTGGAATAGCAGGTCAATTCAAAGAGAATATAATCAGTGTCGTAAAAGCAGACCTTTCCACCGAGCATTTCAATTCGGAACACATTGAGCGCTTGACGCCGGACATCTTCGGCACCCATATAAATAACACATTCCAGGCCAAATTTAGCGCAGACAGTGGCGGTGGCGACACCATGTTGACCAGCACCAGTTTCAGCGATAATCCGAGTTTTCCCTATACGTTTTGCTAAGAGAATCTAGTCACCTTGTTAGCTACATATGATTCCACCGGTCAGGAATGACCTACTTGTCCGATGGCGTTGTTAATCTTATGCGAGCCTGTATGGTTCCTATGAACATTGTCAGTCACGTATTGAGTAGTCGCGTAATTTGACCTACAGATCCTCTCGCTTTAGCCAAATTTTAGCACCTCCAGCGTCCTTCGTCAGATTCTCGGCTAAGTACAGTTCAGATGGTCTATTCATGTAGCCAAAATGACTTCTGAACTCCTTCCAAAACTCTGGGTCAGCCATGGCAGATTTATGAGCCTCCTCCAATTCAGCCAAGCAATCAACAATTGCCTCCGGAACATACTGTCCACCAAACTGACCGAACCGTGCCGGAAGGACAATAGAATCAGCAGTACTATTGGCGATGGGTGGACCACTCCTGCTAGCGTTCAGGGTGGGAGAGCTCAATCTTGGAGGGGGAGGCGATCGAGCTTTCTGGGGCTGCCCTTTGAGTGATATCCGAGATAGATAATCACCGACCATTTTCAGTCTCTGATCTTTCAGGGCCTCTTTAATGACGGTGACTATACGACTGCCGATGACAACTCCGTCGGCTCCAGAATCAGCGACGTAATCAAAGTGTCCACGGTTCGAGACGCCGAAACCAACAGCGATGGGTACGGTCACGTATTCACGCACGCGGGCAATAATGTCTGGAAGAGCATTATTGATCGCGACCTGGTCTGACGATCCAGTGGTTCCCATCTGAGGTCGACTTGTGAGGATTCAATGATGGACGAGTTTGGGGGAAAATTTACCTTCGACACCACATATACAAAACTGTCGGCTATTGTCGAAAGGAACTTGATTCGGTGAAGAGTGGTTGAAGGAGCGATGAGGGGAACATAGGACAGCCTTAACGAAAGTGAGATCGAATAACGATGAACCACTGAATCAATCACGTACTGTGCTGTCGCACATTTTTCACGGAATGTTAACGCTTCTTCGGGAGGTAAATCAACCATTATAAAACCATTTGCTCCTGCCTCGCTAGCGTCCTGGATGGCCTTATCTTCTCCATAGGCTAGGATCGGGTTGTAATAACCTATACATCGTCAAGGACTGAATCCAAGATTTTTTGAGTGGTACATTACCCATCAGCAGTACTGGCACAGTCAATCCTTTACTCCGAGCATCGCGTAACTGCCCAAGTACAACAGCATAATCTACATCATGCGTGAGCGCAATCTGTCAAATGAGGATGAGCTGCAGGATTTGGCTTCGCGTCATCTGTATATGCTCACTGTATTGCTCTCTTGAATGACGGGGCCGTCGGCTATTGGATCTGAGAATGGGACACCAAGTTCTATAATATCTGCGCCCCCATTCTGCATTGCCAGCAATAATGGTACGGTGCTATCCTTGTCAGGATACCCCGCAGTAATAAAAGTCACTAAGGCTGTCTCTCCCTAATCCAGGACAGTCAGCTTGTGCACCGAATAGGTTAGTGAGGCCGCACTTGAGACTTTTTCTTTGAAAAAACATCTTTTAGAGCTTGCATTGTAGTAATGTGGAGAATGAGATGGTCGTTCGAGTCACAGTCCTCGTATTTTTATAGACTCGTTATCGCGCTCCGAGATCTACCCGGACCACGTGGGGTTATCTTATCTAGCAGCAGTGGCAATTCAATGGCAGTACCTCTTGTTCCGCTACCATGATGAACGATTTCTCAGCTCATTTGGCCGATGAAGCTCGCGTTCTGATCATATACACAGGAGGTACTATCGGGATGCTTGTAGGGCAACAAGGTAGGATCCTAGGGTCTCAAACTTGTTTTTTTTTCTTCCATCCAAAAACCATTCCAAAGGCCTCACTACGGAACCCTCTTTTTTGACGGAGACTTTGAGAAGTCAAGCTCGATTTCATGATCCCGGCCAGCACTCCCTCTTCTCTCACTCCGGTTCTGTTCAAGGCTTTCGTGAATGGAGTTCAGCCAGTAGTGGGAGATCCAGTCCACAAACCGGTGCCGTTCCCGATGCACATTCGCCTCAGCCCCCAACTTTGCGTGTCAGGTCTTCTCGGCCCATTGGGCGCACTGGCCTATGGCCAGGAAAGGATCAGCCGTCATCCCTCTCATTTCATTCCTGCGTCCAAGTATCAGACGGTGTATATGAGGCACATCTTCCGAGCCTCGTAACTCCTCGAAGCACCGTGCCGGGCAGTACAGGCAGTAAATGCATCCGATACGCAGTTCTCGAATGGGATCCCCTTCTAGATAGCAGTAACGTCGAGATGACTGGTAAGCCGCAACTTTGATCGGTTTCCGTGATGTGGTACTGATATTTCCTGGAAGACTGGATTTGTATAGCGACTGAGATCGAGCTGAACTATAATTTTGACGCGTTTGTAATCTTACATGGGACAGATACGATGTCGTATTCATCTAGCGCGCTGAGCTTTCTCCTCGAAGACCTCGGGAAGACGGTGGTGTGTGGTGGCTCAACAGTTTGTTTTCGGATGGAGAGTTGACCGGCTCGTCAGATATTAACCGGCGCTCAGATTCCGCTTTCTCAATTGAGGAATGATGCCACAGATAATCTTATGGGCGCTCTGATGATTGCCGGTCACTATATTATACCAGGTCAGACACTGGACTGTGGACGTGTGTGGCTCAATATTCAAATTATTCATAGAGGTTTGCCTTTATTTCAATCATATGCTGTATCGGGGCAATCGGGTATCCAAAGTATCCTCCTACGACTTAAACGCGTTTGATAGTCCAAATTTCCCTCCTCTTGTGAAAGGTGGGCCGTTGCTCTAGAAACAGTTCGTCTTCGCTCAGCGCATCCACAGTTGGGATTGAAATCGCGGTTAATTGGAACGATGTCATTCGGCAAACTAGTCTTCGACGTTTTCGAGCGCATAAAGGCAGGCAGTCTGGTTTCTGTTTCTGGTTCCTGTCAATCTGAAGTTTCAATAGAGATGAACCCACGTGTTGGTTCGTTTTTGAAGTTACTTTCAAGCCGACTTTCTCGCTGATTTGCATCTAGCTACTCTTAGGCTATTCCCGGGAATCACAGCAGCCACCGTAAGAGCATTTTCTATGCCTCCGACCCAGGGTGTCATTCTCGAAACTTTTGGCGCCGGCAATGCACCACAGCGCTCTGACCTCATGAATGTTCTACGGGAAGCCTGTGATAGGGGTGTGGTAGTTGTGGCCATTTCCCAATGCTCCAAAGGCTCCGTTTCCGACGCGTACGAAACGGGAAGGACACTGTTACAAGCAGGGGTAGTGCCGGGTGGTGACATGACTCCAGAGGTTTGTACCTCTTTAATCTTTACCACCAGCACGACATTTCTCTCAAGCTCTATGACGTAGTGCGCCCTTGCAAAACTGAGCTATCTTCTTTCTAAATCTGAATTTTCGATGTCTGAAGTACGGAAGTTGATGGGCGTTCCTCTCCGCGGCGAATTAACGCGGCCAGGTCTTGTTCCACCGCCAGGTCAACTCACTGTCCAACAGAACCTAGAGAGTCTCAACGGCGCCCTTTCTCATTTCAGTCGGCTGTCACAATCAACACCTGCTCACTCAAAACCTCAAATTTTGGTCTCGGGTCTTGATGAAGCATCTCAGGATAGTGCGGCACCCTGGTCATGGACGGCAGCCGAGGCAGCTTCTACAGAGGCAGCGCTATACCCTTTTCTTTTGCATCTAGCCGTAGCAAAGAACGATATTGAAAGCATACAATTCTGCCTCTCCAAAAATATAACATCCGGCGATGAGCGCTCTGGCGTCAATTTTCCGGACGCTGCTGGCCTGATTCCGGGGGGATCGTCAATTGTGTCGATCCGGGCTCTGGGAGGACCCCATTACACACTGCCGCGTTGAACGGACACGCTGATTCAGTGCGATTGTTGCTCAACTCGGGGGCGCTGGTGCACCGGCGGGATACACTGGGGCATACTGCCTTATATTACGTGAATATTCAGTAGTACTGCCTGCTTCTGTTTCTGGACTAATCAAGATCTACAGGCTGCTAGGCAAAGTCATTCGGACGCAGTAGACTTATTGGTGGGTTTTTCAGTTGGTTGCTTCCATCTAGCCAAGTTCTGATTAAGACTTCGTAGATGAAAATGGGAAGCACACTTAGTGTAGTGGATGGCCTTTTTGCTGCGCTTGCTGTGGCGAACGCTTCGAAATCTGGAGATCAAACTTCCTTAAATGTGTGGAAGTCGACTGGATGTGATACCTTCACATGAGATACTTGGATCAACGTTCACGCGTTCACGGGTTAACTTGGTATTATCCTTAGCCAGCTCTAATGCTTAGAATACATGGTATATAATTCATCTAGTAAAGATGCTGCAGTTTCAGTTGTAAGTAGCAGGATTTATTCAACAAAACGACTTTATCTTCTATGAACTACAAGGAACTACAAAGACGGGTCGTAATAACAAACATCTCCCAGTCACGTGATGCCAGTGTAATCTAGCTTAGCTTGACTCGACCCTCGATTTTCTTTCCCCAAAAATTCCCGGATAACACAAAAGATGGCTTCGGATCCCCAGTCAGCAGCGAATCAACGGATTGTGGAAGACCTTGTATCCAGATTACGCCGAAGGTCAGCGATATCCAATCACCGTGCACGATGGGTTCATTTTACCTGGCTAAGACCTTTAGACAAGTCGTTGGATCGCGAGCTACGGCACTTGAAACGCTGCTTGTTCTTCGACAAGTTGTATCAAAGGCTCGTTTCTCAAATATTGACCAATTGATCAGTATCATAAGAAGCGTGGGGCGAAGATTAGTGGATGCGCAACCAAAAGGTTTTTTCCAATAATTCATGTGTTGGATAAAGTATTCATTGTTGTTATCGTTTATTTACCATAATCAGAACATTCCGTCGGGAATACCGTTCGAAAAGTCCTACATCATATACGTGAAGAATATAATACCGCAAGTGAACGCCCAGCAGTCGAGACTTCGTTCTCCATAGCGAGATTTGTTTTACAAGGCCAGCCGAGGAGGCAACAGACTGCAGCACCAAAATCAGAAGCGCGGGCCCCTCTGAAGGAAAACGATCCCGATGATCCAGACTCGTTTGCTCGGGTGTTGAAGCCCGTGCTCATGGAAGCGATCCAGGATGTTTTTGACGAGTTGGAGACGGTATATGATAATATCTCGAAATATGCAAAAGATCATATCCATTCAGAGTATGGCCTCTTCCCCGTCCAATATCCTTCACATTGACGCGAACACTCTCATAGCGAAATTATTCTCAGCCTTGGCATGTCAAAAACTGTAGAATCCTTTCTTAAAGCCGCAGCACATAATCGTAATTACACCGTGATCGTGGCAGAGACGGCGCCCTCGTGGGTTACACCTCTCCTTCTAAAAATGATCTTATCATTCTCCCCCTTCCAGATATGGTGGACGCGAAATGGCCAAATCCCTTTCATCCGCTGGAATATCCACCTGCCTCGTTCCCGACTCCTCAATATATGCTCTCATGTCTCGTGTTAACAAAGTCATCCTCGGAGCTCACGCCATTCTCGCCAATGGAGGTATGTTCGCCACCTCCGGCTCTCTCCTCGCGGCGACCGCAGCGCGAGAATACAGTACACCAGTTGTTGTCTGTGCGGGTCAGTTCAAGCTGACACCACTATGGAACCTCTATCATGAGTATGGTGCATTAGATTTTGGTGATCCGAGCGCGGTACTGGGATTCGATGAGGGTGATCTAGTCGATAAAGTCGACGTCGTGAATCCCTACTATGATTATGTCCGTCCGGAGTTGCTGGACGTGTTTATAACGAATTAGTAAGTTTGCCTAACACAAAATTGTTGCGCTACTTCTGTATTGACTAATCAATTTTTTTTTTTTTCAATGACAATCCAGTGGTGATCATCCACCTTCTTCAATATACCGCCTACTTAAAGAGTCATATGACGATGAGGACAATGAGCTGTAGATCGTGTAAACTGCAGCGGTGCCATACATTGTCGAGTTGAACATGCACTTAGAACGCGTTTGGCTCATATTGACTTGCCCCCCCACCTCACTTCCCGAAGAAACAATTTTGGCAGCTGGAAAGAGTGTTGGAGCCAGTTCAAGACATAAATACTATATCAATGAAGCGGGATGAACGGGGAGCAGGACAGGCTATTAGGATTATACATCATCGCCCTGCCGATTAAATGAATGAATCTTTACTTTTCATCGTCGCAGATCTATAGAAATGTCTCCCGGGGGGTGGCGGCTCTATTTCCACCATCTCCCCAACATCACAGCACAACTGCTTCTCTCTTTACCGCTTAAGAATGTCAAAGAACGCCTCCTGCGGTAGATCAACAGTTCCAATCCTCTTCAACCGCTTCTTACCCTCTTTTTGGTTCTCCAAATGTTTCATTTTCCGTTCGTAGTGTCCTTCAAGTCAAGATTAGATTGGCCAAGCCTGGAAAGAACCCCCCTCTCTCACCTCCATAAAGACCAGCTGTGACATCAGCCCGATTCGCTGAAAGTGTTTCTCTGGCGATAACCTTTTTCCCTATCGCAGCTTGAATGGGCACCTCGAACAGTTGTCGAGGGATCACTTTGTCTATTAGCAGTTAAAGAAACATTAGCTAGCGTTAGAGGATGCAGTCTCAAAAAGGGGGGAGGGAGGGAAGGCTCAAGAACGTACGTAATTTCTTTACCCATGCTCGGCCTACTGTATCCTGAGCGGAGCGATGAACAATCAAAGCTAGCGCATCCACTGGTTTCCCATTCAATAAAAAGACCATCTACACAAGCGAGGTGAAAAATGTATGCATCAGTTAGTTTCGACGAGTACACAAAGAATCGCGAAGAAAACACCCCTTACTAACCTTGGCCAAATCACTCTTTTGATACCCCGCATCTTCATAGCTGTGTTTTATTTATTCATAAAAGTTTGGTCAGTCAACATCCACCAAAGCAGTAAGCGTTGCGAAACAAATCAACAAACAAACATACTCGAAACTAGCAAAACCCGAACTCCGACTTTTGAGCTGATCAAAAAAGTCCGTCACAATCTCGCTGAGGGGCACGACACACGACAAGATGAGACGAGATGAGGACGCGTCAGATCCTGTGTCGAGGTATCGATGATTTAGCTGTTCAGCTCGGCGTGTATAGCATAGTTCCATCATGTCACCAAAATACTCTGCATAGAACAAAACAATTGAGGTTGGAGGAGGAGCGGGAAGGAAGGTAATAAAAAAAACAAGTTGATAGTTGGCAGACAAAAACAGAAAGGAACACTTACCTTCAGGGACGATAATAGAAGCTTTAACGATCGGCTCTTGAATCTCGACAACCTTTGAGCTTGGATCAGATGCATCCGGAAATTCCGTAGGATTGCTGATCAATTTTTCTTTGCCGCCTCTGTATATCACTGCCGATAAGTATACAAAAGTTGGCGATATTAGTACGCAGTAGTAACTTCAGGGAGAGCGAGATCGAGTAATAACCCGAGGAGAGCGTACTTACGTTTATACGGAACAGTAGGCGCAGTAATAATCACATTTGCGTCATACTCATCTTCCAATCTCTGTCGAAACACATCCATATGCAGCGTTCCTAAAAAACCCAACCGAGTGCCTTGTCCAAGAGCAGAAGAAGACTCGCGCTGGTAGGTCACACTTCGGTCTGTCAAAGTGAGCTATCAAGGGAACAAGTTAAGTGAAAGGTACGGTGTAGTAACACTATTTTGAGAATTGAAGACATCCTCATCCCCATCCCAACTCGTCGAAATGAAGATAATTCTCACCCGCTTGATGGATTCTTCGAGTTTTGGAAAATCACTGCTATCGACAGGAAAGATACCAGCGTATACCTGGTAAGTAGTGCGGGGGAGGCTGGGGTGAGAATTTTGACGCTCAGTATGAACCGTAATCACCATAGCTTTCGAAGGCTTGAATCCAGGCATAGGCAAAACAGGTTCACCCACGCGATGAAGTGTATCGCCAATATGGGCTGAACAAAAAGGGATGGAGAGGGTGAAGAAGGAGTGAGTTAGAATGAGGGTAGAAGCGAGTGGGAATAGGAGTAAAGAGAAACAAAAGTAGGGAACGAAAGGATTAAGTACTCTAAAACACTGAGAGCCTTGACAAAAAACACACCTTCAGACGACTCCTTCATATTGCAAGCTATATAGCCCACTTGACCAGGACACAAGATATCCGTTGCTACCTCCTCCGGATACATCACCCCAATTTCTGAAATCTCATACTTCTTTCTCGTATGACACGACACGATCCTATCGCCTGTTAAAAAAGGGGGGCATTCTCCAACCATTGACTACGAGTGAAAACACGCAACCGCGGCTTTTGTATTTACCTTTCCGAAGAACACCATCCTGAATATTCACCAATGAAATCACACCTCTGTACCTATCGTACCTATACACAACATATATGTTGTTATGTTAGGCGTTTTCCCTCACAGACTACAGACACACACTCACAGCGAATCAAACAAAAACGCTTTAACAGGTTCGTCCCTTCTACTCTGCGGAGCTGGAATACGATCTACAACAGCCTGCAATATAGCTTCGACACCTTGACCTGTTTTCGCCGATATAGACAGTATTTCGGATGGGTCGATTCCGAATGTAGATTGCATTTGGGCTGCTATGAGTTCCGGTTGGGCGGCGGGGAGGTCAATCTGAGAGGGTTGAAAGAATGGGAATTTGTTTGCGAAAGGCTATGGGATAAGGAACGTAAACCCGGACCTTATTCAGAACTGGGATGATCGTCAACCCTCTTTCTTTTGCGATGTGGAAAACGGATATAGACTGGGCTTGAACTCCTTGGCTTGCGTCTACCTAGCCAAGAGACCGTTGAGTGTGGGCTTTGAGGATGAGATTCGTTTCTATTTACGAGTAATAGAGCTCCTTGACAAGCTGCTAATGAGCGACTGACTTCCCAAGCGAAATCAACATGTCCCTGTTCGAGATGAACGGGTCAGAATGAGAGGTTCTCAGGTAAATTACAGCGGGGAAGGCCACACGAACGGGTGTGTCAATCAAGTTTAGAAGGTGTGATTTTCCATTGAAGGGATGGACCATGCTTCGCGTAGTGTAATCAGATATATACTGAGGATTGGCATAAGGTTTTAGCCAACGAACCTTGCAGTTTGTGCCTTGACTTGCAGGCAAAGAGTTTAGCGTTTTTTGTTGCTGTTTCGCGATGGAACCCCTCCCACCTGTGATACCACGCTCCCTTTCGACTTTCAACTTGTCCAATACTTGTTCATTTTTGCCTATTTCTTTTCGTTTGATGGTTCCGGTGAGCTGTAATGAAGGAATGTGCGTTGAGAGATAGAGAGAGAGCGAATGGTACTCTATGCGGATTCAATAAGACGGACAGACCTCGAGTAATCTGTAAACGAGTTGAGTAAAGGTGCTCACTGGAAACCGCTTAGAATACTCACCTATCCGCAAGCGTTGATTTTCCATGATCAATATGGGCAATGATAGAGAAATTCCTTTTAAACGGGGATTATTGGTCGCTGATTGGTTGTTTTTCTTCGTGCTCACCGAATTAAATCTGGTGTGTATTCTTCCATAAGCAAAGATGGCTTTTTAGACGCGTTGGACCGCGGCGTCGAGGAGAACTGACGTCCATGAGATACCAAGACGCGAAAGCGCCATGTAAAGTTCATGGAAAACGGGAAAGGGAATCGTGTGAAAAAAGGAACTTTTGGATGTCTCTGCAAGATACTTCGGAAGCACGAAAAGCACGATTGCTGGCGTTGAAAGCGAGGAAAGAGGGAAGGTATGTGACAGCAGAAACTGTAATTTCAGTTCTTCGTCATCGTTAAACTCATTTTGTCTGGCCCAAGCAGCGGTCAAGGAATCATCAAGAACAGAAATTTTGATCCTGAATCGCGAACACTCAAAAAGCATACAGCCAATGAGGATGTAGAAATGGATACGGTGGAAAAGAATGTTGAGGGATTGGCAGAGCAGGTTATCCGGGAGGACGAGGAGAAGAGGGCTGAGGAATTGGTGTGTACACCGCCAGTCATGCAAGTTCTGCTCTGACCCACCACAGAATGTGTTCAACATTGCACCAAAACGACCAAACTGGGATCTGAAGCGAGAAACAGACAAAAAACTGGCTAAATTGGAACGGAGAACGCAAGAAGCTATACACACTCTCATTCGTACGTTGGTTTCAAAATTCTTTTCAACTTTCGGTTTACGAAACCGTGGTTTTAGGACAGCGGCTGGCAGCGCAGAAAGGTGAATCTGAGGATATTGTGGGAGCTATGAATGCGCAGGAAAAAGCTCAGGACGAGGCATTATCGGATGAAGATTGAAATTTATTTATCTATTTTCTTGAACCAATACCACCACCATGCATCCTTCTGTTCGAATATTCGCTGAGCGAGTCCATACTCCTCTCATTCGCTTTCTCGGAAAACGTAGCTGGCCTACCAGTATGTATTACTCTGGTTACATTCCTCTAAAGTAACAGCTGTCTGCAGATCCAGGGGCCCCACACGCACATCCATTCGCACCATCCGAGTACCAGACTAAAAATTACGCCCAGTCGCAGTCAAATCCTGTTTCGAAAACCAAGAGCAGCAACGTAAATGTTTTCCAAGAGTTTTGGGACGCTCCAGAGAGATTTTGGAAGCCTAGAGTGCATGAGCTGGACGAATCTGAAATTGACGCGATATTGGTATGTACCCTCTATTTTTGCTGTCGCTGCCAACTTATTTTCTTCATAGAGTGGCGGCGCTTCTCTACGGTCATAGGTTATTTTAGAGTGTATTTACCGCAGTTGCACCTAAAGCATTCTCTATTAATCCTTCTCAGCATAAGCAAGCAAATGCTTCTCGATCTCTTCCTCGCCCATCGTTCTCCACAGTCCTTGCGCTTTGACATCTTCATCTGGGCTCGTCGACACGATACCAATTTCAATCTCCGAAGGCTTGTAGTCTACACCATGAACTGTTGACATTGCTTCAATGGCCATCTGCAGAGAGCACGTTCATTGAGTTTTTGATATCTTCGAAAATAAGGAGAGAAAGCAGTGTTACTTCGATGACTTCCGCCCGATTAAGCTTCTTCCCAGCTGCAGCTGCATCGTCGGCACCCTGTCCATTATCAAGCTTCTTCCACTTTTTCTCCAAGTGGTTGATAGCCTCCTGCTGCTTTTGTCCAGCTGCGGTCGCGTGAATCCAACAAAGTATCCGGCAGGATCGAGTTTAAAGCATTGAGGACCGTACTCCGAGTCAATCCCGATGATAATCATAGCTTGAAAAAAAACAGATGATGAGCCAGATACTTCGATCGAACGGTTTGTTCGCTCACCGATACCAAAAGGTCTCATACCCGCGCGTTGGGTGTACACTTGATTGATATTCGCCATACGTCTAGAAAGCTGGTCCGGAGTGATTTCGTAGCCGTATTTATATCGATGCTGGGCGGCTTCACTTCTTGCTCGTGTAATTTGTTGACGAGCATCGGCTAGGAGAGTTTTTTGGTACGCGCGGTCAGCAGTTTTTCTCTTGGAGTATTTTTCAGATGTTAGATTTAAACGTACCTATGAGACCAGTCATGACACACCCAATCGTAGGTGTGATACTGAATAAATGTGTTACAGTCGATGCATCGAGGAGCTTGTCCTAATGAGGAAACTCTTATTAAGTGAACGCCAATAATGGGGAAGGCGATGGGGTGAAATCGTACAGGAACTTTGCGTTGGGTGATGACTACTGAGGTGTCTTTGCCACGAACAGAAACGGAAGTATGCCCAGAGCCTGAAACTGCTTTGAATGCGTATTCTAGAGGAATCCAAGTTCAGAGGGTTATAATCTTCAGCTGATCCAATGAACGACCTTACCAACTTGGTATAGTCGACCTTCCGGGGAAAATACAGTGAGATATCTGCAGGGATTTTAGAGCAGTCAGATTCCCTCCAAAAATCGGTCGGCAAAAAAAGGTGGATTCACCGGTCGTATGAGGTTCTGGACATGGTGGTGGTAGATTGAACGCGTAAGACGGTTTCGAACGCGTGACGAAAACGGTTTCAATGAGTCACGTTCCGTGAGTCAGCGCTTTCTCTTTCCCTGCCCAATCCATGTACTTTTCATAGCATCCCAAGAAGCCCCAGGCTGCCAGAATAAATAATAGAAAATATGAAAGAATCAGTCTCTCATCAAGCTCCAAAAGTAATGTCTGTTATTTCCCTTAAAAAAATTAGATCCCCGAATCCCTCGCTGAAACGGTTGAGCCAGCAAAAAACTCCAGTTCAGTCTTTTGAACCCACAGGACACGGTCAAATTCGCGGAATTAGAGATCACCCATCGCGATCTATACACCGACCAACGACTACCTGTGAAAAATGGCGTCCTGGATCGTCGTCTGGGAACGACAGACAAGAATGCGTTCTGCGAAACCTGTGGCCAATCGAATGTCGATTGCGTCGGTCACTATGCTTATATCAAACTCTGTGTACCAGTATTTCACGTCGGATATTTCAAACATACTATTGCGATTCTTCAATGTATCTGTAAAGTGCGTCCCCCCCGGTATCAGTCTGTTTCTTCACACTCATTCTCGCTTTAGACATGTGCTCGCGTCCTCCTTGAAGAACCCGATCGGAGAACGTATATTAAACGATTCCGCCGTCCAGATCTCGAAAATATCCAACGCCAATCTCTAAGCAAAGCCGTCAACACTATGGCCCGCAAAGTCGTTTATTGTCCCTACTGCTCTGCCACAAATGGCGCGGTCAAAAAAGGCGGTGGTACACTCAAAATCGTGCATGACAAATTTCGAGCAAAGAAGACGGCAGAGGAGATGGAGAGGTGGAAGGCGACGTTTGCGCCTGCTATCGAAGAACAGAAAGAGTTGGCCCTGCATTTGAATAAGGCAGCCCAGGAAAATTTGAATCCGCTGAAAGTGCTTGATTTGTTCAAAAGGATTTCGGATGAAGTGAGTTTTGAAAAGCGTCTAGTGATTTTCCTAACAAGATGATGCTCAAAAGAAGTTAAGGACTGCGAGTTATTGGGTTTGCAACCCAAATTTGGTCGACCCGAGGAGTTTATCTGGCAATACATATCTGTTCCCCCAGTCTGCATCCGACCCTCCGTCGCGCAGGACGGTGCATCGAACGAAGATGACTTGACGGTCAAACTCCAAGAGATCGTATGGACCAACGCCGTTCTCAAACAAGCTCTTCAGAGAGGTGTTCCTACTCCCACCTTCATGGAACAATGGGACCTCCTCCAGCTCGCCGTCGCGCTCTACATCAACTCTGAGCTCCCCGGTGTTCCATCCATCATGGGCGCGAAACCCATCCGCGGATTCGTTCAGAGACTCAAAGGAAAACAAGGTCGTTTCCGTGGAAATCTATCTGGAAAACGTGTTGATTTTTCAGGACGTACCGTCATCTCTCCCGATCCTAATCTGCGGATCGATGAAGTCGCGGTTCCGGAGAGGGTGGCCAAGATCTTGACGTACCCTGAACGAGTGACGCCGCATAATATTGATGGTTTGAGAAAGGCGGTGAGAAATGGACCGGATGTTCATCCTGGAGCGAATTTCGTTACGAGGGGGATGAATAAAAAGTTTCTCAAGTTTGGGAATCGGAAGGCGATAGCGGATGGACTGGCGATTGGGGATTTGGTGGAGAGACATATTATAGATGGGGATGTTGCTCTGTTCAATCGACAGCCAAGTTTACATAAGGTGTGTCTTCCTTTCGTCTGGTTTTTTTTTCATTCCTGAACCTTTCTAATCCTGTAGCTTTCGATTATGTGTCATAGGGTGAGCAAACTGCCTACCTCTACAATAATACGATGTGTAATTAACTGGCGTTATAGGTCAAAGTACGACCATGGAGAACGTTCCGTCTGAACGAATGTGTATGTGGTCCTTACAATGCCGATTTTGACGGTGATGAGATGAATCTTCGTATGTTATTCTTCAATGTTGGTTTTTGATTCTTACATCTGTTATTCTTACAATCAAATGGTTGTAGATATCCCTCAAACGGAAGAGGCACGAACCGAAGCCTTCCAACTCATGAACATAAAAAACAACCTCGTCACACCTCGGAATGGAGAGCCCGTCATCGCTGCCATCCAAGATTTCATTACCGCCTCTTACCTTTTATCTCGCAAAGATCAATTTTTCGACCGCCGCCAATTCACGCAAATTTGTTGCTACCTCGCCGACGCCACCCTCCAAATCGACATTCCCCCTCCCACTATTATAAAGCCCGTCCGACTGTGGACAGGAAAACAGATATTCAACGTCCTCATGCGACCCAATCGCAAGTCCAACATATTCGTCAACGTAGAGTCTAAATGCCACAGATGGGAAGAAGCAAAACCGGAGAACTATCCTTCGAGGATGACATTGGCGAAAGACATGTCGCCAAATGATGGATGGCTTGTTATTGTAAACAGCGAGGTGATGTGCGGGGTGATGGATAAGGCGATTGTAGGGAGCGGGAAGAAGAAATCGATTTTTGGAGTTATCATGAGAGATTATGGGTCTGAGGAAGCTGCTGCTGCCATGAATCGCTTAGCGAAGCTCTGTGCACGGTGGTTAGGTTCGTGTTCTTTCCGTCGACTGCGCGTGATAATGTTGTTAACACTCCGTTACTTACAGCTAACTTTGGGTTCTCCATCGGTATCAATGACGTCACACCTGGATCTGAACTTTCAAAGCAGAAAGAAGGCCTGGTCGATTCGGCGTACAATGAATGTGACGATCTCATTTTCAAAGCGCAGCGTAATGAACTTGCCAATAAGCCGGGATGTGATCAAGAGCAGACGTTGGAAGCTGAGATTTCATCCAAGCTTTCCAAAGTCCGAGAACAGGTCGGACAGATTTGTATGAGTGAACTGAGCAGGTACAATGCTCCGCTGATCATGGCTACCTGCGGCTCTAAAGGTGCGGGCGCAGATTTGATTAATTATCTAAAAAAAAATACTACTGACACAAAAGATTCAAGGTTCCGTCATCAATGTCTCTCAAATGGTCGCCTGTGTCGGACAACAAATTATTGCAGGCCATCGTGTTCCAAACGGCTTCCAAGACCGGTCCCTTCCTCATTTCCGCAAGTTTTCCAAAGAGCCTCCATCAAAAGGATTTGTGCGGAATAGTTTTTATTCTGGTCTGGTAGCGACCGAGTTTCTCTTTCACGCTATTTCTGGACGAGAGGGGCTTGTCGATACTGCGGTCAAGACGGCCGAGACTGGGTACATGCAGCGTCGGTTGATGAAGGCGTTGGAGGATCTGACGACGCAGTATGATCTTTCTGTGAGAAATTCAACTGGGGGAATTGTTCAGTTTCGGTTTGGAGATGATGGATTGGATCCTGCGTGTTTGGAAGGAGACGCCCAACCGCTGGATCTTGATCGGGCGTGGCAGTTTGCTGCAGTGAGTTTATGGTTTCCCTTTTTTCTTCGCCGGTCTGTGCCTAATCCTGTGTGTTTAGGCAACGAATCGCTCCGGTAAACCGTTGTTACCGTTCCAGATTATCGAGCTTGTTGACAAGGGATTGAAATCAAGCCGGTTTACAACGGAGTGTTCCTCGACGTATGTCCAGATGCTGAGAGAGTTTATCATGGACAACGCGGTGACCAAACTCGCTCATGCACGCACTGAGCAAGGGATGTATGATGCTGTCGAACGTCCAAACGAATGGGACGATGATACTGATTTGTCCTTTGGCGCTTCCGGTATGGACTCCGTTGTGAGAGAATATGTGTGTGTTGCTGATGGTTCGAGAATTTTTTTTTAGATGCCGCTAAAGCCGCAGTTAACAACAAGATCAAAGTGACGGCAGCACGGGTCAAAGCGTTTTTAAATCTTTGCTGGACGAAATACGTCAAGGCTCGGATTGAGCCTGGTCAGCCCAGTCTTTTTCGCTTATGAATGATTACTGATGCTCTTTGTTTTTAGGTTCCACTGTCGGAGCAGTCGGTGCCCAGTCAATCGGAGAACCCGGGACGCAAATGACTTTAAAGACTTTCCATTTTGCTGGTGTTGCCTCCATGAACGTCACTCTTGGTGTTCCGCGAATCAAGGAGATTATAAACGCTGCAAAGAACATTAGTACACCTATCATCAGTTGTAAACTAGTCACTGCTGATAATGAGGCGTCTGCGAGGATCGTCAAGGGTCGATTAGAGAAGACCCTTTTGGGCGATGTAAGTTTTTCTGTTCCTTCAAATCTCTGAAATAGTGTAGATGCTGACGGTTGATGACAAGATTGCGAGTGTTTTGGAAGAAGCTTGGGCCCCGGAGTATACCTACATTGGTATACTCGTCGACGCGGATGCCATCAGGAAGCTTCAGCTAGAGTTGACCTTGGACGATGTAAAGTGGGCGATCGTCGCGACCAGGAAGCTCAAAATCAAGGGAGAGGTTTGTCTCATTGAGGATAATCTGGGTTACCCACCGTCTGATGCCTTTCATGTCAGTCGATCACTGTTCTTCCAAAGAAGAACAGGCTCCGGATATACATCGATGGCGCAGACAAATTTTATCGTTTGCGTGACCTCAAGCGGAATCTCAACAATGTTGTGGTCAAGGTAGATCATTATTTCTATTAATGAACCTTTGAACCAACTTCCTTCTGTTCAGGGAGTGCCCACGATTCACCGCGCCGTGATCAATATCAAAGAGAAAGACGACTTCCGAGGAAAGAAGGGCGATAAAGAGCTTTTAGTTGAAGGATATGGCCTGCAACAATGTATGATCGCTGAAGGTAACTCCGTTTCTCTATTCCCTCAAGCCATTCCAAATATCCAAAATAGGTGTTATTGGCGAACTTACCACATCCAACCATGTCACTGAAACGGCCAAAGTACTGGGTATTGAAGCTGCTCGAAAAACGATCATCAACGAGATTCAGTATACCATGAAATCGCACGATATGAATATCGATCCTCGACATGTTATGTTGCTCGGAGATGTGATGTCTTACAAGGTGAACGAAAACATCTTGCTACCCCACACCAAAGGACTAACGCTAAACCTTTTCACTCGATAGGGCGAAGTCCTTGGTATAACCCGGTTTGGTGTCGCGAAAATGAAAGATAGCGTGTTAATGCTCGCCTCATTCGAGAAGACGACGGACCATCTGTTCGATGCTGCTGCATTTGGCAAAGCGGATGCCATATCGGGTGTGTCTGAAAGTATCATCATGGGTAATGCTGCTGCTCAATGTGGAACTTCGATGTACGTCTACATCTGGGTCTCTCGGAACTCGGGAGCTAACCGTCCTGCCACTGGCTTTTTTTTTTTGCAGGCCACATTTGATCACACCGGCGCCTTCACTGGGAAAGCCTAGAAAATTGTTATTTGAGGATGCGTTGTAGTGCTGGACTCTTGGATCATTTACATTATCCCTAATAAGCGTTGTTGTATTTCTGTCGACCCTTTATGTGTCTTTTCCTCAACGGGCAACCTGTACCGAGGATATGGCCTGACCAGCTGATGCGTTCCGGCATCCACAACACAGACTACACAGATGTCGAACGTTAGAGCACTTGCTACCAGGGATGATCTGCTCGGAGCAATGATTCACATAGATAGCTTCCGCCTCAGGTTTAAACAGTGAGATATTGACATTCCATTGTATAATGATCAGGGATCAGGGATAACAGCATAAGCAGTAAAAAAACGGGTCAACAATAGTCGTCGAGTGTTCAGCGAGCTCATCGCTGTGGTTTAACGTTTAACCCCTAAATGACCGGGAAAGCGAGCTCACACCGAACTATGCCTCAACCTCCTCCCTCGCGTTTTATCAAGTAACGAGTACGATACTTATCTAGACGACGAAAGCGCGACAAGAGTGGTGATACTGCAAGGTGCTGGACTGGTCGAAGCGAGACTGAGCGTTAGGCGCGAGTTACATACGGATCGCCAATACAATCTATACCGAGTAACACACATGCATACATTTCCAGGGAAAAAACAAACACAGAACTACGCGTGGGTTGTAACAGGGAAAGAGGGAGCAGAGAGAGAGAGAGAGGTAGAGACCACAACATGCGAGTGAGAACGAGAGAGAGAGATGAAAGTGAGAGAATTCCGATGTTCCGAGATACTAGCCGAAAAAGAAAGAAGAAAAAACAGCAACAATTGTAGAAAACCTGATCACCATCATCATCATCAAACAGCAGCAAGTTTGCTCAAGAGCTCTTTCAAATACTTGTCGTCTTTTCCTCTACCGCTAGCAGCGTCCTTCTCGATCCGCTTGTTGTTCTTCTCGAGGGTTTCAATAACACGTTCGGCGCGGGATGGAAGGGCTTTGAGAGCTTCGATTGCGGGGTCTGCTGTTGTTTTTTATATAATATATATTTTGAGTTGAGGATGTCGGATCAGTTTTAGTGAATATGTAGAATGGAAGTCGGGGAGGTTGGAGGGATGGAGGACGGACGGGTATATAGAGGGAAGAGGGAAGGAGAGAGAGGGAGAGAGCGCGAGCTAGACGGAAAGGCCCAAGGCTTACCGATCTCATCCAAGGCCTTTTCGAAATCTGCACATAGCCGGTTGCGGCGCGCATAAGCTTCTTCAAGTTGTTTGAGCAAATCGCGTACCCTAGCCTAAGAGAGAGAGATAGAGAAAGAAAGTACCAGTCAAAACGTAGGCGCATACATGCCAAATGGCACAACATACTTGAGACGCATGATACGACTTTTTAATCTCATTATGACTACTGATCGTGGCCGTCTCCAGTGTCTTGCAAGCTTCGTCGAATTCGAGAATCCCGAGGGCAAACGTTTCGTCCACTTTTTCGTTCAAGATTTGATGGCCGCGTTTGACCGTGTTGACTGCTGGGACAAGAGTATCCGCAATCTCATCCAACAATTCTTTGGACTGGTGTGAGAAGGGAGTTTGGAGAGATTCTGCGAGGGAGGCGAGTTTAACGGTGTCTTCGGATTCTTGGTCGTCGCTTGGAGTAGTTGTGTAGGGGGTTTATAAAAAGAGACTTGATAGACGAATAGTAACACGTACCCATTGTGAAGAAGATCAGATACCAAAGTCTTTTCGTCTTCCCACAAAAAAGTTGGACGTTCAGCTTGTTGTTCTGGATCACAGTCCGGATCTTGGTCCGAGTCTTCCCCGGCGTCGAAAGCGGAGCCAAAAGGATCGAAGTAGGCCGAGCGTCGACGTGCCTCTCGGTTAGGAGAGTGCTCTAGGATAGGAGGAAGAATGTATCTTGAACGGGGACGCGCAGAAACGCGTCCACTTTTATACAGCACTGGGGACCGCTTGGAGACTGTAGAGTTTAAACGATGAGAAAAGAAAGAAAAAACAGACAAGTGCATATATCCGTACAGGATGGTGACCCAGTCCTTTTCAAGATCTTTGAATTGCTGTAGGGCGCCATTCTGCGAGGATACAGGGAAAAAGGGTATGAATTACCCCTAACCCTAAAATGGATTGATAAGCAGCCATATTTGTTTTTTTAGGTTCCCCTTCTTGCCCACCGCCAACGCCCTCCTCCCTTTTATTCAACTCTGGATTTTTTTCTGGCCTCTTTCTCTTTGTTTCTTTATTGTTCAACTCCACCATGAACGCCAGGCCGCATAAAGTCTGTTTAGTCATTCTGTTGGTTTGATTTACTGACTGAATGAATGTTGAATGTTGCTTTCCTCCATTAGCAATCCATGTCCGAGCTCAAGCTTCGTAGACTGGTGGAGCACAACCAGAGACTGAAGGAGGATCTGGCCAGACCAAGAGTTAGAGTTAGTGAGGCCAGCTCCAGGTACGTTCTCCTGTGTTGCTTGCCGCTACGTCCCTAATTAAACATTTCATAACTCGTTTGCCAGCCTGATTCGGTATTGCAAAACGACAAAGGATCACCTCGTAAGTGTTCTGAAAATTTTAATAGGAGGAAGAGGACGGCCAGTGGGCGTATCGCCAAGGCGTTTTTTTTGCTTTACAATTTAAACATACTTCCTCGAGGTTGTCTCAACGTTTACTTCTCTAGATACCAAGCGTATGGGGACCAGTTGGCAAAGGTGCGTCAGCACGACCCTTTCTTCCGGCTTCGATTCTTACACATCACCCACAGGCGAAGATCCATATGCTCCTCCCGCTCAGGGCTGCAACTGCACACTAATGTGATTTAGTCCGTGCCTTCGCCCCCCCTCCCCTTGCACCCTCCTTTTTCTGTCGTTGGATTCCGCTGGGGCTCATATCTGTGTGTGTGCCCATTCAGCTGTTACGCTAGGACTAGAATTTTCCTCATTCGCAAGTATCTTGCTGCTCGAAATCTCCACATTCTTTTCTTCAACCTTCCCGCCGTATCACCATATCATTCCGACCCACTCAATACGCTCTCAACCCAATTCTGTCACTTACCTTACCGTATTCCCCTCTGTCCAGCGCTTTTCCGACTTTGTTTTTCTTACCTTATCACATCTGTTTATATCACTTTTCGTCTGTTCTGTTTCTTATTTAAGGATTGCCTCCTCATCGCAGCCCCCCCCCCCTCATGTCCCACCTGCCTACCTAAACCGGAAATTGCCTCGCATTTCCGGCGCAACTCCTTTTTTTTTTTTCCTTGTACTTTGGAAGGAACTGCCTACAAATCACTTTTTTGCTATCCATTCGGTTGTACAGAATTTGTGTGCGCGTGTGTTCCTGTGTGTTCTGTCAATTATCGGATTTTCGGAAATTACGAGTTACGCAAGCGAGAGGAGGCGTAAAAAATGAGTGATGGATTTCATGTACGTATTGGATATATGAGAAACACTCATAATCAGGAATTATACTGGATGTCACGTATGTACCGGGATAGTGCGGGGAGACGGAAAGATACAAGACGTACAAATTAACATTTCCGAGTCTGCGTTGTGAGTCAACACATCAATCATATGGGTTCTTCAACCACGCAAAAGCGACTGTGATAATCAGAAAATACCAAGAATTTGAACTTGAAACCTTTTTTGTTTTGTGAGCGATGAGCGGCCTGAGACAACGGTTTTTATGATTTAAGAAGAATGTGCCGCCGAAGAGGTCTGGCCCGGAATGGGTACCAGACGGCTTGGACGGTTGGGATACAACAATAGACAGATTTTTGAACGATCACGGAGATGCGATAGAAGTAGAACTAGTAACAAAAGCAAAAAAAAAAAAAACGCTACAAAATGAAAGAAAAGCAGGCAGCGGAAGGCGGTACTTAGGGTAGCCCGAGCCCAATGTAAGAGCGAGAAAAAGGTAGATAAATATCACATATGAAAGTACATAGAGGAACGGGTGCAAGGCTGTCGAGCAGATATGGGGTCCAGGTGGAAAGAGAAAGAATGGAGAAACGCAGCGCCCGAGATATACTGCGGGTGGGGGGTGGGCAGATTCACTGTATCGAACAACACTTCCCTCCAGTCTCCTTGTACGGGTCTTCGCCTAAGAAAAACATGGCGTCAGAAACCAGAAATAATTAGCCAAAAAGAAATAATAATAATAACGCACTATTCTGACCCCAAACCGAAGGTACCAAATGGTCCTTTGTAGTCTTGCAATATCTAATAAGACTGTACCAAAAAAGAAGGTGTTTGAGAATATTCGAAACTTTGCAGAAGATGAAGAGACGACAGACCTGGCGCTGGCCTCGCTAACTTTCACTCTGGGTCTCGCAAGATCTTCCTTTAATCTTGCATTATGCTCCAGCAGCCTCCTCAGCTTCAACTCTGACATTGCCTGTCGTCCTCCAGTTCGAGTGCTCATGATTCCTTTCTGTGCTGCTTCTTCTTCTTCTGCTCTCTCTCTTTCTCGGTCTCTCTAAATCAAAATCGTATGAGGCGGGGACAACCGGTATAAAAGGTTCCGATATAGATAGGGTAAGGTGGTGAGGGTTTATAGAGAGAAAGGTAAAAAAAAAAAGTGATGGTGGTGGTAGTCGGGTTAAAGAGACAAGGTGCGCGTCGTTTAATGCGAGGGAAATCCGAGACCTGTACTGAATTGTCCAAATGAGTTTCCCGAGGCACACATAATACAACCCGTTGATTTAAATGTAGTCATATGGCTTTGGAATTTGCTTACAAGCTCCAACAGTTGGCAACCAACAAACTCTTCCACCAAGGCGTTCCTTATCACCGAGAACAGTTAAAGTGTATATATATATTTAACACTTGACGGCGCTTGTTAGTTACCAAGGCGGAACGAGGTCTGTAGGGTAAAATTTGGGGGAGGTGGTGGAGGAAAGGCGAAGGAAGGAAAGAAAGAGGGAGCAGGCGGGGTCAGGGAACAGTGAAAAAAAAAAAAGCACCGCCAGAACGCCGCGAGGCCTTTTTATTATTTATATATTATCCTATCAGCGCGGAAATGCTCAGAAATATGTAATTTGGCATTTACATCTCACTCGCGAGTCGCATCAAACCTTTCAGACTCGAAAGAAAAACAGGGGGCCTCAAGCTTGAGCATGGCGGCCTCTCCTCTCTGGAAGCTCACCCAGTTCAAGACCTGGTCTCGCGCGCGCCCAAATTCCCGAGAGAATGTCTTATCATCGCCTAAAAGGTATGCAAGTGCTGAGCGCCCAAGGCCTCGAGCGGAAGGGAGCGTTTGACAGGGCCTTGAATAAGTCATCGTAATCTATTAGTATTACCGGGTCCCGAGAAATGCACAGGTGTTAGTGTACATCCAGTGATGTACCAAACCAAGAAACAAAGTAAAAGGCCTCCCTGACAAAACGGCATATTGAGACCAGAATGGCAAGGAAGTAGGAGAACGACGATCTACCTCAAACACCTGTCAGAAACTTGGCTACCTCATGCTCCGGTAGAGCTCCTACAAACTGTGAGACACCCTTGCCCTCTCGGAAAGCAATCACGGTCGGTAGAGCTCGGATCTGAAAGGGTACAATTGTCAGCGCGCATCAAAAGCAATAACGTGTAAAGTGAAGAATGATAGGCGTCGAAAAAATTGAAGAGAGAGAGGCAGTGAAGGACCGAGAAACCCGGGTACCGCTAAGAGAAGTAGACTTGAAATTTACCTTATACCTTTGACTCAACTCCATTCCGTCTTCCGATTCAGTATTTACCGTCATCACATCTACCGGAAGTCCCGATCCCGACTTGACATCCGAGTCCTTGGAAAGCCGCTCCAGAATAGGTGACAACCTGTGTACCGTCAAGGAATCATCAATCATCATTTTTTCCAACCAAGGGATAATCAACAAAAACTGTTCAAAAAGACTGACATATGACATGGTTGGCACCAGCTAATGACTCCCCAGAACAAATTGAACTATCAAATCTGGGAGGTAAGTTGACACGGACTCACTTGGCGTAAAAGTCCACCAAAACGAGGCGTCCTTCAGACTCTGGACCGCTAGTGATCTTTTTGAATGTCTACACAGATGGGTGTGTGTATGAGCATTACAACTTTTTCAAGTTTCCAAGTACACGCACAGGAAAGTCTGCATCGGGATAATGCTCCAGGCGAGATGAGCTGGAAGAGAACGTTCGAAGGCTTGAAACTGATTGTAACGGCCTTGCGGATAATAATCTTGAAGACTTGAGAGCGCGGAGAGCCAGTGAAGAAGACATGAATGAAATGCAAATGGGAAGCTACAGTTAACGACGGTTATAAGCAAAAAGGGCACCCAATTGATTTTCTCAGTCAGCTAGGCGCGTGACGTCATGGAATCACGTGTGAGTTTGTGTCAGCGATCGGTCGAACTTGGCGGAAAAAATACAGAATCTACTCGTAGAGTAGTCTACGCTAGAAGTTCCAATAATTCATAAGCATAAGTGAGTAGCCTTCATAATTCAAACTTGATCCGATGGTACATCTCCGCCATCTTTCGCATCTCCTCCACACTTTCCGATTCCTTCAATTGACCGTCTGCGTCGTACATCTTTGGATCAAAGTATTCAAACGGAGGTGGCGTTTCTGGGATACATGTATAATCCTGCTTGACTCCATTATCATCGTATTCCCAAGAGTCTCCGGGTTGAGAAGGTGCCTTCATCAGAATAGCATTCTTCGATTCTAAGGATATGTCAGAATCAAAGTAGTTGAGGGGTGTCAGCAGGAAGCTACACAAAAGTTCGTAAATCGAAATAGACACGATGTAGGAGAGATGAAATAACTCACCTGGACATGGCAATCGTAGTCTTCGTATTAGGTGAATCTTCCGCTTGAGGCTACATAAAAAATGCTTTGTCTCAGCTTCACATATAAAAGTAGAGCAAGAAACAGAACCAGACCAAATGATGTGTCCCGACATTAATCCACGCGACAAGGTCCTCCTGCTCAAGATTTTCTCCATCAAAGAACTGGTGAAAATCTACGGGAGGTTTTCCAGGAAGATTCATATTCCACATCGTACTCGAAGAAGGCTCGGTATCTTTCCGTCGTGAAAAGGCCACATTGTATCTCGCCCAATTTGCATTATTGAAAAGTCGACGCGAGCCAACAACGGTCTACGAAGGAGAAGAAGAAGAAAAAAGTCAATATGACGGATAAGATCTGGAACATATTTCACGCTACGTTATAAATCGGAGAATATCCGGCATGTATCGCGTATCCACGAGGAAGGCCCCAAGCATTGGTTTTATTTTGGTTAACGATGGAATAGTGGCCTTGGAAGTTTGTTGGGTACTTTAACAAGGCATCATCTTCCGTTTTGAGAATGCGCTTTGTTATTTTTTGTTGTAAAAGAGTAGTTCCCCACTCGTCATCTACTAACCACGGCTGCTTGATAGCTTCCTGTGAAGTTGTTGTCTCTAAGATGCTGTTTTCTAGTCCAGCAATATCCAGGTCGACTCTGTGATCGAATATCAGCCGACCCAGCCCCTTCCAGAATATGTAGAAGCAAACAGTACTTGTAGTTGATAACGTGGTCGTGCAGGTTACCCACTGTTCTCGTTTAAATTAGTATGAAGAGCCTCAGCATGCATGGGGAAGTACTGACTCGAAGTTTCTCTGATCCTTCCTCCGTAGCCTTCCTGACGATCATCCCAGTAACCGCCTTGGAGGTAGCCGGACGCCGAAAGACGAACTTCTATTGTTCCATCGATGTGGAACATGTAATCAAACTAAGAGGGTTTCGTGAAAGACCATAGTGGAGAGTTGGACTGAAGACTCACAACTGAAATTCACAGACGATGTAAGTTTAGTGGGCGAGAATGCTAAACAAGTACTCTGGGTAAACATACTATAATCGTAACTAATCAAAGAACATCATCCTGAGGACAAGAATCCTAAACCATCAATGACGAAAAAGACTCACTTTCCGACCGTAGCAATACTTCTAACTGTCAGCATGTACCCCTTGACCGCACCGAATTCGCCATCCATGTAGCCGGTATGTCGTGTGAGTGGCCGTCCAGTATCCTGTTCGAACACGCAGATAGCTTTTTCACGAACGACGGTACCAAGCGCAGAGTACGTCGTTGCCGGAAGATACACTGCTTCATGTGGACAGTCGTACCCAGGAAGCATGTCTCTTACATTAAGTCCCATGCCAAAATAACTATCTTGCCAGGCAGTTGTAGATTGAAGAGGATCGTTACCAGCTGAGTACATAAGACTATGTGTCAGCCAAGAGGAAACAGCGCCAACTACATTGATTCTCTCACCATATTGAGCTATCGCTTCCTGAGGCGCAAGCTTATTGCGACAGTGATCAGCAGAGGGAAAAAGAGCCGAATAAAAAGGCCAGTGATGCGCACCTGATAAATAATCCTTTCTCCTTTCAGGGTTACGTCCCAAAAGTTCATCCCCATGTCGCGATTAAACCCGAGGAACATTCCCCAGCCCATCCAAGATAAATACTGCGTCGCCCGATCGACTCTAAATCTCAATCCGGCAAACGAAACGGAGCGAGGTCCAGGAAGATGGTCAAGGTCCCGGGGTTCACCAACTCGGTTGCGAGATGACCAGGAGTAATCATTATCTTTGAATTTTTTCGTGTCTTCTGCCAGGTTACGGATGATTGTACCATTGCGGTAAGCTTCGAGAAATTCTTCAATGTTCTTGAAAATGTGATGATTATACACGACCTATAAACCAACAGCTACTCAGTCACACACACACACACAAAGTGAAAACACAGAGAGAGAGAGCGAGGGGCATTTACCTTAGAAGCTTTCCATAATGAGGGATCTGTGCCCGAGGCGTCGACATACAACCAAAAATTGATCGGTTGAAGCCACGGGCCCGGGACGTTCCTCCTGAACGAGAGCCACAGCTTCCTGGTCGCTCCATCAAAGCTGAACGGGCCACCCGCAGACGAGATCAGCGTATCATTGTCGAATCCTCTCGCAGTCGCCCCGTAGAGGTCCTATCGAAAAATTCTCAGACGGAGGAAAAAAAACAATTTAAAAAAGAGATCTATGACACACCTCCAAAGTATCCGAGAGTTCTGGGCTCATGAACACCTCGAAGAGGTTCCTCAATTCCATAATATTGACAAAGCCTCGAGCGTTGTAGGGAATCTCGCTGTCGTGATAAATCTCCTTCAGCCTTCTCATCGTAGTTTGGTCTCCGACGGGAAGCGGACCAACGAGATAATCTCTGACAGCAGGATCTTGTAGTCCACCATGCTGAATTGTAACACGAGCGTGCTTATCTGGAATGCTCCCTCCTCGGGTGAGGTATTCCAGTGCTTCCGCTTTTGGAGGGTAGAATGTTTCAATAAGAAACACGACGTTGTCAGAGATACCGGCGTTTTCCCCTCGAGTCAGATTAAGGTCTCTTTTGGGATCTTCAAGCCATTTCTGAATGGATGCGATTTCGTTCACTGTCAGAGGCGCCCATACATTGACAGGCACAGGAGGTTTGGCTGCAGGAGCCAATGGTGCTGTACATTTCTCCAAGATACGGTCCTTTTCGAATGGGACATGGGATACAGTTATCGGAGAGATGTTATCGGAGATGAGGGAAGGAACAAAGAGGGTCAATAAGCTTGCGAATAGGACGAAAAAGCCTACTCGGTGCCGAAATGGAAAACGCCACCCTTGACTGACGTTATCAGTGTCGCGGTCGATGTGCTGGTTGACCTCGTCCTTGAAAGAGAGCAACTGATACTCTCCCCGTAGAGACATGATGACGGCCCTGGGAGAGAAACAATATCACACAACGAGTCAATGGACGCGATCCCGAGTCGGCAGATTATCTACCAAGATGATAAAGCGCTCCGGAAATTTCATACAATCCAAATTATTTACATGGACAAAACATTTACGAGTCTTTCCCAGTACACCCAATGGGTCATCCTGGCGAGGCTGAACCCGGGATCTAACCGTCTTATCGCTTTCCTTCAAACTTCGAGTAGAATGTACACGCTCTCTCATGTGTGAGAGACAGAGATAGTGCTACCGCTAGTCGAAACGCTGGTAAGAACCTGAGAAAGAAAAGTCAGCGGATACGGTTCGATGGAACTGAAGAAAAAAAGCCCAGTCTCACCTCTCCGTTCTGCTCAATATCGAGGATGACACCACTGGCCGGGCCAAGACTAGAAGAGGCAGTTGAAGCAGAGGCACCGGTGAAAGTGACAGTTCCAAAGTCGGCGAAGGGAACGAGAGAGTCGCCTTCTTCAAAGTCCTCAACAATCCATTCAGCGTTTTGGCCTTTGAGAGCGGCCTATTTCGAAGGAGCGTATGAGTCTTTAGGTGGAGTAAAGGAGGCAAGGAATGAGTATCAACTCACAGCAGAGTCGGGGGCGGTGAGGGCTTGGGTTACAGTTTTTCCAGTGCCTAAGAGAGCGTCGAACAATCGAATGAGTGAGGAGCAGCTAAAAAAGGTACATGAAAACCTCACTTTCGTTGACAAGAGTGGCGGTACCGGTAGTCGAGGAGGTCGAATGAACAGTAACAGTGATAACATTACCGGCAGCGATAGGGAAGTTGCTAAAGTCGGTGGCAAAGTTGGGGAACCACTCGAACCAAGCGTCGAAAGACACCCGACCGCCGGAAGCAGTGAAGTCGACACCACTTTGCAGGATAGATTGTTGAGCAGTGTCTCCGTCGATACCGACCCAGGCGGAAGCGGCTCCGTTACCTGAGGGAGTAGGGACGGTGAAGGTACCTGTGACGGTGGTGAAGGTTTGTCCAGAGGGAGGACTCTGTGAAAAGCTTAAGAATCATTTTTGCATTTCTCCTGGAAAACTTGCCTCAATCACAACGCCGGACCAGTTAGTACTGAATTCGGCGTGAGTGCTGTTGCCCGAGGCGCGGGCGCTATCACTGGGAGTGAATGGCCTTGACCGACGACTCTCACGAGCAGCGATACGTTCAGCAAGACGTGATGGGCGCGCGACAGCAACGGAGAAGATCAGAGCGCTGGAAACGAAGAAAGTTGAGAGCTTCATGGCAATTGAGACGAAGTGGATTTTGCGTCGAAGATCTGGAGTGTCGGTTCTGGCAAGGGTGTGCTCAAGTGTCCGTTATAGACTCCCTGCATCGAGGGGAGAAGGGCTTTTATAGGATCTTGAAATCAGCAGAAACGCTTTTTGGGATTCGACCAGAATCATATCTTTTGCCAGGTACAAGACGCCTCCTCGAGTATCTCGGGGCGTCGGGTAGCAGGAACCTGAGAGGTTTTCGTACACAAAGGGAAGAGGCGCAGTTCACGAGCCCCCGTTGCATATGAAATGGTGAGAATGAGTGAAGAATTTTGGACATCCTCGGAATTTTGTCGTCTTCGCTCATGTTAAACGAGATACGCGAAAACGTATTTTGGGAAGCTGCTTAGAAACTCAAAGTTCTCTAGGGCTATTCAAAGCCTCGTGAGCATGAATAGTGAGATGATAGTTTACTACTCACAGTGATGAAGATAATCTAAATTTGAGGTTTTTCTGTACACGCCATGCTATTGACGTTTCTCAGTCGGATGTAAGATCCTTCCATTACACTAAGATATCATTAGAGAAGTTGAATTGCAAGATAACGTAGAAGCATTTGAGCGAACCGTTTCATGCGGCCATGAGGATAAATGACCCAGTGTCGCGCAATAAGAACGTCTTCTAGTACTGGTCAGGGCCCTGTTGATTGAGGGCTTTGATGAGCGAAATGAGGCATGACCCATATGCATACACACTGGCAGAACGACTGCGTCGGTGAATGATAGTTCACTTTCCGCAATCAATTCGCCTTTTTGTAGCAAAATTTAGACATGCTCTATAATTACATGACCCCTGATTTTCTAGGCTCATTCGTCGGCAAAGAGCCAGCTTCTTCGTGAGATATGCTTGGGCCAGATAGACTGAACATGAGATTTGCCAAGCAAGGGGAGCACCCATGCTTTCCCTACTCGGCCTGGCCTTCATTGCTCATATCCTATGTACCGCCAAGCAAAGGGGCTGGGGATCTCTTTCAACAAGAAAGTGACGCAACGAGAAGATCGGTTCCGACACTCAATAGCTGAGTAGGAAGCATCGCCCGTCGTACCTCGTTCAGAATAGATGTGCCAAGTGAGGACAAGTGTTGGAATGTCTGCGGAAAGTGAAGGGAATGATAATGATAATCTTGCTAGACGATCAATCGACATTTCCTTGAGCCGCAGATAGGGAAAAAAGTTCACCATCCTTTCCCGCTCTGGGCTCTCGGTGTCCACGCAGTTTAGTAACACGGAGAATTTGTGGCCTCGATTGAAAGCTTCTGTGAACATCTCAAACAGCTCTGGTCATTGCAAGAGTAGTAAGGAGCTGATTCGAAATGATTCGAAATGAACGTGAGGAGCACAACATGAATTATGGCGTTGGATGCAGGATTGGATGCGGGATTGGAAAGAAAATAAAAAGGCGCGTGCACACGTGCTATAATTCCACGTTCTCTATTTGCACGTCCAACACGTCCAACAAATCAATGAAGAGGGCTACGGTAGAGTCTGATCAGCCTCACAAAGCTATGGAGATCACCGTCAGTCCGTATGTTTTTACAGAGCTTTTAACACTCTCATAGCGATGCCTTTCTGTGAAATCGAATCTCGGTACAGTCACGCTGAATGTGGCCGTTTATTCTTCTCTCGTATCAATTCTTGCGCGTTCAAGCTGACGGCGTTCATTTGGCAACCTTCCGCGTTCATTTGAGCTCTCACTGTTGCCCTCATTTACACCTCGCGTTATTTGTGGCTTGCAAAGATATTTGCGACCTGTCAACTGTTGAGGGAGGCGCTTATCCTCAACAACGAGAACGACTACTACATGGAGATGATCACTTTGATGCAGAGATCATAGAATTCGGGAGGATGTCTAATAACGAGTGAATGATTTGCTCTACATGCCACCTATGAACATCTTTGAACATTCGCTCACGTTCAATTTTTCAGGGTTGGCTATGACCATTCCAATGGTCGTGATGGGGATTTCGCAAGGCAAGCATTCAAAGTTTGATGACCGCAATGCACCAAGTTACAAGGGCAGGTGAGGTTATTTCTATCGTTGAAAATACCGCGCCTTGACTTTTGTTGTAGAATGAATATTCGTGTCCGAGGAGTAAGGCGGCAGTACCGAAATTGAGGAAGCTTTAATTAGCCGGGTTTTTGTCCCTTTTCACCGTCTAAGCTTTGAACCAATGCACAAAAAAGATTTGTTCATCAAAGTCTGAAATCTGCTGATAAAACGACTAAATTATCACTGCTCGTTCAAAGCCAGGCCTCTGCATTCTCCCGGAGAATATTCCACAAAACTCTACCTCCGTCACCAGCCCCAGATGCATATACATCAGGCGGAAGAATGATCTTGGCGTTCTGGGTATGAGACTCGAGCCGATATACTTCAAGGCTCTCATTGGTGAGAAGCACACCGAGGAGAGTGGGGCGTCGTTGACGAAACGGCTGAATTTTCTCATTGAACTCTCGACTTGCTGCTTTCTCCATATAGCTTCGGAGCTGTAACTGTGCCTCAAGAAGGGTGCCGCTGCTCTTCTTGAGCTCCATTGCAGAGGCTAGTGCAAAATGGATATTGTCATTGCCCACACCTTTCTCCATATCGTCAAGTGATTTTTATATAAGAAAATCTACGACACTAAGATCCTTTTCGTGACCTGTATATTAGAACACGATGTCAGTTGAATCCAATGCACAAGATAAAATGATAATACTGACCAGGCACGGTTCTCGATACTACGGGCTGCCCATCGAATGGGTGAACGGAGACATCCGAGGGTAATGACGAGTGCAAAGATACATTTGAAGAATTAGAAAATGGCTGAGCCGGAATGTCTTGGGCAAACATATCATAATCTGGCCACGAAACAGGATCATTCGTTTCATGAGATTTCTGTGCTGAGGTCGGTATATCCGATATATTAAGGTTTGATAAATCAAAATTGAAAGAGTCCTCGCGAGAGGTGTCGGCATCGCGGGCTTTATCCGAACCGACATTGCTGTGACCAGCGGGAGGAACCCGGATCAGTCCTTGAGGAGCCACCGTGAAAGAAGACGGTGGCTCGGTCGGGTATGCATTGAAGGCAAAACTGTTTGCGATACCATACATATCACTTTCAAAGCGAAAGTGAACATCAAATAGACGATCAGCAGCGTCTTTCAGCCATTGCGGAATGGCGTTCTCGAAGGGCACAGTGGGGTCAGGCATAGCGCGATGGATTCTGGGTGCGATTTTCTTTGCAAGTTCTCTGCATTTATATTACGATATACACGACACAATGGACCTGACCATGACAATGAATGAAATTATCACAGTCAACCGAGAGAATACGACTCAGTTTCTTACCACCAACTACCACTGTCCTCATATGCTTCTTGGAGGTTTTTTGCTGACTGTCGAAGAAGGCCGCCGCTTCCTTGGACGAGATCCTAACGCGGTGAATGCTGACGTTGTAAGCGTTGCATTGGACCTAAGAAGAGCTTTGAAATCGGCTCACCTGATGCTTGAACTTGTCACCTGGCCCGTGTTTTCCTACTTGGACGATCCTAAAGATACTCTCTTCATCCTCCCAAGTCGCGCTGCGAATTTCTCCGATCTCCAGTTCTCTATAATTGGTTGGAAATACAAACGGCTGCCGCAGTTCCCTACAGGTGATCGTGAGCGTGTTGTTTTGAAGAAGCTAGAGATGCTTGGTACGTGGCGCTTGCTTTGTTTTTTTCTGAATATCCTGCCAGAGCCGACTTGTTGCTTTTTAGGGCTGGAGGTGAAAGACCTCCAATTCACAACAGTATTCAAACACGAGCATGCCGTTTCCCAGGTTCGCCCTGTACCAAATTGGGTTCAGGCACCTTGGCCTCCGCCCTACCATAGTCAAAGCAAGGAGCGGTGACTATTGTTCTTCTAGATATGGGCGTTGGCGTGAAATGACATTATAGTTTTGGTTCTACTTTTCCCCGCATGATATGGCGTACCATCGATGGATGGGTTTTTGTTAGGATCGTCTCACTATAGCTGCAATATATATCCTCGCCACATTTTTTGAACTCCTCCCCTGCCTTGAACCAAGTCTGGATGTGACTGTCGAAATACGTACATTGGCGCTCAGATTTCCGACATTGGCGCTTAATCATTCTCTCCGCCCAGGCCTGCCCCAACAACCCCGGCGAAGAAGGTTCGGGTACAGCAACTTTATCATACTCCCTCCCATTATTGTATGAGCTCTATGTACCCTTTCACCTCAACCTTTCAAGAATTTGATCTTGCATCCGTCGCCGCTGCTGAAGAAATGGAAAACAAAATTGTGAAATAATCCGCTCTTTTAGGCTGGAGAACTTGATGTATGGCCCAATGGTGTGCGTCCATTTCATCTCACTGTGGCAAGCACTGACCAAAAATTAGATTTCTGCGCTCCAACGTTTTTGTGAAGATATCACACGTCGGCACACGAGGACCCAAACTCCGGTGTTTTCTTGAATCGGCACCCGGATGGACGAACCGTTTTCGACTAGCGACGCAGTGTTTGAATATGACACCGTTATCATCTTTGGCCGTTCCCGCTCCGAAGCCGTAAGCAGGACCCTGCAGGACCCCCTCGTCAAAGAGAGAATTACTCGGGCGCTGATCTTCCTCGAACCACCATCAACCTCCGACTGTTTCGCTTGATCTATCTATTTTTCTGGGTAATTGGGACAGGGTTCTTGTAGGAATATCCACGATCGAGTTTTAAAGTCATTTTTTTTTCTTTTGTCGTCTTTTTAACTCTCTTTGACGATCCGCTTGATTTCCGCAGTATTTTTGGCCCATAAACTTGGCCTCTCGCGCACCTGAAAGACATTTCAGTACAAATCAACTTTGTTATTACCACCAACTCGAAATCGCCAACGTTTCAGTACTGGCTGGGATAGGACTATGGACGTCGATGCGCGCTGAAATCACCAACGACGACGAGGAAAATGGCTCGATTGTCACCCAGCACTTCCTCGTATGCAACAGACGGAGAGAGCAGTGGGGTTAGCAGGTAGAATGGCAATGGGTTGAATGGGCGACTGCTGCGGAGCAAATCTCCCCCTTCTTCTCTCAAAAAGCGAGCTTCTACGAAACTGTCTATTCCCGCAAAGCGCAAACAGCACCCTTCCCCACCTCCTCCATCTCTTGTTCATCCACGCTCACACCACCCAATCGAACACCGCATTCCAATCCTCCCTCATCCGACGTCGACCCCGAATCCATTCACTGCATATGCTCTATACCCACTGACGACGGCTGCACCCGGTAGCTCCACGGCGTCTGCGTCGGTTTTTCAAAGCAAGAACGTCTCAAATTCCCCCGAAAAATGGCTATGTTGGTCCTGCGATCCAGCCGAAATTCGACGTAGTCTCTCTAGACTGAGCGTCGATATGGACTCCCTGGCTTCACTCGCAGCACCGGACTTGCTGAAACTATGGAAAAACGAGCGCGGGCCATGCAGATGAACAGAGTGCGAGCCGCAGCTCCTCACGATGAACCTCGAAAAGCCCGGACAATCATTACCACCTCAATCAACGACAACCCCAGCGCTCACCAGAATAGGAGGAAACGACTCGTGGGTGCTTCCCCCATGACTCCTGTGTCCTCGACTGGTCACGGCTGTTTCCCCTTCACCGCTCCTTTTTCAGACACCTCAGCTCGTCTTCATACTGCCACCTCTCCTTCTCTGCTTAATTTTGACGAATTGCCGGACAAAACGCAGGATCTCGTGCTGAATTGAGAGGTCGAGGAACGGCTGGGCAGATTAGCCAAGGAATATGCGTACAATGCAGCCAACGCAACCGGTACGACAACTCCAGACTGGATGAAGGGTGTTGGAGAATGGAGGGGGTATTGGCTATCCTTGCGCCGGCCAGAAAGCGGAAGAAGAAGGAGAATCTACACCGGGAGCCAGTGGTTTATTTTGGTGATACGCTACCAAAAAAATCAAAGGTTTCTTTGAAGCCCCATCATCCTTTCCCTACGCCGACCTTTCCAGTTTCCTCTCTCCCACCAGTTTCCTCTTCTTCTTCAGCTCACCCTCCTCCTCTTCCCTCACCTCTCCCATCGTCGTCTACCAGCGCCCATTCAACGCACCAACATCTTCCTGCTCAACTCGAACAGTAGCACCTCCTTCCGCCGACTTACACCATACCGCCCATTCCGTCTCTTCTTCCTCATACCTCCTCCCATACCCCAGTCTCATTAGCTCGTCAGCCCCTTATTTGTCCGATCCATTGAATGGATATTCAAAAATGGGGATGCCGAAAAACGGAGTGAGGCTCGTTAGCGGACAGTGGAACGTAGCTGTGTATCCGAAGGGGGTTCAAGAAGGCTCTGCTCTCGGTGAAGGAGGAGACGGCGACGGAGGAAGAAGCAATAGTAGAAAGGAAGGTAGTACCGAGGCTTGGGCAAAGTGGGCTAAGAATAATTGTCGACCGAACGCGGTCGTTCGACCTGTTGTTATGGTTCAGCATAGGGAGGGGAAGGATAGGGATAAGGAAGGAAGTGCGAAAGGGAAAGGAAAAGAGAAGGAGAACAGTGGGCGACAACGCACTTCTTCTCCCTGTCCGTCTCGATCGGACAACACCACCACCGCGACCACCACCACCTCCTCCCCAATCGTTGTCATCATCATCGTCTTCTTCTTCCACGAGTCCTCCGCCCACGCAGCAAACTCATCTCGTCCCTGTCGTCAGAACCCAGTCTGACACCATCATCTTCGATGCCTGATACCACGCAACCGGATCTTACATCTCACGATGGACTTGGCGAAGAGGTGGAACGGGATGGAAAGGAGTCAGTAGGCAAGGATATGGGGATTGACAATCCAGAAGATGGAGAGTTTCGGGATGGCAACTTGGACAAAGAGTCTGGCCAAGACAGGACGATTAATCATCATGCGCTATCTCCGGTATCCCGTGCTCCTTCTCAGCCTCCTCCAACCCTTTCTACGACAATTCCACCATCTTTACCTGCCAAGCCTTCTCCCTCGTATAACGGCCTTCCGCCAAAAACGACGACGACTGCCACTTCAATGAAGTCGTCCCCAGTTTTAGCCTCTAAACCCTACCCCCGATATCTCATTTTTGATTCTTTTTGACCACTTCTATGATGCTTCTGCCGTTCTTACCTACCAATATTTTTACTTGTATGACAACCGCGGTGACAGAAGGTAGCACAAGTCATATTACTGTTCCCAGAACTGAACATGTATTTTCTACTACATCGAAAATTATTCAAGTTATATTTGACAGATACAGATCGATGAGAAACAAGACGTAGTAGAGAAACAAGACATCGGTAGATCATAAGAACAATTCAACCCTGAGAGATGACCGGTTCCACTCGAGGCTTCTTAGGTAGCGGGAGAGGACCATACTCGGTCATAGTTGATTTGCGCTTGTTCTGGTGCTCGGTCAAAATTTTGCTTAAGCGAGTAATGCGAGGGTCCTTGAGCGTTTGCCATTCTTCATCAGCGAGGGCCGCGTTAAGTTGCTTGATCATCCAGTCGTGCGACTCCAACGTCTGCAGCCAATTGCGGGCTCGCTCGGGCTTGTTTAGCGTCATTATCCTGAAAATATCAGAATCATAGCGTCCACCAAACCGTACCCAGAGCTCAGAGAGAAGGTCAGTAATCTTGGGAGTAGCAAGTTTCAGGTCTCTGATGGCCGATCCGCCACTACGAAGCTGCATCTTCTTCGCGGAGCCACCAGGTTTGCGCTGGTCAAAGGCTTGAAGAAATGCAGCACAGGTATCATCGGTCATGGTACTCGGTGCATTTCGACCGACGACCCAGGACAGAACCCAGAGAAAAGACTCGATATCGTCGCCGACGGTATGTTCAACCGGGTTCTCGTCAGTAGCCTCGAGTAACCGGATAGATTTGAATTGCCAAGTTCCCTAGAAACGATAGTCAGCAAAGATGAGAGCGAGTATGTACATGCAACACTCACGGTTCTTTCGAACGACCTCAAGCCTTCCTGCTTCACATCTTTTGATAGTTCCCAGTCGATGAGCATTCCTCGGCCCTCATCGGTGATGATGATGTTTCCAACGGAGATGTCTCTGTGAAGCCGAGATCCTTCTTCAAATGCGACTTGATGAGCTGGATGACAGAAAGGTATCAGATACGCAGAGATAGCGGTATGTTGAGAAGACCGACCAATCAAGGCGTCCAGAACTGCCCGGACAAGCTGCCAGGTAGACTCGAAAAAAGTGAGAGAATGACCGACAGTGTCGAGCACAAGACGGTAATGATAGTGAATACGATGTTGCTGATGTTCCAAGAAGACTTCGTTGCCACAGGTCGATCCAGGGTGCCCCAAGACGTCCCCAGCGTGACAAGATTGGGAATATGCGGAACCGGTATTGAATTCAACGCGCGATAGGTGCGACCTTCCGGATCATAACCATCCACCCTCCAGTGATCCTTCAACAAAACCACCTTTTCCCGTTGTGCATCATAAGCGAGGAAACAGCGACTGCAGCGGCCAGTAGGGCTGAAATGGGATGCAGTGAAGGGTTCGGACACGAGAAAGAAGGAAGTTTTCCCGGACACTTCGTCGACCACAAAGACTTTGTAAACCGCTGCTGTATCCTTCAAATGCAGGGCTGAGTATGCTGCTTTAGATTCCGCACTCTCTTGCGTCATTCGGATAAAGGTAGAATCGATACCACGGGTTTCAGGACTGGAATGGGAGAGACGCCAAAAAAAGGTCGCGAGGGATGGGTCTGCGGTGTAGTCAAAGCTTCGAGTGACAGAGGTACCACTTCGAGTGGCGCACATGATCCTGCACGACGAGCGGTTGATGAAGACTGAGAAGACGCGAGTTCGGAATTGAGACGCTGCAATGGACGTGTTGTAGACGGCGATCTGCCCTCGCGTATCCCGGGGTTTGGCGACATCTGGTTCGAACTTGGGACCACCGTCTGCAAACAGCTCATCAGCCAGATTGTTCTTGAATTCCAGGAATCCGAGCATTTTGCTGGAATCGGTGGGATGGTCGGGAGAAGGCATGTTGGAATTGGCGTAAAAGGATATGTCGGGTTTGATGAGCCGACCATGGAAGACAGCAGGTTGTGAATCTGGGCTGTTCGACGAGTTGAAGAGAGTGATGTCTTTGCAGAAAGGTTGAAGGGCGGAAATCTACTCTTGTAAGCTCTCGCCGTGTTAGGCTGAGATGAATGCGTACCATAGGACCATACATCTGGTTTTCTACAGCTTTAGAAGCGACTTCTGCAAATTTCGAGGTATCGAGCTGCGGAAGCGGTGGTATTTTATCGCTGTTCGGGAGGTAGTAATCGAGGAATTCGCTGGGTGAAATAGGGCCAAAGTATTTCCCAGACATTTCTTCAGCAGCAAGGACAAAAACTGCGTCGTACTCTTGAGCAGTGGTGGTAAAAGGAAGGGTGGAGCTCATGCGAGCGTGAGCAGGAGTGTCGTGAAGCTTTACCGAAGTGTTCTTGGTTGGGGTCGACATTGGATTGGTCGTGGACATGGCGGTTGAGCGTTGAACTTTGCTGTTTCAATAGGCGCCATTACCGAATCACGTTATCGATTCCCTCGCTCTTCATCACCTTGATCAACGCCCGACCACTTTTCGCCTCGAACTTAACGCAGACAAAGTACTTTGGAAGCAGTTTGTCACTTCACTTCAGCTCACTCATCGCTCAGATATGCACTATGAGGAAGGGAGGGAGTGTACAAGTCGGGACCACAGAGCAGAGGAAACGAACGGTTCCGACGATGGAGCTCTTTACACCTAATCCGTCGGGAGAGCTCGAAGATTCCAGGCTAGGCTTACTGCTTCACCATTAGCACGACCGACAAGTCGAATTATCATTGATTCTCAAACATCTTGACGCGTCGGTGAATACCATAAATCAGCGGTCCAGGATCAACGAGAAGCGTGGATTTCTGTATTTATCTTGGTGCGTTATTGGTAGATGCAAATTAGCACGACACTCAAAACTGCCATAGGAGCTGGACGACGACAACGACGATTGTCGCAAACCTTCTCCGAATACCACCGGGCTTCGATGAAACTGTACGCTATGACCCAAGGTCACAAAGATAAAGATGCGGGAAGAGGGAGAAGGAAGGGAAAGGCGGAATGGGTGTATGGCGATCGCAATGTATGCAATGTTCTTCGTCCCTTCAACTTCGACACTCAAATACCAACGGAAGTTCCTCGAGCGTACTTGTAGGGCGAATGTATACCGCCCTGCTTATGAGTTCTGACCCTCTACTGCTACCGCAACTCGGAATGCATAGAGTCAGAGAATACTGTGGAGCTCGGATTCAAACTTGCTGGCTGTTTGGCTTCAGCGAGGTAGCGGTTCAGCTGCGCTTCAATCGTAAAGATCTTGGGGAGATGGAGCATGGGAGATGATATGAATACGAGTTTTTCAGCCACTATTCTCTTCATCTGGCCGATGACTATGGTATCGGCCGCACCGAGTGCAAATTTCGAAAACGGATTCCTCGTCGCCAAGAATTTGGCTTCATTGTGGATGCGCCAACGATATCCGAGGTCGCCCGCGCCTTTGCCAAACTTTTGCTGAGGGCCTTGCCAGGAAACTATCCATGATGCTGGATTTCGACTAGTGGAAGCAGGCGAGGGCTCTAGATCCAGCACTTGAGGTCGACTGTGACTGTGAGCGCAAGATCTGACAAGTCATTGTTCGGACCTTTCCAGCATTGATACGTCTTGAATGTGACCGTTGATGGCTATCCGGCTTGAGTCTCGAGAGGTTAGAGGACTTAGCCTCTTGTTTTTGGTAGGATGTCCCCTTACACTCAGCAGGCAGAGCCGCTGACAATGGACTATAGCATAGCAATGGAGATCTAGTCATCATGATATTGATTGTCGCCCTACAGATTTTAAGGAGCTGCTCTGTCGTGCATGGGATTGTCAGGCATCTCTGTAAGGAACTGTCAGCCTCACAACAGTGATGTTGGATGAATTGAGGGTACCATCTCCCATTTATGATGGTTGCACATGGATTCGGTATGTCCAAATTCTCCGCCCTCCAAAAGGTCAGTGCAGCAAGTCATGAAATTTCATCGAGAAAGTGCTGAATGATTCCTGTTGTTGTGCCTTGTGGACTGTAGAGCGTATTGATGAACATTCAGGAATGCTGGATCCACCGGCTTGTCATGCATCAGCCTGAGGAATGAATAATCAGCCAATCATACCGGTCCCACTTTGCTGGGAAGAAGTTGTCATGGGTACTCTGATGTACGTATAGCTTGGGCATAGTATATAAAGCCCAGTCTCACATTGTGATGCTCTAGGTTGTCTTTGTTCCTATCCCTCATCTTTCCAGTCTTTAGTTGTTTTTTCTGAGCAGTGTAAGTCCCTCCACCGTCCTCCACCGCGCTCATTCTTACTTTCATCGACAGGCTCCTGGTCCTTCTTTACGCTACTTTTTTCCCATATCCATCTAAGCTCATTCGATATCTTTTTAAAATGCGTTACTCCGTTGCTGCTGCCATCCTCTCCGTCGCTGCCTCCGTCCAGGCTTCTACTTTCAATGTCCTTGTCGGTGCCAACAACACCTTGAATTTTAGCCCCACGAAGTACGCTCCCGTTCTCCCTCCCCGAGCGTTCGTCTGACTTTTTGCTAGTTTGACCGGTGTGGTCAATGGAGACATTGTCAACTTCCAGTTGTGAGTCCTCTTCCCTTCGGCTATCGTGGACGTCTCTTCTTAACCATTATCTTCAGCGTTTCGAAGAATCACTCCGTTGTACAGTCGACCTTTGCCGCTCCTTGCACTGCTGCCGGCGTCAGCTCAGGATTCCAGAATGTGTCCGACCCCACCGGAGCTTCAGGTTTCCCTACATGGAGTATGACTGTTGAAAATGCCTCTGCACCCTTGTGGTTCTTCTGTAGCCAGGTCCTTCCCGCCAACACGCATTGCCAAACGGGGATGGTGTTCGCCATCAACCCCACAGGTACGGGCCTAAACACTGTTTCCTTAGCGCCGGCGTCTAACTTGTTGCTTAATAGCCGCAAAGACCTTTGATGCGTTTAAACAGGCAGCTATTGCAACCAATGCCACTAACCCTGGCCAGAACCCCTCAGGAAGCATCGTCACTGGAACTGCTGATTCCACTGGGCCTGTCTCAGCTGCTGCAGTTGAGACTGAATCCGCTGTCTCCCCTGCTCCCTCCGCATCTACAACAGGCACAAGCTCCTCCAATGGTGCCTCACAGTTGATGTCCGGAAGCTCAATCAGCCTCTTCGCTGTTGCAGCTCTCCTTGGCGGTTTGGCTCTGTAAAAGGACGCATGAGCGAATGACCTTCCCTATCATATTTCAAGGGCGCGCGTTTCTGCATTTTTTTTTTCCCTCACGGTGTCGTAGAGCAAAATGGACTTGACAAACACACACATGCACAAGTTGCAACTGTAGAGTAGCTAAACGAGGGTAGTAGATACTCTGGTTAGTGTAATCTTACAACGTCGTCGTACTGCGTACCTATCGTTGTGGCAATTAATGACTGGATACCCAAAATGCTTTATGAGGCTGGGAGCTGAGTTGCAGCGCCCGGAAGTTGAATCGGGCCGATGTCTTGTCACGTTTCAGGCTTTGGCAATGCCTAGACTCTGTTTCCTTCCTTCCACCATGGACGCGATCCGTGTATCCAAGGCATGTTTGGCTTTATTTGAACACTCAATTATCTCACTCGAATCGTCCGTCCAGGTGGAAAACGTTTTTTGTACGAAAAACGGGACAACCCTATCTGGCACCATCCATCTAACGGCTCATCATCTCATTTTTCGATACGATGAGGGCAAGCAGAGTGAAATGTGGGTGGGTACCCAAAGCTGAAACTTGATTTTTGGAAAAAACTGTCTTATTGAGACGCCAGGTTCCGTACCCTTTGATCTCTCAAGTTACACGCCTGCCGCAATCTCTTCAGGGGCAGTGTCCTGTAACTTTTCACTGTCGGACGTTTGAAACTTTTTCGTTGGAGTTTACAGCCGAATCAGATGCCACTGATGTATTCGAAAGCGTCAAAGAGCTAACCGTTGCCAGTATGTCCCTTCTTATATTTGCTTCAGTGCCATATCCGTAATCTCACTTTCACAGCCTCTGTTTCCCAATTATATGCCTTTTTCTACTCTCCGAGCCCCCCTTTATCAGCTTCCGATGGATGGTCCATTTACTCCGCCAGAGAGGAATTTGGAAGGATGGGTATTGGCTCGCGCACAAAAGCATGGCGTTTCACAGACGTCAACAAAGAATACTCTGTGCGTAGCTTTGCTTGATACCAATTGATTCACTTACCGATGGTTCTCAGGGCCTCTTCTAGCTTTGCCCTACATACCCCTCAAAGCTAATTGTCCCGACCAGAATCAGCGATACAACTCTACAATATGCATCCAAGTATCGCAGCAAATGTCGGATACCAGTTTTGACTTATTTACATTGGTCCAATTTTGTGCGCTCTAGCATCTTCCCCCCCTTCTGTGCGATGTTATATTGATGAAACTGCCAGGCGAGCATTACGAGGTGTAGCCAGCCGATGGTTGGGATTACTCAAAACAGATCAATCCAAGATGAAAAATTCATTGAAGCTGTATTTCAAACCCATTTCGCCCCGGAGTCGAGAATTTCCAACAATGCGGCTGCCATCTACGGCGCGACCTCTACCAACCTCATCATCGACGCCAGACCCACAGCGAACGCGGTAGCCAATACGGCCAAAGGGGCCGGAACGGAGAACATGGATCATTACAAGGATGCGAAAAAGGTGTACCTTGGTATCGATCATATCCATGCCATGCGGGAGTCCCTCGGAAAAGTCGTGGAAGCGCTACGGGAAGCGGATACGCTTCTCGCTAGTATCAACAGTGACCTCTCAGATCAAGTCTCTGGAGTCTCCGTCCTTGACCGAGGGGCCCTTCGTCGTTCAGGTTGGCTCCGTCACTTATCTGCCATATTGGAAGGAACCATCCTCATCACCCGCAATATCCACATCAGCTCTTCCCATGTTCTTATTCACTGCTCTGACGGCTGGGATCGAACTTCTCAATTGTCATCACTGTCCCAGCTCTGCCTCGATCCTTACTATCGGACGATCAAAGGGTTTGAGATCTTGATAGAGAAAGATTGGCTGTCCTTTGGCTACAAATTCTTAGACCGATGCGGACACTTGTCTTCCGAAAAGTTTTTTGTTTCCAGCACGGAGAATGGAGGAGGCGATGCTGCTCAGGCTTTTCTCGCCTCTGTGCAAAACCGGTTTGTGAGTCAGAACCATGTTAAGGAAACCTCCCCGGTCTTTCATCAATTTTTGGAATCTGTTCGACAAATTCAACGACAATTTCCGGAGCGGTTCGAGTTCAACCAAAGGTTTCTGCATCAATTGTATTATCACACCTACTCATGCCAGTTTGGCACGTTCTTGTTTAACTGCGAGAGGGAACGAAAGGTTGGAGATGGTAGTGGACCGCCACCTTGCGATCGCACCGTCAGCGTATGGGACTTCCTCAACTCTCCCTCGGAGATGGAGCAGAATGTCAATCCATCGTATGATCCATCTCTTGACGATCGTACAAGTCGAGCAGCAGGCGCAGATATGGGTGTGCTCCTGCCGAATCCAAAAGATGTTCGATTTTGGCACGAGCTCTATGGACGGTCGGATGAGGAAATGAATGGTCGGAACATGCCTGTTCCCCCCCGTCCGGAATTTATTGGTCCGGTAGAAAGCGTTGAAGAGGAACCGGTCAACCGTGTCTCTACGCCTTCTAATGTTCCACTCCCTCCCTCTCCTTCCAAAACTCCAGTCTCGAACTCTGCACCTCTTCCTCGGAACTTACTACCGACAGAACCGGGCGATTTATCGTCATTATCGTCCGCACCCGAACTTGCGTCGCTCAGTATCAGCGGCTCTTCTCGCGAAAGCTTTCGACCTTTTTCGACCTCCTCGTCCACTTTTTCTATGAGATCGCAGCAGCCGATTTCCTCCTCGTCGCTGTCGTCCAGCTCGGACCCGTCTTCGTCCTCTAGACCTCTTGCGATTTCAAAAGCCCAAGAGTTCTTTGCTGGTGGTGGGGTCAAGTCAGTATGGGGTAAACTATCCTCGAATGCGTCTGCCGCTTTTTCGGCTGTTCAAGGAGCTTATTACGATGGAGTTGCGAAGGATTTGAGTGCGAGAAGTGAGCCTACTTCGCCCGAGCCCTCGAAATTGGAGGAAATGAACGTTCGTTCACACCTATCGACCTGGGGAGAGGAGGCACACACGATCTCTTCATCTTCTCCTTCATCGTCATCTTCGTTTGCTCAACCACCTGTGCGAAATCCATGGATGTCAGCCAAGAACACGAGTAGACCCCTCGTGGCGTCTTCGTCGGTGTTTTCTCCGTACGATAATCCGTGGGGACAGGCGGGCCAGGACGAGGAATCCGTTTCGGGCTCTTCAAGGGTAGATACAGATATTCGAGGTTCTTCTAGTCCGTTGCCGGTCGATCCCACTGTTTCGCATCCGCCGCCACCACCGAGCGTTCGAGCAACTTCTATCATCTCGCGGTCGCAATCTAACTCGTCTACAACGGCAGCAACAATGGACAAAACCTCTGATATTGACTCTGAATCTGCCACGAGCGATCCCCTTGGAGTTGGACTGTCGTGATATTTGTGTTGCATCAATACAGAGAACTATGTATTGCTTGGTGTTTGTATTGCTTGGTGTTTGTACTTAATGTACATATATAGAATCGGTGTTTTGTCCAGCCTCTTTGCCCAACTGGCCACGATTTCACTAAAAATCGCGCCAGCGGGCTGCGATCACGCCATAATGATTTTACATAAGGCAGGTATAAAAAGTAAACACTTTTGACAAACGGCTCATTCCGCTTTTCCCGTCTCTTTTCCTTAGCTTCCTCCACCCCCTCTATACCAGTTGTAATGTCTCCCAACGGCCGGGTTCACTCCGCTCTTACCCCAGGTCACTTTTTGTTCACCTCCGAGTCCGTTGGTGAAGGTCACCCTGGTATGTCAAAGGAGATGAAAAAATCAGTTCAGAAAAAATTTTAACGGGCAACTCTTGGCAGATAAAATTTGTGACCAGGTCTCCGATGCCATTGTAAGTCCCTCGCGTCTCTTCCCAGCTCAGAGTCGATCAACTCATTTCTTACTTTGTAGCTCGATGCTTGCCTCGAGCAGGACCCCTGGTCCAAAGTTGGCTGCGAGACCGCTGCCAAGACTGGGATGATCATGGTGTTTGGAGAAATCACAACCAAGGCCAAGCTCGATTACCAAAAGATCATTCGAGACACTATCCGAGATATTGGGTACGATGACTCTGCCAAGGGATTTGACTACAAGACCTGCAACATTCTCGTCGCGATCGAGCAGCAGTCTCCTGATATCGCTCAGGGTCTTGACCACGGTTCGCTTGAGAGCCATGGTGCGGGTGACCAAGGAATCATGTTCGGCTACGCTACCGATGAGACTGAGGAGTTGATGCCTCTCACCGTTGTGCTATCGCATAAGCTCAACCGTGCTCTGGCCGACGCTCGTCGTACCGGTCTTCTCCCTTGGGTCCTTCCGGACACCAAAACTCAGGTAACGATCGAATACAAAAAGGATGGAGGCGCGACTATCCCTGTTCGTGTCGATACCGTCGTTATTTCTACCCAACACACAGAGGAGATCACTCTCGAACAACTCCGAAAGGAGATTCTCGAGAAAATCGTCAAGGCTACCATCCCTGCCCACTTATTGGATGAGCGGACCGTGTACCATGCAAGTTTTTTTATAGCTTATCTGACTCGACAAGTTCTCACTGCTATCTTTTCTCTCACAGCTCAATCCTACTGGTCGTTTCGTGATTGGTGGTCCTCAGGGTGACGCTGGGCTGACTGGCCGTAAGATTATCGTAGACTCTTATGGCGGCTGGGGTGCTCACGGAGGAGGAGCCTTTTCCGGAAAGGACTGGTCCAAGGTTGATCGATCAGCTGCGTACACCGCTCGTTGGATTGGTGGGTCCCAATTTTCCCCTAGTTCTATGATTTTCTTATCAATATCTTTGTCTTCCTTAGCCAAGTCTCTTGTCGCGAGCAAGCTTGCCCGTCGTGCCCTTGTCCAGGTATCCTACGCCATCGGTGTTGCGGAACCACTCTCCATCTACGTCGACACCTACGGAACCGGACAGAAATCTGATGAGGAACTCGTCGAGGTCATTCGCAATAACTGGGACCTTCGTCCTGGTGTTATGGTTCGTGAGCTCGACCTTCAACGCCCCCACTACAAGAAGACTGCTTGCTACGGTCACTTCGGTACGGATGGACCTATCTGTATATAATCTCTCGAACATATCTGATTCGTACAACAGGAAACCCTGACTACTCGTGGGAGAAGGTCAAGACTCTCAAATTGTAAAGAAAGAATGTCAATTCCTGTCTCACGTTCTTGCTCGTATACTCATCCACATCCAACTGTATCACACTATTGCATCGCATCGGAAGTTCATCCTTCCGCCCATTCGCTATCATCTGCACCGTCTCTTAGACTTCTCTCCCGCCCCTCTCTTCTGCTCTTTTATCGTTATATCCCACCCCGCTAAACCCTTGTTCTTTTTGTTTCTTGTGCTTTTCTGGATTGTAGCTTGGTTCTTAAACGTCGTATAATTATTGTAGTGTTAGTGAAGTATTCGAAAAATATACCGCGTTCAACCGCATGGCGTTCAACAGCGCTGCTTTCATAATTCTAATGTTTCTGTTTGAATGTCGAATTTAGCTATATTCGAGAGGGAAGCGCGCGAATCAATGGTGACTCACAGCAAAATGTTTCCGGGCCGTTACAGCCGGCTGGATCGAGTCCTATCGCCCAACCTACTAGTCGGAATATGCCTCCTGACCATGGCGAACGCTGGTTGCCCAACGAAATCTTCGCAGTCATCATAGGAAATCTAGGAGACGATCGTCCGTCGCTCCGGAACCTAGCTTTGGTCTGCAAGGACTTTACACCGATAGCTCAGAGCCTAATCTTTCAAGTGTTAAGTCTAGATGACTGGCCAGCGGCTGGAATGAAAGGATACAGGTAACCTCACCAATCTTTTTTTTCGAGCACTAGCTGAGAAGAAACTTTTTTTCCTGTAAAAGCACAAAATTCCTTCGGTTCGTGCGGCAACTGCACATCGCCAAGCCCGACCAGTGTTTCAACGAAAGTGTCGTAGTTGGCCTTCTCAATAGCATGACTGCCCTCACTTTCTTTGCCTTCACTAGCCCAAAGACTGGCCACTTTCGTGCGATAGAATACTCATCGCTTCCCACAGCTTTAAAGATACTCCGCATAACCGGTCTCGACGCTGTCGGCTTGAGTTCCTTTGCACGTATGCTGCTGTCTTTGAAGGTGCTGGAAGTGCTAGCGATATCCTACACCGTTGGTCGTATCGAGGAACATATTGACATTGTCTTGCCCTCCTCGTTAAAAGTAGCATCCTTCTGTGCTAGTGACAAGGCCCTGTTACACGCCATTGGATCAGGCTTGGAGTCTTCGCGGAGTCCGCCTTCGCTTCGCATTCTTGTCCTTGATCTTATACCCTCGGCAGACATCGATCTGCACGATTGCACCAAACTTTGGAACAAATTAGGACCAGTCACCCAGATCGTCGTTATGCGATTTGCCTTGAAAAATCTTGAACGAGGTACGACATGTCAGATAATCAGATAATTTCGACGTGTTGCTCAATTCGCCTTTTCTCTCTCTCTCTCTCTCTCTCTCAATAGGATTTAATGGTACAAAACTCACATGGTTGCGGAATCAAACCAATTATCTTCTTCCGTCTCTGATCATCAGCTTTCAAAACGAGGTCCCGTACTCTGTGCGCGAACTTACCATCGACATCAGAGATAGCAGGCAAAAGGGACAGGAAAACCCCGCGTCTATGCCTCGAGAAATGTGGTCCAGGCTTGACGATAATTTCCTTTCGAGGTATAAACGCGGTTTATTGACCCGCATCTGCTTCAGATGTACAAACCGGGATGAATTTTTTCACTTTGACCGTCCCTACTTCTCTGAGCATGAAGGTGTGCAGGACAGATCAATTTTAGATCATATCGAAAGCTTGCTACCTAAATCGAAGAGTGCAGGCTTCCTCGAGGTAGATCATGATATGAAGACGTTTGTGCCTACGATGTGATTCAAGTTCTTCAGTTTGTTTTTATTTCATCATTTTTTTGCGTACTTACGGCGCAGGCTATTCGGTAACGAATTTCACACCGACCCACATACTCTACATACGGCCCTTTCTCATTACCGTTTGCCTTGTTCTTTGCTACTCGACGAATATATCTAATTCGACACTACTAAGTTCACTCCTTGTCTTCTTGTCAAGATGGCATTTCTCAACCCCACTCTCAATCCTGCTATCTCTTTTCAATTTTCGACACAACTCCTTGAAGTTGATTCAAAATCATAAATTTTGCTACTGGGAGGCCATATGTCCGAATATCGAAGAGGGTCGATAGCGCTCTTCGCGAGTCACGATAGGATGAAGAAATTTGCCTTTCAGGCAAGCAAAATCCGCCAAGCACAGGTATCCCCAGAATGGATTGGAAAAAGTCTGGTCTGCCACCCAAAGGGGACCTGCTAAAGCGTAGGTTCGATCTCGGAATCTCCGCTATTCTGTTCCTTCTACTCTTCGTTCTTTTAAACAGTTTCTCCAGATGATTCCCGCCATGTGCCTAGATTCCTTCCAATTAAATATTCGTCTCATCGTTCGAGACGTCGCCTCCCAATTGTTCTTTCCGCTGTTTTCAGGGCCGCTCCCGTGTACTTATGTTTACCTCATTCCTAGTAAAAAAAATTAGCGGGCGAGGGAAGCCTATAGTAAAATGTAACAAACAGCACTAAGGAGTGTACTTGACAAATAAATGAGGATCATTATAAACTACATCTTAGGCTCGAAACACATCATATAATGGTCAATTTCCACTATACCTAGATCGCACGAGGTCGGTAACAATCCCTCTATATGTCCAAGTATCCGTCGGTCCAATTTTGTTTCTATTGACCGCGATGTAGAACCAGAACCAGAACTTTGCAGGGAAGCGCTGTATCCGAATGAACCAATCCTTTCTGTACACCGGAATTGGACGCTGTCCAACAATCCAGCTTCAAACCTCTTGACCAACACTTCATCCAACTTTGCCCACCGTTCCGCGTCAAGTTCGTTTTGGAAATCTGAAGAGGAGTCTTCAGTATTACAGGTATGATAGGTCGACAGCCGGAAATCGATGCAGATTTGGCGAACGGGTTCAGGAAGGACAGGAATCAAACAGGTAAAAAAAGTTGCGAGGGAGTTGAAGCGTTTATTCAAACAAGAGAATAAAAGTTTTCGGACTTTTAATCCTTTCGTGACTGAAATCATGTCTGTTGAGGTTGAGGGATCAGTGTAAGCAATGAGATAAAATAAAGAGAGCGAAACTGCCTCACCGGTTTCATCCGAAATTCGACCGTCTTCTACGTCCAGGACGACGAGAGAGTTATTTCCGATTGCTTCCCAAAGAATATCCCGGGCACTCTTGTTGACTCTGATAGGATCCCAAAATTCCAGGATAACCACAGGTGGTGGTAGAGGGTATGGTGTACATTCCAATCCCAACGCAATGGCACGTAGGAAAACGTTGTCGGGATGCATGAACGACACAGCGTGCAATGTATCGGGAAGAACCAGTGCTCGGTTCATATCTCTAGCTGGATCCGAAGAAAGCAAGCACCAGAAAGAGACTGCGAGAAACTTCAAGCATGTCATGGACGATAACATACTTTGAAAAGAATCCAAATCTTCAGGCTTTGCAAATGTCGTCGTTTTGATCCATAGCTCGTTCAAGTTCGTCGCCAGATTAGCCTTGATGGCATCGACAAACTCCGAACGAGCGCTGCCATGGATCTTGAGTCGTGAAATGGAGGGTAAGGATTGAAAGATGAATTGCGTAGCGGAAAGTTGCTCTTCGTCTGCAAACCCCCAATTAAGCTCGATGTGGTGCACTAACTTTCGCAAGTGCATCGTTTCTGGGTTACGTATGAGATGATAGAACCGGAGAAGGACTGGAGATACACGAAAGCGGCCACTTGAGTATACCGTCTTGACGGTGAGTGTGCGGAATATGTGCGACTGGGCCATGAATCGCAGGTCCCTGCATACAAGGGCTAGATTCCGAAGGGAGCAAGGGTCGTTGCTGAAATTGGAAACAATCAAGTCAAAAATTTCGTTTGGAAACAGACGATCAGCTGGGGTAGGATCCATTTGGGGGGGGAATGAGGTGTCTTCAGAGGGAGGGAATGAAGGTTTAATACACGGCTGAGAACACTGGTTTCTGCAGGTATGCGTAGTGTGGCGCCGCTGGTTCAAGCCTCAGTTATTGTGCCTAGAGCTGAACTACTTGATTGATCTAAGACTGGTTTAGGAAAGCGGTACATGGGCGGGAAATTGAAAATGAGCACAAACCTTGCCACCGAGCATTCCCGACACACTAGCCTAGGCTTAGCACTATGGTAACACGCGTCGCGTGTCTTGTTTGGTTTCGAGATAAGCGCCCGTTACGTCCTCCTCCTGCGTCTCCTCCTCCTCCTCCTTCCTCCCCCAAGCCAACCTCTACCAGCAGAATCATACATACATATGCCTTGATATCATTTTGGCTGCCATTAGTCCGTAAGACTTATTACTCACTGCAATTTATCGATTCCATTATCTATGAAATGCTCCCTGGCAGGTAAATCTCCTTTTATTCTGAAAATAGACAAGGTCTGCACGACGTGGTGGTGGTGGTGGTGCTGGTGGTGATGGTGAAAGGTCAAAAAAACAAAAATGATTAATCCCGCGCATGTGGACGAGCCAAGCCAGGGTCGCGCGTCTTATGTCGGGATGTTAAGAAGGTGAGACCCACCTCCTTTTAGTGTCCGCTTTGGACTCCAGGTACCCCTCCCGTTGACGCGCACTATGTACTCACGAAAATTCACACCTTCCGTCTCTCAGCATATTAGTCATTAACGGGCTAACGAGGGCCAGTGTATACCGCAAGTACCACTGCGTGCCCGGAGTGTAGCGCAATTTGTCTCTACTTTCGCAGATTCCAAAAACTTTTCGACAGCCGAGAACGTATATCTTCAGACTGGGTGGTGTATACCGAGAACATTGTTAATTCCAGTCAAAGAAAAAAAAGTTCATGTAGAAACATTTCTGTTACACCATGGTAAGCGTTGTGTGATAAAAATTGCCTTCATAAGCTCGTGGATCGCCGAAGCTAACACTGTTACTCATTACACATCTCTACATTTGGGCCGTGATATGTACCTCCCTATACAAATCATGAATAGAAGAATATTTGAACCGTGAAACCACATACACACCGTGCTAATCTTATTTAGAACGTCGATCCTTCGGGAGGTTGGGGTAGTTTGCGATTGTTGAAAGATGCCATTTCCCTAATGAGAAGCAAGTTCAGCGACATCGAATATCTACGTAGCGATGAAAAACGAAAATGTCAGAGGGAATTGAGTGCTGAATTATAACGCAATGGCAAGCAAAATGGAGAGTGTGTCCCGAGTGTCAGTCTATGGGGACGGACTGGACTGACCTCCTCATTTCAACCAACAAAGTCTCCAAATTCTTCTCTCGATTCCAATCCCGGAGTACAGGAAGCTTAGAAGCATCCACATCGCCGTTTGTCTATGATCAGAACAAGGAGAGGCGCCCGTTAAGCAAGAAAACCGACTAGGTTAACAAAGATTCGGGCTGGTCTCGCACCTGATTAACAAAAGGCAGATTTACCCGGCTAATGAATGTCACAGTCGGTGGCGCGTCGGGATAATGTTCTTCGCACGAGATTTTAAGAGAGTAGATGCGGTTTTCATGGACAGTATGACCGGGGCCAATGATTGTTCCAGTCCAGTGGGTCATCATCAGGTCGTCTGGATCCTCCAGGCCGTAGGAGCAAGAACCATCTCCGATTCCTTTCTCGCCCTTTTCAAGCTCTTCAAGTAGACGGAAGTTACGAGGTACTGTCGGCCAATCAAAGTCGAAAATCCAGCAACGATGAATAGTAAAGGATGAGACGCGTGTGGCGTTATCGAGTGTAAGCATGCAATGTCGAGGAGATCGTGTAAGAATCCAGGATATCGCCAGCCATCGGTAATTGTCATGAGCGTAAATGGGTAGAGAAGGTAATAATCAGTGAGAATCCAGTACTTCAGTAATCCCCGGAGACGCAAAAGAAGAACGATTTTGATGAAAAGAGAAGGTTACAAAGAAAAGCCTCATAGAGCAACCAGATATAAAGAAATCGGAAGCCTTGCAAGCCAACGCTGGAGAAATGCGGAAAGACGGAAGAAAAAACTAATAATGAACCAGAATTCACCTTTAGCCATGTTTCCCGCTCTGTCAGTTGAATAGAGACCCGGTAAGTTCTGATCGCTACGTCTTCGCTGAGCAAAGCTCAATCGGACCAGAGGACGATGAGTGTGGATAAAGGAAATAAATGGCCCACGAACCTGTTGAATCATGTGCTCAGTGACTCACTCGATCTCCTCTCCAGTATGGTCGCTTTACATTACTTATAGTAGCGTAATTGGTCTGTAAGAAAAAACCCAATCACTTTCGATACCTGAACCCGGGATGTAAATACCCCCAATTCTTTCACTCCCTCTAAGCTTTTCCCTTCCAACTCTTTCGCCTCGGTCGCGCTTCGCATTCTCCCATCGAATTTACGGAAAGACACATGTACAGCCATGAAGTATAATTTATGACGGAACGAAATCCTTCATCTCGAAATCCACCTCCAAAAAACCGGATATACTCTTTGATTTGGGCAACAGTCTCTCAACATCATCCAAGATTGATCTATCTTCAGCAACATCGAAAGCCCGAATCCGGGGGTCAAAGTCAAAAAACTCTGCACGGTTCGTACATCGGAAGCAGACACGAGTCAGCATCCCAAGCTCATGTCTTTCGACAAAAGCACGGTCAAGTCCAGCCCAGTCCCGCTCCCGACCGACACTGCATTCTCCGAGAGCCTCCTCGTAGAATGGATATCTATGACTAGTTCGCATACGGAATCAGGAAGTTTTTCAAAACACTGGCAAAATGTGTCAGCAAACACCGTCTGTTGTTCCCAAATCCAAATGAGTTTCTGGGCGACGAATCCTGTATTGGACGCATGAAAGTCAGAACTGGTACTCGTCCAACTGAAAAAAAGTATATCACCTCGCAGCGAGAGTATGTCGCTTGAATGAAAAACATCTTTTTCAAAGACAATCTGCGTTCGAGCTCCGAAACTGCTCCAAAGTCCCTTACAGTCGCTCGGAGCAAGCATGGAGAGTATCACAGCTTCAAGGGAATGTGGAGGAGACGATTCCATTCCCAAACCGACATTGGTGAGAAATCGGGGAAGGATTGTCCTCAAGGATAACACCTTTAGTGAACGAGGTAAAACTATTTCCCTGCAATCTTCTCGGTCACAAAGAACGTCAGACATGGCCAAAATCTTCAGGACCCGGAGTGACACCAACATGTTCCCAAGAAGAGTCAAGCTTCGACTGTCAACATGAAGGCAGTCGATGCAAAGCACCTTCAGCGTTGCAGCAAGTGGCGATGATTCCATTGCGCAGATGAGATGAGCGGCCGGATAGAATACAGTGAAGGAGTTGAGTGCAGGAAAGCTGCTGAGCATGCGAGCGGCGCCATTGGGTTCACCAAAGTAAGGCGTTTTGTGGGTGACATAGATCCGGCGGATGAATTGAAGGATTTTGGAGCTCTGCAGAAACGTTTCTACATCGTTGACTGCCACGCGACATTTATATTCATCGATGGCACCCGAGCTATCCCTCAGACCTATCTCTTGAAAGATATGGGGCTGAGCCATCGCGCAAAAGTCTTTGCAGGCTAGAGCCACGTTGCGGAGAGAGGGGAGATCATCCGCTAGATTCTGCAGAACAATCGCGAATATTTCATTGGGGAACATGGGATAGATGCCTTGTAATAGCGGTTTTGAGCGAAGCAAAGAGGTAGGGGTTGATAATCGGTCCCGCCAAAGTCTGCATCAGCCCTTTAGAACCATCGCTCAATGACAACGGTCTTGCAATGAAAAAGATCATATCCTGTCAGAACAGTCTAAATAGACACTGCATGTTGGTTCAAAATGAAGATCTACATGATACGCACAAATCTCAACAGGTCTGACCCGCCCTCCGGCATGTTCCCTGAAAGATATAGGGTGTAACTTAGATGACGTAAAAGCTTTTAGGTCATCGGCTACACAAAGCCCACTCCACTCCACTCCCGTTCCTTCGCTCCTTCGCTCTTACTACTATCAGCTCGTTGAACCAGCATGGAACCTCCCAATTTCCCCCGTTTCTCTCTTGTCTACGAAATACGCGGCAAAATTTTACACTTCTCGGCCATTCCCAAGGACAAAGTCACCAACCCATTGTGCATATTTGTTATGGACGAATTTATTGCACCGAAGATACGAGAACTAGATCCCACTTGCGGCCTGGACCGCCCGCTCGTGTAGAGACTAGCCTATATAGGATTACCGCTGAAGCTTTTCGTAATCTCTATCGCCGATCGCGCACGGAGTCTAAGGCGCTGAATTTGAGGGGGATCTGAGGTGTTCAAGGTCGGTATAGAGGACCCGCTATCCGACTATATCTTGGTTGTATTTCGTCCTCAAGGAATGTGATGATTTGAACTAGCGGACCATCGTGTTGAAATTGGTGAATAGATGCAAATATCACGCAGTTGGAAGACCCATTTTTTGTCACCGCACCCTCGGAAGAATTACGAGAAAGCCTCAATTCGATTGACCTTCAATTGGGTTCCATCCGCACGGTTGCTAATCGAGTTGATAAGGCCGAAGATAAGAAAAGGAAGAGGAACGTAGAGCAAGATCCGGAGGAAGGACAGGGTGGGAAGCAGAACAAGCGAAATACTCCAGCAAACTCCGAGTCGGAAGGAGATGAGGAGGAAGAGTTCGCGACGGACGAGGAAGAAGAGTCCGTGGTGGATGGGGAAGAGGCATTCACGGCGGACGGGCTTCGTGATGGGTATAAGTTCCTGGTAAGTGGTTTTTCCTTGTGAGAATATCGAACTCACGGTCTCCAGGCCAAATCGCTTGGTCTCCTTGTTGGCAAAGGTCCGAAGGGGAACCAAGTAATAGCGAAAAAAGTACAAGCCAAATCGACAGAACTGAAGATCTACGTGGCTCTACGTCGAGCGTACCGACACGAAGACTTCATACTTCCTATCCTCAAGAAGTTTGACTTTCCTCCCCAAGGCCCCACCGCAGTCACGTATCTTATTTTCCCCCGCTGGATTCCCTTATCCGAAATCGGTCACCTTGCCTTGAACGCGGGTCAAATTGTCACGCTGTGCTCTCGTCTTGCCTCTGGAGTTGAATTCCTGCACACCCATCTCGTCGCTCATCTTGATCTCAAACCAGATAATTTGGTCATTCAAAGAAACGGCGGCGAGGTGGAGCTCAGGATTATCGATTTTAGCGTTTCAGTCATGCTTACTGGACGTAGCGATCTATGCAGCACACACCAAGGAACTCCTGGATTCATGGCTCCCGAGGTCTTTGCTTGCGAGGAATACAAGGAGTCTACGGCAGACACGACCGATATCCGTTACTCTCCTCTCAAAGTCGACCTTTTTTCCTGCGGCCGCGTCTTCTTATATCTAGTGTGGTGGTTGGTGAATACCCCGGAATATACACGGGTGTTGCGCTAGGGAAGAGATCTTTCAGCTCAGGATCCAGGCTCGAGGCCGGAGTTGAGAGAAATACGTGATCTTCTTCCTCCCAAACCTCCTCCCGAACCTCTTATCTCACCGAGGAACGAGTCGACGGGTCTTATAAGATCCCATCAAACAGCCTAGAAATGACAGCTCCGGACATTGTCCGATGCGAGAGCGAGGATTCCGACCTGGTAGCTGTTTGGACGTCAAGATAGGATTACAGTCATCCATCGCCATTTGGGATGGCACCATCATTTGGGATATTTAAGTTTCTGAAGCTATTGCGCAAGGTTTTGGCCCCGGACTTTTTCTGAATCAATGCTGAGAACTATAAAGAATGTTTCTAAATCCTAGGATAGACAATAATCTACAATCTTTGTATGCTAGACGATCCAACCTGCTCATTTGACAGTTGTTCAAATTACTTATTGACTTTGAGCTCTCTGATCATACCTAAATCCTTCTGAGCACAAATCAAGGATGTGTTCCATCATATAGCAGCTGTTCATATGCACAGAGGGAGCAAGCCTGCCTCAGATTGCGCAAAAAAGAAAGGAAAGAGCAGGTGCGGGCTTGAACAGTTGTCACATCACGCATACCAAAAGGGGAAATAGTACGTGAGCGCTCAGAAAAAGGTTCGCACGTTCATCATTCAACATCAACAATCATGCCTGGACGTGCCAATGGAAAGAGGACTTCCAGCCTGAGAAGTTGTTGCCCGGACCCAAAAAGCCGACAGAAGAAGAACAAGACGGTGGTGATCAGTGGTGGAAGTGATTCAGAATCAAGTGATAGCGAGAGGACGGGAATTGATGAAGGCTGCGCTAGTACTAATTTGGTATATCTGTATCTTATCAGCATGATTTAGTCACATCCCAAATGGTGGTTTTTGTCCGATAACAGATTTTTCCACTGATTACTCTCAGGCAGCTTTGCGCATGGTCCGATAACACTTTAATAGACCCAAAAAGTTTGTGTTAATCCGTTGCTACATGCCTAGCTAATTATTTTGATTTAAGATTTAAAGTAACATGTAGTATTTTGCGCAACAAAATTTAACCATCCCAAATGGCGGTGGATGACTGTAGATAGGAAAGATAGGATAAGAGATAACGGGCTCGTCACAAATCATCACATTGTGACACCGTAACTTGTCCTCGGAGTAACAAATTTCATCCCGCAATTTTCGCTCTTTTTTCCTGCGTTTTGTCCGTCCGCAGCGATGAACTGTCGATTCCTCCGTCCATTCCTCGATCTCGAGCGATAGAAGAGGAAGAAATGTGAATATCTCACGGACTAGACCTGTTTAGATGACCGAGGCTCCTCGAAGAAGTTGTTTCAAGGTTACGGATCGAAGAGGGCGCTGAATGAACGGAAGTGTAGGATAGCGGCGGCGAAGCGGGCCTGGAGTATATCCATGTCGTGTGGTAAGCTCAGTGTTGCGCACTTCTCTCCTTTGCCGATGAGCGGACGCCTTTCCATTGCAAATCTTCTGAATCCAGAGCCATCTATCTCTGTTTCTAGCCTGCTTAATCCTGCACCAGCCACCTCTCATCCAACAACAAGTGCCGACGCCGGTTCATTCCAAGCAGCTCCCGCAGGAACCCTCATCTACTCAGATTTCAGACTCACCAAGAAAACAACACTTTCTGCAGTGTATTTGCATCAGTCTGGCTCAGTCCGGCAACTGGTGCAGTGGATGGAACTTTGGTTGGGCATTTGTTTGCAATGGATATAAATAGATGGAGCAAACCAAGTCGGAACTTTGTGTATTCGAGAGGCGAGCTTAAGGGAAAGGCGCTCGAGACTGTAACTGTTCCGCTGCTGGTAGACTCAGTCACCGGAGAGATGGTTCCTTGTGTTGCTTGACACTCAACCTGTACGTGGACTACTGATGGTAACATGTATGATTTAAATTTGTGTGTTTTTACAAGGTCAAGGAGTGAAAGTATGCCCTACATCGCATCTGTGTATAGATCCTGCTAGTCATTCAACTGGGTCTCGTCAAAATGTCCATGACCGTCTTCATAAAGATTGCAAGTGTCATCTTCTCCCGCAAACGATGTACTGGATAGGACGCTGGCGCTTATAACTGCAATCAGCCGGGTAGGATGTACCTCCAAGTCGGCCCTGGATTTGGAGCTGGAGGAAGATGAAGTGAAAGATTCGATTGAAAGCAGGGAACGAAGGGAGTTGCGGAGGGGCTACCCGGACATCCCTTGCCGCTGCTATGCCGTTCGATCGAGCGAAAAAATAAAATCCCCCCGCGCCTAGGTTTATTGCCCCGCGCCGAGGTTTCAAATGCCCCCGAGGTTTGAAGTGCCCCCCGAGCTTCCAAGCCCGCGCTTTCAATTACCCCTCTGAAGATCAGCTACTTGCCAAGCCCCCGTATACTTGCCCATACTGATCATCGTTACAAAATAAATGCTCTGAAATATAAGTATGTACATATCTATGTATATATTGCAGAGGAAGCATGCCCTGGTGCCAACATAAGACTTCACCGCAGTCATCAGACTCTCCAAGCTGCTACTCAGTCAAGACTCAAGGGAATTGTGTACATTGAATTACAAGAGGGAGTAGCGGAGATACATGGGAGGAGGGGGTAGTAAGTAGTAGTATCTTTCTAGGCCTGAAATGGGCATGAGCACCAACACCACGGGCAGTACTGAACAGGGAAAAAAACTCACAAAAAACGTCTTCCAGACCAGAAACAACCCCCTTCTATCCAAATCTTTCTCTTCGACCAGGCAAAAATGCTTCTAAACTTGAATTCAAAAGATTCGAGCAGAGAGCAGTATCGGTTATCGTCCAGTAGTTGCTAATAGCTGTTGCAAGGTTGCAGGAAACGCAAGAGAGGACAAATCCAGCAGAGCTCGTGATCTTTTTTTTTTTTGCCGCTTACAAACTTTAAAGTCACGAGCTACTGTACATGGCAAGCCACGCATATTGTCTTCTCTTCCGTCGACACCGCTACGAGTCTCGTTCTCTACCTGATTCCATTACACAAATGCTACCAACCTGACTGTGCATGCCGCTGCGACACTTGGAGGAATTGATGGGCTGGACTGAGAATTGAGTATGAGGTTGACTGGTGGTCTATTGGATGATGGAAAGGGCACCTCGTCGGAGAATGTTAGCACGAATGTCTACAGAAAGCATATGGTGTTGACTGATCATGACTTTATGATCATGACTTTATCGGTAGACTGGCTGATTATGTTGATATGTATGTATATACTCAGAGACACAAGTTGTAGATGAACTTAGCTACATGTAATTCTCGGTATCTACTTGAAGAAAGATGAGGAGTCTGAGCAGTTGACTTCGGGACGTTTGCAGGTGAAAGCGCGGGGCACTTCAAACCTCGGGGGCATTTGAAACCTCGGGGCGCTTCAAACCTCGGGGCGGGGGAATAAACCTAGGCGCGGGGGGAATTTATTTTTTCGCTCGATCGAACGCCATACGGGGGGGGGGGGGATTTTATTTTTTCGCTTGATCGAACGGCATACGCTGCACCGGGTCAATAATCTTTAGGTATACATCTGATGGAACGCCTTTTATCAAGTGAGTTCTCAGTCTTTCTTACTCGGATTAGTGGTTCAATTGGGGATAAGATGTGAATATCACTCGAGAGAGAATCGGGATCATTTCTTTGATATTTCGGTAGGAAATGGACGGTACAACACAGACTATCTGCAAGCGGTGTTAGACAACAACATTGAAGAGTCAACACACATTGAATGCGAGGCCGAGGCAAACGGGTATGGGCCCAAAGTACCTTGTCGCACAGTAGTGAATCGAAGCTCACAGCGGCCCACATGTGGTACGAGATTTGTCCACACAAGCACAACTAGCTTATATTAAAGACCATCATGTACCCATAGGCTTCATTCATCGCGATCCTCAGCGGCACTAGTTGAGGCAAATGAAATTAATTGAGTTATCATGCACCTGCAAGTTCTGGGAGTACGAACCGGTTGCGGAAGATTGCGAACGTTGCCCTTATTTACTCATCGTCTCAAAAAATGTTCACAGTCATCCGTATGGCACCCAAGAAACTCCGAGCCACCCCACAGTCGTACTGCTCATTATATATTTCCGATTCATCAATACCGAATTGTAGATATAATACAAGAAACAAGCAAGCAAAACGAGAGCATGTCACAAAAGAAAAGAAACAGAAATTCATTCTACATACTTACATTCCACTCCGCCCAAGCAAGCTTTCATGCCCATTCCGTACCTTTTCAAAAGAATTCCGTAACAAACCTACCTCTTCTTCGGGTCCAGCGTTTCCTGATTCCCATTTCCATGTTTTCCATTCCCATTCCCATTCACAGCAGGTTTTTTCAAGAACCGTTTTCGCAGGAGTATGGTCAGCTTGTAGAACCTTGATTAGGAATAAATGAGTTGGTGATTCAGTTGAGCGACGAAGGAGAGAAATACCCACCAAACCACATTCAACGTTTGCAACACGATATTTCCTAAGCCATATACGTAAAGATACGCAGTAGGAATCTTATCGCGAACGTTGTATAACGTTCCGAACAAATCATACGACTGAAAAAAAAGAAACTCACGAATAACGCAAAACATTGAGCACACGAGGAAGAATACTCACGACATAAGCTCCGTAAATAAGTCTAAAACCTAGAAACGTGGAGAGGAGAAAAATGCCGTTGATGAGTCGGAAGGTGCTTCCTGCCCGGTTTGTTTTGTGGAGGAACCAGTGGATGTTGAGGAAGATGGTGCTCCTGCACGATATATGTATATGTGATTAGTACAGTGTTCGGAGCAGAAAGGAAAGGAAGAGGGAACGTACGTCTCCCATAATAGACCTCTGGCTGTGTAGTAAGATAGGAAGGGGGACTGCGGACGTGAGGCATAGGTCTGTGTATGTAGGAGCGTTGAAGACATACGAATGATAGCAAGTAAATCATCGAGCATGCCGCGCCTGGAAGTACAATCAGATGTGAGGCTCAAGGATGAAATACAGAAAGGCAAGGAGGTACCATGAATAATGAACCCAAAATCCGTATAATTGACAATAGCATCGTAGGTATCCCAGACAAAATACCTGTGTATGTACGCGTTGCGCATTGAGATACTTGGGACCAAAAACCAAAGAATAAAAGACTGACGCGCTAGCAATTGCCTGAAGTTTTCCACTTATCCTCTCGTCCCAGCCAAAAGCTCGGTCTCTGTCCAGTTCCTGAGAGTCTAACGCGAGAAAAGCGAGTGGAACGATGACAAGAGCGTGGACCTGAGATACAACGTGCATTGACCTGCAAGTGTTTGGAAATCTGTTTGGACCAGTAGAGCGGGTAGAAATGTACCAGTTATTCTGCCCTTTCTTTCCCATCCTTCGAAAGCTTTCGGAACACCATTCGCTCACGAGCGGTGCAAAGGTCCTGTGCACAGCAAGGAAGAAACAAAAGGAGACGATAAATGTGTAGAGATGTTCTGGCAGTTTTGTTAGACCAAGTTGGAGGACGAAGGGCCCCAAAGTGTTTTGAGTGAACGCTTTGAGATTCGCTATTGAATCCATGGTAGAGATGCGGAAAGTGTGGGCCGGATGCTTCTTGGCTTGATCTCAGACTGATGTGACGGCCGATGCATGCCACTGCTTTCTTGCCCCCTTTCATGCCCAAGGTCTACTTGGAAGACTACGACGATGCCGCCGATGATGACTGCAGACGACCCAGATCACTGACTGCAACCCCTCGCATTTGCCATCGCCCTCATCACGCAAAATGGAATCGTTCTCTCTCTCTCGTGCGACGCGGCCAAGTTGGTTTTTTTTGTGTAACACACTCTAAAATGTAATGAGGACATTTACCGCTATTATCGAGCCACCGTTTCCCCCATGTCACTGGCTGAAACACAAGCTGATCTCGCCCATGTAGGCATCAAGCAACACCCAAGGCTAGCAAGCAGGTCTGATAGTCCACTGACCTCTCTCGGACACCAAAGTCGAATCCCTCGCTCTCGCTTGGTCAAATGTCCGCATATCCAAACTCGTCATCTCATCTCCAACGAGCCGTATCGACCGCCAAAACTATCTCCTGTGCCAACGTCTCCCATCCACCCATATGGATCGACCGTACAGTCGAAGAACAGCTCACCGGTGCTCTCGCTCCAACACTCTTTATCGAGGGTCGGACCAAGGAGGGGTCTGTCGCACTAGGCAGAGTCCTGGTGGATGGCAAAATGCCGAGGGATCATGTTCCCCCTGAAGGAGGAGAGAGCTTAGATATGGTCGCTCAGAGAACTAAAGTTTTTATTGGGCATCTTATCAACACATGCGGTGGAGGCTACGGGTTGTCTAGTACTACCTCGTCGACTTCGTGCGTCCTAGACAAATTTGATTCAAGTTTTTTTCAAGTGACTGATTGTCTCCGCGGGTCATCTCGTGCTTTCTCTCTGAGTGTGGACGCATGTATTGTGCTTGTTGGCACTGCGTTGGCGATATCTCTGCCCTTACTTTCGGCCTCTGGGCTGTTACGAGTTTGAGTAGCCAGATGTTTCGTACTTATGGAGAATGAATACATAATAGAATAATGGACTATTCTCCGTTCACGATTTCAGAGATGACTTCGTTTAACTGAAACTTTCGGATCTCATTATAGCGAAGGATATAAATGTGCTCATTCGCTCATCCTTCACAAAATTGGCCGTTATCAGGACGATCCTCTGGTTAAAGAAAAGATTAGAAGGAATATCTCGGCCTACTCATCATGTGCGAGGTACCGTGTTTCTTGAACTGACAATCTCTACGTAGATTCAGCGTTGAGGAGTGGGCAATCGATCAATTGTCGATATCCAGTGCGCAAAATACACGTATAATTGAATCTCCGTATGTACCTACATATTCTCCTCAATCCACTCCCTAACTGAATCCAAACTACCCTTCAAACCGTTCTCGCCATCACTTCCCTTCACCGAAGTCCCAAAAAAGACAACTTCTCCTCCTTCCCAATTATCAAACTTGAATCCCTCACCAGGCGTCGTACAGTCCAAACCGCCCATGTTTCCAGCGGCCCCTTCATCTTTTTCGTTCGACGCAGTCCCGTCGTCACCTAACGATTCAACGTTCATCCCACCCATCTGCGACTGTCTTCTTCTCTCAAGTTCACGTTCGAGGATCGTCTGAACGCGGGTAACGGCTAGTGACGCTGTATCGGCTGATATTGAGGAAGCCCTGACGAGGTCTGATTTGTGTGCTAGAATGAGGAGCGTTGGGAGAGACTGGGAGGGCGGTATGGACATTATCGAGTGCAGAATTATGTGTAGGTGTCTAGGGAAGGATACGGGTAAGTAATCATCAGTAATATTGGAGAACAAAACACACTCTGCTACAACAGCAGCATTCCTCGAAATTGTATTGGCATCCACGACGAACGCTACTGCTTTCGAAAACGCCAACGATTCCTTGAATTGACCTCGAAGTCTAGGGTGTCCAGGAACGTCCACGACTTGTACGGGTTCTTTTTTACTGGAGATTTTGAGTAATGAAGAGTTGGGTTGCATTGAAGTGTTAGTTGGTATCGTATGTTGATATATCAGCTATTCGTTTTTTTTTTTCAAAAAAACTCGAGTTAGAGTTGCATGGCAATTTATTTTCGAAGCGATATATACCGATGAGAATATAGCAGTCTTTCCAGAATCTGAAGGACCAGTAAGTAAAAAGATGTTTCGTTTAGATTGGTTCTTTCTCCGAGAAATGAATATAACGACTAGAAATGCCAAACTCAGGATATGCCAGAAGAAGAAAGTTGGAAAGCCACGTACTAGCAAGTAAAACGACTGCAGCGGATAGCGATGCCAGTATCAGCGTCTGAGATGATAACGGGTCCTTTGAAAGCTCGATTTTGGGTTCAGCGACGACTGTATACCCCGAGTCTGAATCCATGACGGTGGGGGGTGGTACAGAGTTAAGGTTGCAGGCGCCTGAAGGGGCGCTTACCCTTCACGTTCCGTTCCCCACCGTCATATGCAAGTCCCGGGCCCACTGAAAACACTATTTTCATATTTTCCTCTATACACCCATCCTCCAATCAACCCAGAATCGAAATCCTCTGCATTAAAAGACCCAACCATTTGGGTGCACCCGCCTAAACTTACAGACCGCAACGCTTCCTCTCCCAACAGCAGCAGCAATACCTCCGACAGTGTCCTAAGCTCAGATGTTGAATGTCTCAAATGGCAAGCCTATATCGCGCTCAGAGGACTTTCTCAAATTAGAGTAAGGTTCGATGTAGATGCACAGGGAGCAGTAGACGGACGGTTACCCAATTTACACGTCGCTTTGGACGCGTCTGCTCCCCCCGGAGGAGGTTCTTATTCTTGGAGAACCGCATCCGGCGGCGGTAATACCTATGTAGACAACGTCGACAACAGCACAGAACTTTTATCCGCACCCCAAATTGTTGAATGGGTCGATGTCAAGCTCGCGCATAGTGCTTTGGACGATGAATGGGAAGGGTACAGGGACGAAGCCTCGAAAGATGAAAGTAGAGCCTGGGTTGCGTTGCTTGAAGGCAACATTCACGCTGCTTTGGTATAGTCTAACACTGTTCTTAATAACCCTATTCTTACAATTCACCAAAAGATACTTTCGCAAGACCCTCCTTCATTTCTATCAACTCTCTTATCCCCAGCGCCCCGCTACCCATCCTCCTCCTCCTCCGCTTCTCTCCAATCAATACTAATCCCACCTCCGCCCCCACCCACCGGGTTCCTCTCCGTCATACCCTCATACACATTCGACTTTTTTTCTCCTTTCGGGTTGATCTCCGGTACCAGTGAAGGCTCCTCCAGTGGTGGGATAAACGGACCAAGAATACCCCCCGCAACTCGCAAAGCCGTGTTTTCGAGATACACCGAAGCTATCAAAGCCTTGTCCGAAAAGTTGAGTACAGACAAGTGGTTTTTGGGATCAGAGTACGCGGGTGATTTCCTAAATGTTCAAATTATCGTCATTAACCCTTTGTGCACCTAAAAAAAAAAACAGATACCCAACTCCGCTGGACGCACTCATATTTGCGTATCTGCATTGTATCCTCCAATCTTCAGATGTTGTTCGAACGGAGGTAACAAAAAGGGTCAACTTGATAGCTTGGGAATGGCGCGTGAGGGGGATGGTCAAGGCTGCTTTCGTCAGGGCGTAATCTTTATAATTAATCGTCTAGAGGGACTCATCATGAAGATGGACTTTGATTAGAAGAGATATAGGTTACCAAGTAGATCGCATAGTAGTAGTAGGTCTAGTCTTTCTTCGACTACGGCGACACAATCAAAGACCAAGCTATCCATGGACATGTTCGAAAGGCCGGCAATAAGCTTCAATACATACAAGATTTGTTGAGCTGTTCATTAAAAGACTCATTGCTGGCTATGCGAAGGCGGGGAAACAGTAGTGCAACTCGCGGCTCGTTCGGAGGGGGGAAAGCGGGGGAACCCGGGGGATTCTTGCATGAACGGGGCTCCTGTTTGATAACTCTGAGGAGAAAAATGTTCCAGACCACTAATGTATATGTACCGATGATCCGATCTACGAAAACTGCGCAGGTCGGAGGAAGAAGACCCGAGAGACTCCGAGCCAGATTCCGTTCGTCTCCTCAGGCACTCCAGCCAGAGTAGCCCACAGTCGTACTGCTCATCATATATTTCTGATTCACGATACAAGAAACAAGCAAGCAAAACGAGAGCATGTCACAACAGAAAGAAAGAAAAAAGAAAACAGAAATTCACTCTACATACTTACATTCCGCTCCGCCCAAGCAAGCCTTCATCCATTCCGCACCTTTTCAAAGGAATTCCGTAACAAACCTACCCCTTCTTCGGGTCCAGCGTTCCCAGTGTTCCATTAACATGATTCCCATTTCCATTGACATGTTTTCCATTCCCATTCCCATTCACAGCAGGTTCTTTTAAAAACCGTTTTCGCAGGGATATGATCATCTTGTAGAACCTTGATTAGGAATAGATGAATTGGTGATTCAGTTCAGCGAAAGGAAAGAGATACCCACCAAACCACATTCAACGCTTGCAACACGATATTTCCTACACCATATACGTAAAGATACGCAGTAGGAATCTTATCGCGAACGTCATATAACGTCCCGAAGAAATCATACGACTGAAAAAAAGAAAGTCGTGAATAACACGAAACATTGCGCGCGAGGAAGAACACTCACGACATAAGCTCCGTAAATAAGTCGAAAACCTAGAAACGTAGACAGGAGTAAAATGCCGTTTATGAGTTGGAAGGTGCTTCCTGTCCGGTTTGTTTTGTCGAGGAACCAGTGGATGTTGAGGAAGATGGTACTCCTGCACGATATATATATACGTGATTGGTACAGTGTTCGGAGCAGAAAGGAAAGGAAGAGGGAACGTACGTCTCCCATAATAGACATCTGGCGGCGTAGTAAGATAGGAAGGGGGACTGCGGACGTGAGCCATAGGTCTGTATGTGTAGGAGCGTTGAAGACATACGAATGATAGCAAGTAAATCATCGAGCATGCCGCGCCTGGAAGTATAATCAGATGTGAAGCTCAAGGATGAAAGACAGCGAGGCAGCGAGGTACCATGAACAATGAACCCAAAATCTGTGTAGTTGACGATAGCATCGTAGGTATCCCAGACAAAATACCTGTGTATGTACGCGTTGCGCATTGAGATACTTGGGACCAAAAACCAAAGAATAAAAGACTGACGCGCTAGCAATTGCCTGAATTTTTCCGCTTATCCTCTCGTCCCAGCCAAAAGCTCGGTCTCTGTCCAGTTCCTGAGAGTCTAACGCGAGAAAAGCGAGTGGAACGATGACAAGAGCGTGGACCTGAGATACAACGTGAATTGACCTGCAAGTGTTTGGAAATCTGTTTGAACCAGTAGAGCAGGTAGAAATATACCAGTTGTTCTGCCCTTTCCTCCCCATTCTTCGAAAGCTTTCTGAACACCATTCGCTCACGAGCGGTGCAAAGGTCCTGTGCACAGCAAGGAAGAAACAAAAGGAGACGATAAATGTGTAGAGATGTTCTGGCAGTTTTGTTAGACCAAGTTGGAGGACGAAGGGCCCCAAAGTGTTTTGAGTGAACGCTTTGAGATTCGCGATTGAATCCATGGTAGAGAAAGTGTGTGCGGGGCCGGACGCTTCGTGGCTTGATCTCAGACTGATGTGACGGCCGACAAAGCCGACACCGCCGCTTCCCCGCCAGCTTTCCTCCTCCCCCCCTTTGATGCCCAAGGTCTACCTGGAAGACTACGACGATGCCGCCGATGATGACTACAGACGACCCAGATCACTGACTGCAACCTCTCGCATTTGCCATCGCCCTCATAACGCAAAATGGAAATGCCTCGTTCTCTCTCTCGTGCGACACGGCCAAGTTGGTTTTTTTTGTGTAACACACTTTAAAATGTAATCAGAAGATTGATCTCGCCCATATAGGCATCAAGCAACACTCAAGGCTGGCGAGCAGGCTCCGATAGTCCACTGACCTCTCTCGGACACACCGAAGTTGAATCCCTCGCTCTCGCCTGGTCAAATGTCCGCACATCCAAACTCGTCTCATCTCATCTCCAACGAGCCGTATCGACCGCAAAAATTATCTCCTGCGCCAACGTCTCCCATCCACCCATATGGATCGATCGTACGGTCGAAGAACAGCTCACCGGTGCTCTCGCTCCAAAACTCTTTATCGAGGGTCGGACAAAGGAGGGGTCTGTCGCACTAGGTAGAGTTCTGGTGGATGGTAAAATGCCGAGGGATCATGTTCCCCCTGAAGGAGGAGAGAGCTTAGATATGGTCGCTCAGAGAGCTAAAAAGTTTTTATTGGGTATCTTATCGACACATGCAGTGGAGGCTACGGGTTGTATTGGAGGTGGTCGAGGTGGACCGCAAGAGTTTGATTTGGAGATGTGGAGGCTTGGAAGAGAAGAGCCGGAGCCTGGAAAGATGCCACCGGGGATTCCGCACGTCGTTGTTGTCAGCCACAATGTGTTTTTGGGTGAACTGTACGAGTTGATGTATTATTGGAATTGGAAAGAGGGCTCGTCGGAGAGGAAGAGAGAGAAGCTTTGGTGTCATTGGAACAACACTGCTTGGTATCTCTCATATTTTATCTCAAGCTGTTTATGTACTCATCGACGCCTCCCTCTTCTCCTTCAGGACGCGCCATATGCTCTGGATTAGGGATCCACCTCCAGATTCAAGCTCCTCATTCGAATTCGACTTCGTGGATCTCCTGCCTCCAACGAGAAAAGATGGCGTTCCTGCTTGTTTGCTGAACAACTACTAAATGCCCGTGCAGTATAATGATCTTTCTTGGTAACGTATCATCCCTTTGTTTCTTTCCTACTCTAGATACCTGTATTGATGATTTATAGAGTATATTAACCTTAATTTCTTTGTAGCAATCGACTATAAATGTCATTTCATTCGGATTTCGCGGATCTCGTCCGGTGCATACTTCCTAACTGGATGCTCTTTTCATGCATCGCATGTCTTTCCGAAATCTGTAGACGGCCGCGTGTGGGAGTCTGGATCTCGCGGTCGTTCTGCAAACCCTGGTCTGCCTTTACTTTTTTTTTCTGCGGCGATGTAGTCCAGCCCCATAAATATCTTCCGAACCGCCATCCCGCCTTACGCCGCCCCATCTTCTTGAACCTGATCGGTGCAGTGCAGGCGCTGGCGCATGACGGCCGGTGGAGAACGAGCGAATGATCCCAGTGTCGAATACGTTCACAAGAACCCAACCACCAAAGTTCGCTGCGCGCCTGCGGTTACCGGTATAACCGCGCTCAAATACTCATTCCACATTCATGATCACTCTTCTTTTTTAATTTTTTTCGGTATGATTCACCGCAAATTTCCTGACGCGATACACAGTACATGTAGCACACTGTTTACTATCCGTGTCTTGAAGAATGGCATCGGACATCATTCCAACGTTCGATTGCGTGTGTGTGTCACTGATATTGATGTTGATGATGGTAAATCTAGGCTTCAACCTCTGCCACCATCCTTGTCTCTATAGCGGGGGCACTTGAACCTGTCTGTCCTTCTCCCAAATACTCATGTCTTCGACACATCAACCCGCGGAACGCAGGTTTCCAACTAAAATCTTTGAAAACATCATGGATTATACCGCTCACGATCGCACCTCGCTCTACAATACATCCCTAGTTTGCCATGACTTTGCCGCGATGGCCCAGCGCCACGTATTTCGAAAAGCCTCGCTGATATCTCCGGATCGGCATAAGGCCATTCAATATTCCTTTCCCGACATGATAGGCGGGCGCGATATACGGCCATCCTGGATAATCCGAGAATTCTCCGACTCGTACACTATTTTTTTGTTTCCGGCCATTAACAAAGCTGAAAAGGCCGCTGGGATTCTCTTCCATATGAATGCGCTCACAACGCTGATCATTCAATATCCATCATCTTTTCACCTTGACATAATAGCGGAACTGTCAGCGACGCGAATCTCCACAGGATTGAAGGCCCTCCATATCAATGGTTTCTTCGCGCCAGGGTGGGAACCATTCGGGAGGATGCTCAAGTCGCTGAAGGTCTTGGAGGTGCTAGCGTTGGCGGCCATATTTTGCGACGAAGACGAGCCTAGTGAACTTGTTCTGCCACCCGCGCTTAGGATAATATTTTTCGACGATATTCGGACCAGTCTCCTTGAGAGACTTGGCATGAACCTAGAGTCTTGTCGTCCTCTCTCCCTCCACACTGTCGTACTCGGGAACGTTGAAGCGGGCGACTGCAGGCGGTTCTGGAGGGCGCTAGGAAGTGATATGCGCATTGTCTTTGATAATAATGTCTCACTTCACCCAGATGCTATTTTTACAAAAGGTAAAAACCGCATATACATACTGATTCCATACTGATTTTTGTCCACAGGGTTCGAGGCCAGTAAGCTCATATGGACATGGGATCAGGATGCAGCCTCTACCAGAAACCTCCGCTTTTATCTTTCTGCACATCCTGAATCCGTCCAGGACTTGACCGTCAATATTAACACTCACAGTAAGCCCGGGGATGGTTACGCTGCATTCTGGTATGATTCTTTCGATGATTGGGTTGCGCTCGATACTGCTTTAGTCGAGATATATGAAAGTGGCAGACTCCATCGCGTCTGCTTCCGATGCACTGACCGAGAGAATATGTTGCCCAAGTCGTTGAAGAGTGTTTTGGGATTTGTAGAGATTGATTATGAGCCAAAAGGTTTTTTCTTGATCACACTATGATTATGTATTCTCCTTGTACTCTAATACTTACTTCAACTAGGATTCTTTTGCCCCAGCCTTTTTGTACTGTTGACAATTGCGTGCCCTATGCGCGCATATATTAATCATTGAAAAGTGCCTGGCATGAGTAAAGTCCTAGGGCCGGGATTCAAATATCTCCCGGCTATTGAACTACCTTATTATTATTGAATGAAGATACGGCGTTCAACGTTTAACACCTTAACACCTCTGCCGCATCATGGGTGTTTTGTTCTGCTCAATCGAACATATGCTGCGGGTGAAGGAGCTTTCGCGAGCTGAGTGCGATGTGTGAAAAGTTGAACCTTACTCCGACTCTTTTCGAACTCCAAGTATGTACCCGTATTAGGTGTCCAAGTTCATGCGTCAATGATTCGACAACCTATCTGTCAGATCTCGCTTCTAAGCAGATGTGTTCATCCCAGTAATGTCCGCGGTACCCAGGACGCTCACTGAACGGCTCCTTCCTTTGGGGAAGTCGGCAGCCTAGTGCCGCTGCCGGTCGTTGATCGCATCAAATAGACTGTCTTGCGTTAGTAATATAGTATGGTCGTCTTTGAATTTCTGCCTGAACCAAGTACTACACAATTATCCAGACCCTACTACCCCCCCCCCCCCCCTCCCCTCTCCCTCTTCCGCCAGAGAGGCTCGTGAACTCACTGTGTCGAAGACTCGAAATTCATCCAAGTCACCTTTCCGGCCTCGGTCGTCTTGTGACTCCGTGAGCGACGAGAATTCCTGTCATTCTCAAAAGAGCACATGGAAAATCGGAACTAGCGACGTCGTTTTACCATCACCCAACAGCCCAGGTTAAAATAATAATAAAAAGTGTACAGATTGTCCAGATTGCCCTACGCCCGATTCTCTTTCCATCTGCTGCTGGTACCAGTGTTCCGCGCACTGTGTCACTTTGTCATTGTGAACTGGCCGGACAGAAGATATAAGGCACGACGGCAACCATCTGAGTGATCCCCAAAGTTACCCAAATAATTGAACCTTTAGGTGATACTTCGTTTTTCCCTTCTGTTTCTCTCCTACTATAAAACTGACAACGTTCAAGAAACCTGACCAGCTGTTACCAAATCGATGTCTTCACCGTACCCAGCACCCAGCTTTCCGAACGAAATCTTTTCAATCATCATAGAAGATATTTCCAACGACCGCTCTTCGCTCCGGAATGCAGCTCTGGTCTCCAATAACTTTGCGGCAATGGCTCAGCGCCATATCTTCCAAAACGCATTTCTGATGTGGGACAATCCAGCCATAAAGCATATTCGAGGCGAAGGCTCTTCGATAGTATTCAACATCGAACCATTCTTAAAAACTCCAAGAATCCTTCGATTCGTACAACATCTTTATGTTTCCGGTCGTCACCATTATTTTGATGACACTGAAAAAGCCGGTAGCATTCTGACACATATGACTGCGCTCAACGCGTTGACCATTTATTCCCCTACACTTTGCCACATTCAAGCGATGGTTTTATCGTCACTGCCTTCCAGGTTGAGGGTCCTCCACATCGGTGGGTTTTCGGCCCCGGAATTGAAATTGTTCAGGCAGATGCTCCAGTCGTTGCAAGTCTTGGAGGTGCTTGCCATGACGGGTATCTCATGCAACGTAGAAGAGTGTACTACGCTCGTTCTTCCACGGACGTTGAGAGCGGCGTTTTTCAAGTTGATCCAGACGAATCTTCTTGAAAGACTTGGAATGGATATGGAAATGTGTCACGCTGGCCGCTATTGCGGTCCTCCCCCTTCCCTTCGTACCGTCGTATTACGGCGGATTGCCCCAAACGATTGCAGTAGATTCTGGAGAGCGTTGGGGAACGACACACAGATTGTTTTTGATAATGATGTTTTCTTCCATGCGCCGAGAACTATTTCGACCAAGGGTGAGTGGTATGTTTCGCCTTAACAAACACCAAAAATACCACTCGGTGTTGATAATTTTGAATTATCTTCAGGTTTCAACGCTGTTAAACTTGTGTGGACATGGGATCAAGACGCCATGTCTGTCATGAACCTCCATCACTGTCTTTCTACACTCCCTGAATCTGTCCGCGACCTGACCATCGACATCAACCCTCAAAGACCACGTTTGATGATGGACAACCGTGCGTTTAGGGCGGATACCGTTGATGCCTGGGATCGACTGGATGAAACCCTCACGGAGATGTACAAAAATGGGACACTCGGACGGCTGTGTTTCAGATGTACCGACCGAGAAGGATTTTTCGGATTCGACACGTTAAAGGCACCTAACGAGGATACTAAGAGTTATATGGAAGATAGGTCAGTTTTAATTGTTATTGAGAATAATTTACCAAGGTCGAAGAGTATTTCTGGGTTCTTGTGGATGGATTATGAGACGAAGGTTTTTATATCTACTGTGTAACTTATCTGTTAAGCTGTAATCTTCCTACTTTTGTGTAATAGAAATCATCATCGCTTACCACCCCCAGCTGTGAACATCGATGACAGATGTGGAGGTTTTATCGATCTAGCGTTGGCCTCGCTCCTTGAAGTAGCATCGAGCCTGTGTTCTCAGTGATATTTTACAGGCCATTGGATCAGGCCTAGTGCTGACAGCTTTGGGACCGCTATTGCATCAAACAATCATCATCGTTCAAGTTGACCATAGTATCCAAGCCTGTAAGTACCCTGTTAGTAGGCTGAGATAGATTGGGAGCCGACATACAAATCGTTCTTGTGGATGTATCTACACAGAGTTCTACCGACAATATATCTACTCAGCTCTCAATAGGATTGCCTGTATTCACCGCGAAAAACCTGACATGTGTGATCAGTCCGCGTATCCAAGTCGCTGGGCATATATTATCCTCTCTCAGTCAGTAGACCTGCTGTCGACTCATCAGAAAAATTACTTACAGATATAAAAGACAGCCCCAAAGGCTTCACCCTCGGGACTAGCCAGCTGAGTCTGACAGTGGTGGGTGCGACTGATTGATTGGCGTCTGCTTCCGATGCGATGTACGAATTGCAATTTGGGATGCCTTTTTTTTTCGCTTTCATTCTCTGGTTTTACGTAGACGCGTAGATTAGATCGGTTTTGGAGAGGTGGCCAGTTACTTACCCTACTTACCCAAACGAGCAAAAACTTGCTTCTCCGCGGACGAGATAAAATGGGCGAGAGAGCCCGGTTTTGCCTGCCGTTCGGCTTTCTTATCGGAGTGTTTCGGCCCGCCACTGGCAGGCTATTTGCACGGCTCTAGCTTAAACTAGCCGATCGCGATAACCTTACATCCCTTGTCCGAAGCCTCACTTTCCGCGCATCGTGTATGCTACTCCGATTCGGGTGGACCGACTTTATTTACTCGTTTTCCCTAATTATAATTTCCTTACCAACTTCAGCAACTTATTCGTTGCAACTCACCCACGGTCATTGACAACAACTACTTGGCGTGCATTGGCCGCAATGTACTCTACTACATATACAGTTTCTACATGATAGAACAATAAGCATGATAAAGATATTCGAGCATAGACGCGAGAAAGAATGATCACCGCTTCCAAGTGTTATGTAAACCAACAGTATCATCTCTATTCATGGCCCCACTTGAGCCCACTGCTTCGGATGCCCCATTCAGAGGCGGCGCACCTCCTCCTCCCTTCCCCTCCAAATGTTCTACATCCCCCGTCATCATCGCGACCTTGTGTCTCACATTGTCGGCACGCATCGTTTCCAGATGAGACAGATAGCCCTCGTCTACACCACCTGTAACATAGTCGCCATCAAACACAGAGCAGTCGAATCTCTTGATATTCGGATTGAGATGCCTAACCGACTCGATAAGATCGGGGAGCGTCTGAAAAATGACCAAGTCGGCTCCGATGGCTTCAGCAATATTTTCATCGTCGCGACCATATGCAACGAGCTCTGATCGCGACGGCATGTCTATTCCGTAGACATTCGGGTATCTGTCACAAGTCCAAAAAGTATTAGGAATAAATTTGCATGCATGACTCGCGGAACTCACCGAATCGGCGGAGCACAACTCGCAACAATAACCTTTTTTGCTCCGACATCCTTCGCCATTTGAATGATCTCTTTTGAAGTTGTTCCTCGCACAATAGAGTCTGGAAGTTGCGTTAACAGTGGATCATAGAAGAATAATGAAGAACGCACCATCGACTAATAATACATTTCGTCCCGAGAACTCAAGAGCCATAGCATTGAGTTTTCGGCGGACATTTTTCTTCCTGAAAAATTTCTCAGCAATGGTCAAGGGACACGGAAGAGACCGGTACCTCATTTGTTGGCCCGGCATAATAAAAGTCCTGCCCACATATCGATTTTTGATGAAACCTTCACGATAAGGAGATTTAATTTTTGTGCCAGGTTGAGCGCTGCCACCCTTGAGGTGTCAGGGACCTATCGAGGAACCTAGTGAGATTCAGTCATGAATGAAATCGCATGCACTCACTGGAATGACCACGTCCACCGAAATATTGTGTTTAGTCAGAACGCGATGCACCTCCTCAGCGAGCATATCGCCCATTGCCATACGACTTCGATAAACGCTTATTCCGTCTAGGACTGAATCTGGACGCGCAAAATATACGTATTCGAAAATGTCGGGAGCAAAGGCTGCCGATTTAGCGGCTTGTCTGCGGGTGACACTTGAGCGAGTGATGATGATGGCTTCGCCTGAATTTTACTCAGCGCAGTATAAGAATGAAGACATCAATAGAGAGCAAACCTGGTTTGACGTCATCCCAGTCACTGAATCCACTGGCATCAGCCACTACACTCTCACTCGCAAAAAGATAATCGGTTCCAGTCTCGGTCTTGCGTGAGGCCATCCCAACCGGTCGAATACCGTTCGGATCCCTAAAAGCAATGATGCCAAAGCCAGCCAGCATCGCAACGCAAGCATAGGCACCCTTGACCTGTTTCATCATACCCCCGATGGCGGCAAAGATATCCTCCTCATTGATACGGAACTTGCCAGTCTGCTGTAGGTTATTGGCAAATATATTGAGCAAGAGCTCTGAATCGGAAGAAGTGTTAATATGACGATGGGCTGTGGCATCCATGAATTGCAGTAAAGAGGACGTGTTGATCAAATTTCCATTCTGTTGGTGCGATTGAGCTTTGAAGTGAGAGATATGAGGATTTACCCGTACATGAGCAAAAACGATACCATACGGCGAGTTGACGTAGAAAGGCTGAGCTTCAGCATTGTTGAAACTTCCAGCGGTGGGGTATCGAACTGAAGATGAGCAAAGATCAGGAACGATCCTGGCAGAATGAAAAGAAAAGTGTGGAATCTCACCATGTCCAACACCCATTCCACCAGTCAATTTTCGGATTGAGTTTTCGTCAAATATATCCCTGACCATACCATTGGCCTTGCATTGGAAAAAGCGACCTTTTGGACCGCAGGTCACAATACCACAGGCATCTTGACCTCTATGCTGCAGCAGAGATAGTCCTTCGCAGATTTCTGGGGCGCAATCGATGTTTGGATCATGCAGCAACAGACCAAGGATTCCGCACACTGATAACGTTAAATTGGTAGTTGCGAGGAAGGAAGAAGTTCGTACACTTACTCGTCCGGAACTGTAACTCGTAATTTTGGAGAACGTGGTTAAAAAGGTGGTCATTTTTCACATCCCGCCCGGGAAGGTTTGGAAAAATAAATAAATTTTGATTACGTCAAGCCGCGGCCGTGATACACGGATCAAAGTCGCGTGATCCGGAACGACGCGACGCCTGAGTCGAGATCAAAACCCTCTGCACGTAGCGGCTGTACCACTATGGAATTTGAGGCGGTCAAAAAATACAGTCCCTCAGTGGAAAAGGATGTTCTGGAGTACCTTCATACCTCCAAGTTAACATCGATTGACGCAGCCCAATCACAGCAGTTCAAGAGATGAAAAGCCGCATACTTACACTAGGCATGAACATTGAAAAGTCTATCAACAATTGCTGTGGTCTAATAAATTTATACAATAGAAACCTCACTGTAGCCCCGTCTAATGATCTATAAACACATAATAACAGAGAAGGTTGTCTACATACTTTTCTTGGGCATTTTTTTGGTAACCTCTAGGAAACGTACCTAGAGTTGAGCATATGTATGACACGATGATCCTCTGATATTCTGCCCCCCGAGCTTGATTGTGGGTAGAGAGATCGGGGGCGTAAAGCATCCAACCCGACAGTAGAGTGTAATGAAGGTAAAGTAGGGGAATGAGTAGATGCATGCATGCTGACATGCGATACTGGTGGGCTTGGCGAATTTGAAAAGTCAAAGGTGCTGCCATCGTCGCTTCTAGACCTTGATTTTCCTCCATGGTAAATGCCGGGTGGAACTTTGATTCTCGACAGGATTGGATCATAGTCAATCGTCGGTATTGAGGGAAGATCAGAATACGTGAAATAAGCCGTCAGATGCCATTTTCGTGGTCTAGTATTTGGAGAAAGCACCACATATGCGGAATATGCTTGCTTCACTAGTCCCGGGTGATTTCCGCCGCTCCGATCCTGGTGTAACAGAGCTGAGGACGCCGGGGAACTTCGCGTTGGGCCATCGACGAATCGGAAGTTGGAGTGCCTGTGCCAAGAGATTATAAAACATCTGACAATCATTGTGTCAGAAAGAAGCAGGAAAATACCGTTGGTTCTGCTCCGTGGAGTCTCCATCTGAGGGAAGTTTCTCATCGTAGAAGAGGTATGGCTGCGAGGCTGTTATCAGAGGTATTTCAGAAGGCCGTAATAATTCTTCAAACATACCTCTCGCATCCTCGACTGACCCCAAATTCGTCCATCTAGATGCAAAAAAAAAAAAGACAAAAGAAAAATAGTTCGTTCGGCAGGCAGTAGTGCCACATTCAACATACCAGTCCATCGTTTCAAGCCAGATTCGTCTTCGCATTCTTCCCAGACGAAAATTGATCCAGAGCGTACATGCATAGACCGTTCGACTTCGTTTAATCGTCGAACAGCAGGCCGAAGGTGACCGTGTCGAACGGCCTCGAAGACGGTGTGAGCATCGCGAGCATCGCGAACGTGAAGACGGGGGTGGGTGGGTCGTTGCATCGGGTAGAATGCGTTCTTTTTACAAATAGGCGAACAACAAACCGTAGAAGTGTATGCCTTCCTTATATACAAAGCCAAGACTCGGTATGTTGCGCAAGGGCGAAAGCCGGAGCGCTTCGTACGTGAGTTTTTCACTCCATAGAGATTAACTCGCATGTGTAGAATCAGAATCGGTTGTAGTTGATCAATACTTAACCGTCAAGCCATTCCATCGGTTCAGTTACAGCAAAGATAGGGTGAGCGGAGTGCAAGTTGACATAGCCCGAAATCCAATTCTTTCGGCAAATCGATTGACTCTGCGGATATAAGCATGGCATTGCTCATAACCGGAGATGCAGCCTCAACAAAATTACGAGTGGGTGGCATGCAATGGGGGAGATATGCGGCGTCGAGAACGTTGTTTCCAGAGATTGGGGTCGTGATCAAATTCGGTTCAAAATTACCCAGGGTATGAATGCTAAAAGCTGTACAAACTTACAAAGGGCGGGGGACGATTTAAAGTCAGGAAGCTCTAAACTGAGTATCGACCATATAGGGTTAACTGTGAGTGGGAAAACGGTGGGAAAACGTCACGTGTCTGCCCATCTCGCTTGGCTCGACCATCTTCCAGAAACGCTGCAGGCTAAATAACGCTGTTTTTTCTCAGCCATACCCTACAATGCTCACGGACACCGAAGGTCCAGGTTCCAGCAGACGGATCCAGAGTCTTGTCCAGATTTGCCAGCGAGGTAGGCAAACCATCCCTGCACCATACAACTTCCATTGTTTAATCTTTGATTCTGGAAACAGTTGCCGGAAATCATATAGAATGTACGAGCTCTACGTCTTGAATTGGTCTGAAACCTCATGAATATACAGCCATCAGTAGCCTAGGGGAACTGCCATTCAACTTGGTAAAACCAATCCTTGAGCGTTGTTCGGCGGAACAGTTATTGAGAGTCGAAGATGCCTCCCCAGTATGACACCGCATGATTTATTTGTTTGGGGTTTCTGACATGTCATATTAACAGCATTTGAGGAGGGACTCCGCAGGCATGTCTCCGTTTTATGGCCGCACGGCAGTGGAAACTCACTTATCATCGCAGACCTGTGGAAGACCTTATGTTTCCGCACTTTTCCTTTGATAGTCGTACGCCACAACGATAAAACGGCTGCCGCTCCGGGCTTCTGGAGAGATTACTTCTTTGTGAGTTAGGGCAATCGACACCACAAGGACATAAATCTAAAGCTTATAGGTCTTACGGGAAGCGGAAGCGAAACGACTGGAAGAAGTAGGCTCCCGTATACGCTCGCAAAGGCGCGAGGCCGATGAACGTAAGAGGGAACGTGAGGTCAAGCTCACAGATCGTGTGCGTTTGCCACCCCCCAAACGCCAACGGACTGGATGTAAGTTCGCCATCCCCTCGTGTGTATATCCAGATTCGCAACATTCCGCCTCTTTACAGGGAATATCCCTACCCAACCCAAGTCTCTCTTCCAAAAGACACGATCAGATGCGTCCAAACTGCAAAAGAACATGTATAACGCACGCATGATACCCCCTAAAGGAAAGGAATATTCTCATTCCGCTCGTATCTCCGGAAGTACTACCCTACCACCTTCGCAACCGAGTTACTCAAATCGTGTCACTGTCAAAACGGTGATTCGACGCCCCCCAACAGGGAGCATGGAAACCTCTGCGTCAGTGTCAGCGGTTCCCAAGGATGCTCCTACCTCGACCAAACCCGCCACTTCACCCACCTCCGATACTAGCCCGGTTCTCTCCACGAACAATGACGTCCAGCACTCTCCCAAACAGCACTCTCCCAAACACGTCCCGTCGGATATGCAGTCTCTGCTACCCCCAGCCGAAAAGTCCGCTAAACCTCAGACAATGACCAAGAAGGATCGTATGGCGTCTTTGTTCGTCCCTAAACACCGGGCCCATTCACAACTCGCGCGCTAGAACTCAGGGCGCATTTTACTGCGTTGTCGCCACACAAATTGTCGGTGGCGCCTCTTTCATCATCTCATGGGTTCCATCCAGGCTTCATTGTTATGTTATGTAGACTTTTCTTTTGTTTCTTTTCCGCCGGAATTGTATTGCTTTTAATCTCAAACTATACTGCAATTTTATCATCTATTCCTCCCCAGCATTTCTCCTGTCGCATCTACATTATGTATGTATGTATCTTTTTTACTGTACAATCTTCGTGAATTACAGTAATGCAATGCAAAGACCGTCTGTCCGTCTGGAGGAACGTCTGATTCTGTCTGATTCTGTCTGATTCCAGCAGTCAAAATATATTATGCAAATGAAATTTATTTCATCTTATGAAAAAAAAAACACGTCTACTGGGTCAATACACGAGTGTAGCAGGTAGTGGATGTGTAGGATTGGTACGAAACCGATATACAATATTGTAGCAACTTGGAGAGACTAAAGAACCAAAGACAGAAAGAAGAAAGAAGACTATGTATGTGAAAAATTGGTTTGTGATGCAAATGCTTTAGGAGAGCAACGAGGATGGGAGGGGGAACCAGACAGGTGAGGTTGGAAGAGAAATGAATGATGATGTCAGCGTCAATCAATGAGAGAGTACTAGTAAAAAGAAAAAAGGCTTGGAAAGAAATCCCATAACAAAAAAAGAGTCTACCGCCAACTCGGGCGCAGAGATGGAAAAATAATAATGGCGGTACCGGATGGACGAGAGGGGATGTGTATATATACGCGTGCTCCCTCAGAACCGAGGAGAAGGGCCAATCTCCTCTGCGTCTCCGTCCGTTTGACGCGTCTTCCCTTTCCCTTTGGAACTGGCTGAGAAATCGGTATATGTGCGTATATGGCCGCGTGGCGCATCAGTGACCAGCTCGGATGGAGGAGCTTCCCAGATACGGATACTACGGTCGTCTGAGCAGGACGCAAACATCTGCTGATTCCTTGGGTTCCACGCCACCGAATTCACACTTCCTTCCCCATGCCCAGAAAGTGTCTCTAAGAGAGCTCCGGTATCTCGATGCCAAACGTAGACGTTTCCATCTGAAGTAAATAAATTGAGCATAGCTGTTCCCAAGTAAAATTGGAGGGCTGACCTTCGCTACCACTCGCTACAAAGCTGTCATCAACCCCACCCAAGCAGCTCCGGATAATATGTCGGCCTTGTCGTTGACCGGTAAACTTGCGAGCTAACCGAACGCGTTTAAGATCCCATAGTTGGATTTCCTTTTTCAATGTATATGAGATATAACGACCGGAGACTGGATGGTGAAAGTAAACGGCATAGGAGAAACTTACATCAGGAGAATGGTTAATCAGAGCATACTGAGAATCTCTCGAAACTTTCACGCTCGTAACTTCGCCCTCAAGTTCGAAAGATCTGAAGGTTCATGGACCGGACGGAGTTAGCCGGAGAGAATGAGAATAGAGAGTACCTCCCCACTTACGATTCTACTTGTCTCGTCATCAAGTGATACACCACGCAACGGTTCTGCGTGGGCATGATAGTAGGAGGATTCCCACCTGAATTTGTGTTATCGCCGCTACCAGGACGAGCCCTTGCTGCTGCTCCGCCCGACTCTGACAAAGACGGAGCATGCATTCCAATGGTGACTACACGTGAAAGATCTGGGGTAACTGCGAGGTCGGTCACCCGTAAATCTGTGGTTCCCCATGAAAGCTTCTTGTTCCCTTCTGTATCCTAGAATTACATTCCGGCGTAAATACGAGCCCAAGTCGAAGCAGGCACGGATCTAAAACGCACCCATTGAATGATCTTGCGATCCAGAGCCGCCGACAGGAAACCTGAACCGTCAGGAAGCCAGGAAAGAGCCGTTACTGTTTCAGTATGCTCATTCATACTTCGAATGAAGCTACCCGTCTAAAGATCGGGGAGAAGACGTTATAGTAGACATCATTTGATAGCAGAGTATTATTAACTCACTTTTGCATCCCATAGCTTGATATGGTGTTCCGCGCCCGTTAGTAACATAGCATCGTCCAACGACCACGCTATACTGTGCACAGGGAAATCATGTTCTCTGAGGACCAGGAACGCCTCCCACTTCCGCGAATCTGGCTAGAGAACAGTCAGGATTGCACTTGGCATGGCAAATATTGATCATGGACTCACTCCTATGTACCATATGATGGCAGTTTTATCCCTGCTCCCACTAGCAAGATACATCCCATCATGACTCCATTCCACATTCCAGACCTCATCTGCATGCCCAAGTAGTACCGTCGTCGTAACTCCTGGGAACTCATCCTTGTTACATTCATGATCACTGAGTAATGAGAATGGTGTTGCGTCGATAGGCGTATTGTGATATGTACACCGACGGAGTTGGTCCTCGTGCGCTTGGTGTAAAAGAGTGAGGAATCTTCGTTGTGGGATCATGACAGACGGGGGAATAAATCCTAAATCGTAACAGCACTATTCAACATATACATCAACAGTTGCGAGCGGGTAATGCTTACGATGTAATTGCAGGAGTAACTGTTGCCTCGATTGACCCGAAGCGCCATCCCAATCTGCTCGCTGACGAATGTCTTCAGGATCAGTGCACATTATGAGGCTGACAACGGTATTCGTAAATTGAGACCGGGAACCGGGAATTTCATAAAATATATCTTACCTTGACAATGCATGCAACTGAGAGGGCTCAGGGCTTGACGGCGCCAATTCGGCTCGCAATACATGTAGAGCAGCTGCAGTCTTTCGTGCTTCCAGTAACTCCAGATATTTTTGCTTGTTTATTAGAAACTTAGCATCCTAGAGAGAATGGAAGGTGGTCAAAAAATCTACAAAAAGAAAAAAAAGTGAAAGACAGACTACCCACCCATAAATTATCTTCATCTACAATGCCTAACCGCGACAATGCATCCTCCGCCTTTGTCCATATCCCTTCCAAAATATATTCTCGAAATCGCTGTACTTCAGGCTCTTCCATTGAGTATCCAGATTCAGCCTCTAAAGTTGCGGCTGATTCCCTGTTATGGAACGCGTAAACCGATGCCTTTCGGGGAACAAGAAAAAAAAAAAGAGAGAGAGGAAAACTCACGTATATCCCACATCTCTGAGGCTCTGTAGCAATAATCTGACGAATTCCTCTCTGTCGACATTTGAATCTTCGTACAAAAGCTGCCCGGGAAGATTGACTCTAGCCAGGGAACCCTTGCCATTCTTTCTATTGCTTCCACTCGCACTGACGCCGTTTCCGTTGGTAAAGAATCCAAAACCGTTTCCATTGAGAGTATGGCCGTTGGTTGAGGAAAGGCCGTTATGTGAAGAAGGGCCTACGAGAGCCTGGACGGGGGTTGTTTGTTCTGAATCGCTGAGACGCATGGCAGGTGAGGTTGAAAGGATAGGGTTGTCAGTTCTTTGTCTCTTGCGAGCTCTGGGAGATTCGAGGTCTAGATAGAAGGGACAGTTCAAGTCATTTATGACTGGCAGATTACATAGTAGAGAGACGGCACCGATGGAGGAAGCAGATAAGAGCGAATCGCCAATACTGCCTTCTGGGTTGTCCAGATCACTCCTAGGCCTTGTGGCTGGTACAAGACTGGTAGTCGAAGAGGTTGTAGCTGATGGTGGTGAGGAAGAAAGGGGGACTGAAGGGGCTGGCTGTACGGTGGGTAAAGGTTCCAGAGTTACAAAAGTAGCTTGGGATGCCACTGAGGACGGCTCCCGAGCAGAATACTGTATATTGTTGGGGAAAATAGAATCAATGGTGGCCGTTTGGAGTCAAGAAGTGAAAAATGTTGAGTTGATAGTTGTTCAGCGCATTCGCTAAGAGACGTTCAACACGCGCAACTGTGCAGTTGCCGCCTTGTTTGATCATTTTTTTTCGCACCCTTCTAAAGCTATCAACCTGTACAATGTCCTACCAATACCTCCACACGTTCAATTCTATCAACGACCTTGTTTTTATTGTTATTTTAATGAAAACAAAGCAAAAAGTTGAGCGAAAGGATCAACACGCCTAGGGAGCTCCGGGCAAGCTCCGTCTCATGACTGACAACCGTTTCACGACGCTATATGTTGTATATGTTAGTCTGGCGGCCAATGTAGCCCAGCGAGTTCCTATTCCAAAAAAACTCTGAAAAACTCCCCACCTCGTGATCGTAATAATAGCTTTCATCCTATGGTAAAAGCGCTCAGGTTGATACTATATGTTCTGCTTTGCTCCCAGTTCCGAGAATCGGCGCAAGAGACTACTTCGTGAGAGTACTTCGAGATCACTTCCGCACTCACCTCGATCACCGCCAGAGCCGAGGGAGGTTCCGAGTCAAGCCCTCCGTAAAGTTATCTTTGGCACCAAATAGCCGCCAGGACACATCATCGCGTGAGATCTATTAGTGGCACCTCCTTTACAAAACAACGGGTCTTTGAAAGCATACAACGCCCTGGCTTGCAATCAACTTATCCAGATTGCCAAAGCCAAGAATGCGGAACAGTCTTACCACGTATCGCATGCCCAGCCTGGCAGAATGTAGTTTGACTTTCTCCGAGCAAGAAACCGCAGAAACCGCCGCCCGACGCTAGTGGCACCTCGGTGTCGAAGCTTGGCTGCGCACAGCCTCTCCACACCCGACATTCCGAGACACGCTTATAGAGACGATCGTCATGTCTGACGACTCTGGCCTGATGATTCATGCAACTGCCACATAAACGGAAGCAGGGTGATCCCTCCTGACATAGTAACCAGACTAGAAAACGGTCGATTCGGCTGCTAGGAAGTTCCTGGGCTGGAGCAAATCGGTATACCTTTCTGTCCGTTGTGTACTGACACTTCTCCCCTGGATTATGTGTATGATTGTTAGGACAGGGACAATGAAAAGCATAGGGTGATGTGATGATATGCAGAACGTTTCTTACCAAATTCGTCTCCTGGCCCTAAAGACCAAAACGATCATAGAGTAAGGCCTTATCTACCCCATAAGGAGACCGCTTAAAACTGTCTTGAATTAGATTGCGAAAAACGCCACTTGTTTGAATCTTGAATAGTAACAACGATTGAGATAGTCTATCTGGCTTAATGGTTGGGCTTGACCCGATTTGTCCACCCTAAGAGGCATGTCAAGAAACTGTTAAGGCCCGAAAAACGAGGATCGAGACAGCAAAGAGCCAAGATAAGAAAGAAAGAAATCGGGGAGTGCGGGGGGGAGAAGCGATCGGATTGAGCTAGGGGAGGTCACTTGAAATCGAGTTAAGAGTGACAGAGAGCCTCGACATTCAATCGCAAAGAAAATCGGCTCTGAATTTATGTACCTACTTCGGAAGGCCTAGCACCGAAACTAGGCTACAGCCCCAGTCCAATCACCCTCCACGCTCGAGTGATAGCCATTTGGTGATTAGACGAGACAAGTTGAGATTATTTCTCGATTGCGAGACTTTCGGGTGCTGCGTTACGCGTTACATGCCAGCAAGGCGCAAAAAAAAAAAAAAAACAAGAAAAAAAAGCGTCGGAAGATGCGAATCAACGGGATTAAGATTGAAATAGCTACGATTATCGGTGAGGTCCCTCAATTCACCGCGTCCGAAATCTTTTCCCTTCTGACACAAAGACCCTGAATAGGTAACGGATAAAAATCGCAACCCATCCTGGGTTCCACCCGTCCAACGACGCGTTTGCTGGGTCGTCCAAAAGAAGTTATAGTAGACTCTTCTCCCGCATATATCTAGAATCCGTTAAACTGCAGTGAATTCCGAGTCGGATTATTATACTTTGATGGCGTGAAAGAACTTGCAGTGGGAGATTGAGATGGAATGGAGAAGAGAAGGTCAAAAGGGTGGGAATCTCGCAGTCGAACCACGTTATAATACTACTTTACTCAGGCTGGGGACTTTTTAAAGATCCTTTCTCATTAGCTTGCACCTCGAACGGAATCAAGCTCTTCTCATCTGCATGTGTGGCAATCAAAATGATTTCAACGGTAATGGTATGTATGTATACCCTATCAGCCAATCCAGTCGATCAAAACGTCGGGAATTCCGAAGGTGCTGTCAGCACACAAGCAAGTGTTTTTTTTGGATCATTTGGGTTCTGACCGACAGGAGGGAAATCGAGGGCTACTTAAGGAACGTGTCAGCCACCAGTCGTTTCACCCATCGTTCGTTTTCCAATTATTTTCACAAGCTGTTCAAATTTATTTGATTTATTTAGTCTCTTGGGCCGTGGAATTGCGCACGAATCCCAACCCCTTCCATACTGGGAATCCCAATCATCGAGCGTGTATCTTTCGAACGTGGAAAAATGCATCGAAGAAATCAATCATACCAACTCACTTCACCGCGGTCGTTAGACTTTTCAGTCAATGTGATGCATGTGTGAAGATTGTGATAAACTCGGGTTTTATTCTTATTATCAGTACAGAGACACACTGCACTGGGACGTCGGCGGACGGGGGAGGCGAACTCAAACTTGGACGGTCGATTCGTATATTGACTCCACCTGCTGTTGAAACCTGGAATTCGAAAACAGCGTCATCGCCTCCTCGACAGAATGTTTCCCAAAAAAAGCCCACGGGCAACAGTTTCAAACATAAATTGCATTCGTAATAGATAGGTATGTAGCTTTTTTGGTATGCGGCGAGTTGGTATGGAATTGCTGATAATAAGTATAAACGCTTTTTGTGAAGAGTTTTGGAGAGTGTACGTGGCAGAAGAGTGGTGGAGTGTTAGGAGCGAATGCTGAGCAGAAGAAAAGATGCGCTCCTCTCCCAGCTTTTTGATTTGCTGTGGTAGTAGTAATACAGATAAAGGAACATGAATACGAACACGTATGAAACATTTTTCTGAGTTTCTATGGAGCCCAAAACGTGAACAGCTGGATACCATGTGGGAAAAAAAGAGGATAACAAACACTTGGAAACGGACGGTATAGAATTTGAGTGATGAGGATGAGTAGCGAAGGAGAGAATGGTTATAATTTGAGATGCGGATGTAGTGCAAAGAAGGAAATGTGGTGATGCGGACAAGAATTGATGCTGCAGAATGCCAATGAATGAATAATGGCGAAGATTTGAGTTTTGTCTATACACAGGTGGTGGAGGCAATGCAAGGAGAAAGAAAATCCAACGATTTGAGAGCGTGCAAGTCGTGACTCGGCATGATTGATGATATAGAGATTCGCAGGCGCAACGCCCCTTTTTGGAGAATGATCATGGCCGAGGATAAGTTTTGTGTGCGGGTACGCGGCGCTGAGCGAGACGGCACCAGAGTGCATCACGACGGAAGTTGGCCACGTAACAAAAAGACCTGTTCACGTTGAATTAAGCCACTGCGTCCATGTCCAAAGCCAGGCGCATCCAAGTTGCCACCCATTCCGTCGAGTTCTCCGACCATGACCCGACCTCGAGGTCGGGGTCGGCTGGTAGAATCGGCTTTTCGTCCTCTTGGAGGAAAGTTGAACTGTTCCAGGTTGATGTCTGAGATGATCATCTTCGGTGGCGGCGAGCTGTTCCGCCTGATGGCTGTCCGTCCCCGAGGTACAGCAGAGACGGCAGTCCAATCATGAATCTTTTCCATACTACTCTTGCTGCCAGTGCTACTGAGCTGAGAGCGAAAGGCCTCGGCAGCTGTAGCAGGTGGTGCTAGAGGAAAGTTAGATCGAGATCTAGACCTGGAAGACGAACTATCGTCGCCGGGTTTGCGAGAAGCTCTTGGAAGATCTAAATCCCTTTTACGACCACGAGGTGTCGACTGTAAGATAGTTGTCGGTGGAGCAGTAAACGGATGAACGGGTATGCCAGCGCTGAGCAGTTTGGGAGTGGGTGGAGATGGACGAGCGACGGACTGGCCAGAGGAGTCTGATACCGAAAATGATACCCGCGGTGGGGAGACTTGGAGAAGGGAAAAATATGCGGGCAGACTGGCGCGGTTACGAGCACGTTTTGATTTCGTCAGTGTCGATTGTTTTTGGTCCCTCTCTTCCTCGGGAGTAGTTAGAGGGGAATAAGATTCGACTTCGTCACGACTGGAGCTTCCGAAATCAGAAAAGTTCTCGTCATCAGTGGAAGGTTGAGAGAACGAATGAGAATGGATAGGTGCGCTTGGAGGTGCACTGTACACGTGCCCAGGAAAGGAACGCGAAGCGGGTGGACGAACGAGTGGACGTGAGGCGGCATGTGCGTTGTTGGTGCCGGAAGGTCGACGAGCGTAAGAGAGGGGAGCTCTGAGGAGTGGGTAAAGACCAGATGCCTTTGCATTCACGTCGACTGTATCATCGTGATAGCCGCCTTCACTGCCGGAAACGAAATGGGAATCATCCTCGTCTTCGTCGGTAAAAATTGAGCAGGAAGTGGAAGAGGCGGAAGAAGAGACTGAATGATGATCCCGACTATGATAGCCTCTGAGAGCGCTGCCGAGAGCCAAGGGTGCGAGGGGAGGTACTTCGGGGCCATGAGCGTAGGCCAGATGTGGCGAAGACAAAGCACTGCTGGCAGACGAGATAGAAGGCGAGGCGGTATCAAGATATTTGCACTCGTCACTGCAGTAGACACGACTGATGTAGGAGTGGTATGTGGGGGGCACTGATAACAAAGTGGAAATGATACGTACCCATCGTCGGACAGATGTTTTCCACAGGTCAGACATATTTCCTCGAACATAATGGAGGCTTGGACGTCGTTGAGAACGACGAGCTCTAGGGAAAGTAGAGTGAGATGGTGGGAGAGACGATGAAAGGGCGGGCAGTTTTATACCAGAATTGAATCCCACTGAAAATGTGTCACGCGTGACAAATCGGGCAAATGAATTAATAAAGGGCAAATCTCAGATCTCCGTTTTCGGTTACCATTGTTCGAAGCTTTTTTCCAGCCCCTTCCACTCGGCTCAAGCTGAAGAAATCGCCATGAGTTCTCCGTTCGACTGATTTCAACCACCCAAGATTGGTCTCCTGCAGCTGAGGTCCGCCGTTGTACCTTCAAAGAAATCCCGCCATCAAAACGTTTGTAAAAACCAAAAAAAAACAGGAGTCATTTGAATCATGTGCTCTGTCACAAAGCATGTGACTATTACATCATCAGAGAGTCACTCCTTTCCTCCTTCGCTGCACGGTTGCCATCTCAATATATCCGCGTCCGCGTATGTTGTCAAGAATTCGATATAACCAATCCCGATTCTCAAATCCCCACTGCCGCTTTCCTCTTGGGTGGTTCCTGCCTAGACTGTGACAATTGGTGCCTTGACATGAAATAAAATCAAATAAAAGTAAAAGACACGCGACAAGAATCTCGAAATCCCCCCAAAGCGTAATCTTGCTCTCCCGCGCATCTACTGACTGACTCGGCTTGTCTCGTATCATCATGATGGTACTCCCCGTCATCCTCACACCATCCTTTTTCGGTTGCACCATAGAGCCAGTCATCCAGTGGGCCTGCCGTTTCCAGGTATGTCATGCAGATGGTTTCTTTCATCTCGATATCACACATATGTCCCGGGCTTCATAAAACCCAGCGGCGAACTCTTTTCGTCCCGCCACTTTTATCATTTGTCGAGTCATAATGCACAATGGACGAGAAGGCGCCTACAGTCAGGTTAGCCAAACAAACAAGGGTCTGATGGGGAACTCTTTCCCTTGAATACTCCGCACCGTGACCGTCTCCACGGTCATCCACGGATTCGAGCCCCTTCACATCTTATGTAATTCATATTGTGGTCTCGCAATTCAAGGTTTTTACATTCAGCTTTGGAGCAGGCAATTCCTTGTCTCTATTCCAGGTATGTAAGTATTCGGAACTCTCTTCGTTGACTTCGCTTCCAGCAGAAAATTTACCTGACATCGAAGCATAGAACCTTCAAACACGATATATTTACCGAGAGTTGGCGATTCCTGAAGCCGCAACATGCCTTTACTGTCTACTTACCTCGGAGCAGCAGGAATCAGGGGATATCGGAAAGCCTGGATACATGCAGTGGTAAGCAAGTAAAAGATGGAAAAACCCAAAACTCAACTGCGCTCAGCCCAGTCACGCCGTCACTTTTTACCCCCAACCCATTCTACAGACTAAAAGCCGACGCTGTGCGATAACTCCGCCGTATTCGTATTCGTATTCATTTCAATCATTCATGGCTTTGTTTTATTTTTTTGTAGCTCAAAGGCAAGGAATCTGCAGAGACCGTTGTCAAGATAACCTATTGTTAGATACCTCTCCTTTTGCTCATTCCTCCTTCAGGATTGTATACCGTAACTGCTTCACAGATATCTACAGGGTAAGTCGAATACTCATGATGGAGGCGGCATTCAAGTTGCCTTGTTTGGAAATGCCCTAATGCCGAACAGCAGTGCTCTTTCTCCCAACAAAAGTGCGCCGTTATTGCGTCGTGTGTTGTCGTATGCCACCATTATTAGCTCTGTGCAAAAGCGGAAAGTATACGCCATTTGTTTGACAGAAATGACATGACGATCCCGATTATGCGTAGGCATATTTGGTGAGTATTGAATCGGAGCTAGTCCATTCTAGCACATAACATTGTATATCAATACGTTCTAATGTACATACTCTACATAATATTCCGCGTTTTCCATCGAAACTTGATCCTCCTGGTCTCTCTCTCTCTTTTCACCTTTATCTTTGATTTTCACTTGATTTTCGTCTCCGCGACAGCGCCGGCGCCACCAACTAGGGTTTTTTCCCTGCCTCACTGAACACTCAAGATAGCGCTAGTATCCACCACCAAACTTGCTGCCACAAACAAAATCGGTATATCTTTCCTACTTGCTCTAGCCTCGCCGGTGCCGTACTATTCATCCATTAGTTGATCAAAATTTTCTGTGGCTGAGTCCGACCTGAGGCCTGAGGCCTGACCGGGACCGCTGACTGGTCTCGGTAGTTGCAAACTCTATGTTAGCCAAGCCGGTAGATGCGGTCCTGCGTATATACATCCCTCAGTTGCCCTTGATTGCACAGGACAAAAAGTGCGGTCCGATGATTTCTGGACAATAAACGTTTGTGGGTCGAAGTACTAATACATGATGGTGATGGTTGTTTACCGCCAGCTGTGCAACAAGTTGCGGCTTGCGCGCGTGCGCTGTGTATTTGGCTAATATTCAGAGCTGTGTCGGTGCAGGTAACCCAACGTCAACTACGATGATATAAAACGCTCATAACATTCTCTGACACAGAAAGTTCGGGAGGGCACATGTATGATGTATCATGTTTCAGAAAGCCTAAAAGTCCTCCTCCTCCTCTCCGAGCCGGCTGGAGAATGAGGCCCAGAAACACCGGAACGTTTTGCCATCGGAACGTTTTGCTCCAAGCGGCGTTCGTCAATCCGAACGTGTCCGGTTTCTCGTTCTGTAATTCATTCAATATTCAATATCCCATTTGGCGGTTGAATGTTCACAAAGAGTCGAATCAGAACAGAATACACGTTCCAAGATCGAGAAAGTCTCCCCAAGATATTTTTTTTCCTCTCACACAGTGACCGTTGAAAAGTAACGTTATTGTAGGCGTGGACCTGAAAAAGAAGATCGTACTTGTGAGTCTTTTTTTGATTAAAAAATCAGAAAACACCCTCGAGTACCCCGCACGTTCTTCGCGAGGCAAAGGACTCGATCAACCGAATGAATGATATGTAAAATAATCGCAGGCACATTTTTTGCTTGCGGCCGTAGGCTCCCAAGCGAAGCTCCACTGCATAGAATCATTAGTGGGCTTTGGACCTGATCGCAATATACAATCCTCCCGGTATTTCAGACTTCCTGTCCTGATCATTTCCAACTACGACTCTCCCTCGTCGATGCTGCTACATATACAGCCATCATCCTCGCATGCAGCAGGGCCGAGGCGCTAGCCCTGACATTTCGACTGCATCAGTTGGGGACCGCAATGGTCAAATAGTCAACAAAAATCATAGATCAGTCGCATTGAATGGAAGCACCCATACAGGGCGAAGGACGTTTTGGATGAAACGACTTGATCCAGAATCCAGAATTCCTCTGTAACGTGAATAAAAATTCCCATATCCGTCAAATAATGATAGTAAAAATCTCGTCTACTCTACCGTTAAAAGAATACTTCGTCAGATCCACGTTTCGTGCCGCAAAACTGCGGCCCAATTCAAAAAAAAAAAAATTGAGCTATAGATACTAAGGCGATTGGAGTGCGTCATTAAAGCTCGAAAGCAATAGAGGGTGCTGGACAAGGAAGATTAATGATAGTTTAATGAACACCCTAGATGCTCCTACGGAACTTGTTCCAGACTCTTACTCTGTTCAGAGCTTATTTTGCCATGGACTAGAAAAGGAAGACATGAAGCGGGAAGCTGCGGCAGAATTCCGCTAGGGAGCTCTGGTTTCAAGAATGACTCATAGGAACGGCGTAGGGGAGGGTGTTTGCCGTGGTGGTAAGAAGCCATTCCGGCGAATTCGACGAGCGAACAAAAAACGCCAAGATCACAAAGCGACGTTCCCTAAATCTTCGCATGCTAAATTCCTGGGGCTGACAGGGCTGAATCAACATCCGAACTGTCTTGTGCATTGTCTACAACACTAGTCATAGAATTTGTGACAGAGGCAGGTGCTAGTATCCCATTCATTTCTTCGACCGGCGAAGCAGTTTCCACATGAACGGGGGCCGTCTCAGATGTTTCTGGTACGGTATCATGTGGCATCGTCGCGAGAGAAGATTCATTGGTAATGGCAGCAAAGCTAGATATAGGAGGATCCGGGTCCGAAAGAGTTTGGGAGAGGTGCAAGGACTCTACTGCTGGGGATGGTGTTCTGTATGCGTCTCTTGTTGTGGGACTTGGCAGCGAGGCTTCAATCTGTCGAAAACCAAAAGTTGAAGACCCTTCAGGAGGAGGAGAAGGCGGTACTTCAGCTTCGACATCGATAGGTTGAGGAGGAGGAGGGGGGGTCCTGGGGCGATCGAACCGTTGGTATGGGTTGGGGCTCAAACTTCTAGATCCGTTGGGATACACGCTTATCGTCTGCGATGATAGCCTGGCATCAGGAATCGGTGAGATGGTGTTAGATCGAGTCGGCGGCGGCGGCGGATTCCCGGACAGCGGCCCGTCATTCGGCAAGTTGGGCAAACTTCTATTATCGTAAGAAGCCGTCCGAGTCATGAGCCCTCTGAGCCTCTCGTTCGTATTTGTGTTTGACGCAGCACTGTTTGGAGGAGAGGTCGTCATCGTGCTACTACGGATAGGGGTGGGAGTCGGGGGTCCGCCAGGAGGTTTGGGAATCGGCTTTTCTTGAATGACAAGTTCGAGCATCATGCTGGGTTTGCCGATAGTTTTCAGAGCCGAAAGTTTCTGATGTAAGAATCTCGCATCCTCCAAAAGTCTAATAGAAGGTATTTCAGTAAAATTTGACCGGATTAATCCAAGTGATAAACTTACCTCAGCTTAGCTTCGGCATGAGGTAGCTCGATTTTACCATATTCCTCTGAGAGTCTATGATTGATTGCTGCAAAAACTTGGCTCATAACATCCTAAATTTGGATCAAGGCCGGTCGATCGCAACATATGACTAGGCAGACTCACCTCGACCACCGTGGCCGAAAGGTATCTTGAAAGAACTTTGTGGAGTGTGACAGTTTCCTTCAAAAGTACTTCCATGTAATCATTAATGCCGCCACCTGCTTTGGGTACATTCCAGTTCACAGCCTAAATAAGTAAACTCGTAAGGTGACAAGTTTGAATACTCAAAGGATGGTCATGGGAAGCCTTGCCGACGTGGGATGCAAGGGAGGGAGCGGGGAAATATAAAGAATGAATCACACGTGCCTGCAGAGACCTGATGTGCGCACTCAATCGGTCGCCCATAATCGCAATAAGTTTAGCATGAACCTCATGCTGATGCTCCTGGTAGTCCTGTAGAAAATAGACAAACATGGTCAGATTCTGACTTCAAGCCCTGATTGCGGAAGAACAGAAACTATGGCGTTATAGAGGCAATCTTGAAGAAGAGAAAAACAAAAACGAAACGAAAACAAAGGAAACTGAATCGGGCCCAATAATACGGGCAACAAAAGATCTTTGACATTAAGAATATGATTCTCACCCTCTTCAATTTATCGAATTCGACGAGCATCACGGCCTGTTTCGAGTTTAGGTGCCTCCTAAACGTTTCCCGGATATACGGTATCAAGGCAATCATAATTGATAAACTCTGAGAGGCGAGTGCTAGATGCTTGGCCGTGATATTTTTCAAACCAGCACTACGCATGGCTCCCGCTCCCAGTACAACCTGGCACGTTCGAGAGTTAAAAGCCTTGAGAAACTCGATGATACGGGACATCGTGTCAGTGGTGAGGATATTGAGATTGATGATGACGGAAAGGTAATTTGTCAGAAGAGAGAGGACGGCCGATGTAGCTGGGACGGTGAAAAAGGAATTAGTCTCTACGTATAGGTGTTTTGACTTCTTGGTGCTGGTTGCTGTACCACGATTCGAGGACTTGGAGGTGGAGGATGTGATGGAAGGCGGTAAGGCGGGCTGAGTAGGAGAGGAAGTTCCGTTCTGTGTAGGTGTCCGTAAAAGACCTTTCAACGGGGAAAGGAAAGAGTTCCTGGGAGTCGGGGTAGTCGGTGTTCTGCTTTCCTCCTGGGCTTCTGGACGTAAAATGAGTTCGGCGGGATCTTTCATGGCAGAATCGATGATCATATTCGCAGTCGTCTGTATTTCCAAAGTGACATCCTGGGGAGCCCATTGCTCGTCCTCCACCAACTTCGCGGACTGGGTGAGACGAGCTTGATGGAAGGTTTGTAAGAAGACTTTGGCCTAAGCGTAGTCAGAGATCGAGCAGATAAACCACAACAGATGGTACAAACCTGAGAGACCATGGCACCTCTCAAGCCCACAATCATTTTCCTACAAGCAACCTCACACTTGACAACAAACTCCCAGGTCTCATTAAACAACTCAATAAATTCAGCGAGTGCGAGTGTAGCATGAGCTTCGGGACGAAAGGACAACAGTCGGGCAACTTGGGTATGTGCAAGCTCCGTCGCGGATGAGAGAGTGTCTGATAGCTCCGCGACTAGCAAAGACGTCACTGAAGTACCGTCCGTAGTTGATGATGCAGGCCCTGGGGAAGTTGTCGAAAGTGGTGTTGGGGTAGGCCTGGACTTCGCGACGTTATGTTTCTGCCGGACTGAGTTTGTTGCCCGCTCATCCGCTTCCAAGGTCTCCGAAATCTCTCCAAGTAAAGCCGTTTGATTTTGCAGCCCTTCGACAGCGCCCAGCAAATCACGATATATTGTTCGCATGATAGACATAAAATCAGCATGCGGAAGTGAACGGAGATGCGACGCAAGCCGGGGTCTAAATACGAGTAAGCGATGCGATGAGTTGCGTTGATTCTAATGCTTACATTGTGTCAGAATTGTGAGTATAGGCTATGGGTGTTAGGTTTGGTGACCCAGACTCGAGTCCAAGGAAATGCTACGTCAAAAATTAGGAAAGACACAAAATAGGGGAGCAGCGGCGTACTTTGTTGATCAGGCCTCTGACCTCTTCGAATACCTCTTCCCTCCAACTCAAAGCAGCCTCTTTGATTCCTTTAGTTTTAATTAAGCCATCTAGTAACACTGTCAGCCGATCCTTCGTCTCTTCACTGGCCGTCCCTCTTGAGGTGCTCTTCCCTGAAGTGCAGCCAAGTTCGACTCTTCGCTGTAGATCATCACGAAGCACTGATACTAGCTCTTCGGACAAGCTTGATGCGATTTCCAAAGTCAAGCTCTGCAAATGGCTCGGAAGTGCAGAAAACGCATCCAACTGGGAGAGAGGAATCCCTAAGGAGGGAAGGAGGTCAACTGCAGATAAAGATACAGCAGAAGAGTATGTCGGGGGTGGAGGTTCGAATTCTTGTTCTTCGTCGCTTTCCAATGCAGGCGGTAAAGGTGACAGGATTTTTGGTGATTGTTCGGCCCGTAGAGTGGTGTTCCACATCTCGTCCAGTATGCCCAGTACAACCAGCGCATCCCCCCACTTCCCCTTCCCAACGTTTTCCCGTGCCTCACCCGTAAACTTGACGACATCCTTTACTCCCTTCACACTTCTCTCTATATCCTGGATCCCAGTTGCTCGTTTCTCCAACTCGACCACTTCCAAACCTTTTTTTGCCACATTCTCGTCTACCTGCTGGAGCATTGAGCGCAATCGACTAATCTGTGACAAAGTAGCCGTAGATTCAGATTGAAGCGTGTGAAGGTTTGTCAGGGCAGCAAAAAATGAGGGGGCACGGGCTACAATCTCGTTCGATAGATGAAGCTCAATTGTATCTGCATAATGAGAGAATTTCTCGAGTAGAGGAAGGGAGTGAGATTGGGCTCTCAGATCTCCGTCGCCAAGTTCGCTTTCTGTGACCAAGGAAAATGTTTCTAAATTACCCAGGTCAAAGTCGGACTCGAAGAAGATGGGCGGTACGGAGTCTAGAGGGGGGATATCTTTGGCCTGCTTGGGGCTTAGGGATTGTAGACGTGCGGTGCTGAGCGGCTCTAGGGAGGAGAATGAAGCCAGTGACCCGAGTGACCCTTGGCGATTCCCGTCGCCAAAGTCCGGAGAAGAGGGTGCTGCGTCCTGCTGTATCTCAAACGTTGAAGAAGGTCCTGACATGGCTTGAGCTAAGCTCTTCTCATATTTATCCCATTCCGAACTGATAGCATTTAGATACGAGTCGAAATCCTTCCTGCGAACCCGAGGAAGCTCTGCTGGCATTACAGCAGGTAAGGCTGAATGTGCTTTTGGAGGTGCTTGGCGTTTATGCGGGTTGTTTAGAACAGTAGAAATTGCTGCAAAATCTACGTGAGAAAAGCGCGTCTGGTCGTGTTGGTTCTCTTACCATGAAAACCGAGCTTGGATGAGGACCATTCGCCTGGCAAAGCACCTAGGTTCAAGTTTGCTGTTGACCCGGCAAAGTGAAAACCTAATCCTGTAGGTGCAGCAGCAAAATAATCCTGGCCGTACGCGGTCGTTTCAGAGACGCTTTCTGGACCACGACGTTCAGAGGGGTCCCAGTTGAAGCGGTAGCGGCTTGAGCTTGGGTCCGCTGTGGGTGTTGGTGTATCATAGTGGGAGCTATTGGCTACCGCCGTGAGAATAACGGGCGTTGAGGCTCGAGAACTGGCGGGAGATGAGTCGGACATGACAGCGCATCGGAGACCGCGTATGGGCGCTTAACCTCATGTCAATTCTTGCCCTCATAGCAAAGCCGTTCGGCCCATATCCTGAATTTTTGATTCTACCTGACAATCTCGAAAAACTAATAGGTCGTAACTACGCCCAGTTTCTTACTCTGAGAAATGTCTTGATGATGTCCGAGGATGAAACGACAGGGTAAAAACAGCACTTAATTCTTTCAATTCTTTCTCTCGTATCCTTATAGCGTATATATAGTCTGGACGGAACAGAATATGTTGCTGCGCCCCCGGAGAAACCTCCCATTGTCGAGTTTTTTGGAATCTTCAAAATCCAAAGTTTGACGTGGCTGGAACCCCAAGGTCGCCAGTGGCTGCAAGAAGAGCTCCGCGAACGCGATCAGAAACAGAATAATGTCGAAAGTAGTGGTTTGACACTTGAGACTTTGTATGGATCTGTACCTGCAGCTGGTTCCAGAATCTCTGTATGGTTACGCTGTAGGAAGATTCAACAAGCTTCTTTTCTCAGCAGTGAGTCGCTCGGGACGCTAGTTGACCTCCGTTCAATAACTTTCTGCAGATGAAGGCCACCCAAAAGATTTAATGCTTCGAACTACTCTTCTTGGTACCAAATCTCGTCAGTAAGTAGCACTACCTTTCGGGCCGAATACTCACTGACTGTCCTAGGTGGCGCGTGAAATCACTAGATATCACAACATCGTCTCTAAGTCAAAATTATCTCGACCGATGGCGATTCCTGCATTTCATCAAATATCTGCGCAAACTTGACCCGTCTAGACCTGCGTACAGATTCACCCCGAAGTTTATCATGCAAGCTATCAGGTCTCATTATAAGCACACCGCAGCCACTCATCGAATCATCGAAGCTGATGGCGGGGACGGTGATGACGACCCTACCTTACCTCGTCGCCCGAGGCACGTTTCGAAATCGGAAGCCTACGGAATAATGGCTGCCTGCGCGGAGTGGTTCTTGGCTCAACAGCTTGCAACAACAGATTCCCGACATGTCCTCGTCAACATAAAGCTCTGGCACGATTTTTGCATCCAGGCAAAGAAAGTCCGGAGAAGGAAGAACTGGAAATGGGGCGAAGAGTTTGCAGCCAACGATAAGATACGACGAGCGCAGAAGCTACAATACTCTAACGAATTGGTCGACGGAAAATACATCAATCTGGCACGATTCGGTCTAGTTAAACATGGATGGGAGAAACGAATCGAGAAGCACCTCGTGAGTTGGATATGTCTCTCTCAGAGACTTCAGACTCATATATTCCGCCTGCAGAACATTGTACACCCAGCTCCGGGCGAAGGTGATGACGGCGACGGGGAATTGTTTGTGGATGAACAAGCTTACAACGAGGACGAGGACGATCATGGCCATGGTGAATATGCCTCTGATATGGACTTCCTGGAGCCTTCACCACCGCCCGATTCCGACTCTGATTCCGACTCAGACTTTGACGCTGAGAAAGACGAGTGGCTTCTTAGTGTCCTCCCATGGTGGTCAGACGTCCCCATCGAATGGTTACCCGGCCAGGTCGAGTGGCATTGTCCCCAGGAAGATTGTAGCTTCAAGCTTGACTTGACAGATATCCAGCCATCACCTGCTATATCCGAAGAGGATCATCTTTTCTTGAAGCGGAGAGCAACGCGAGTCACTTATTTTTGTTTTGTTTCGGCTAATTACCTACACACGGCACCTTTTAGCACCATTAAGAACCCAAAGGTGCAGACTTTACTGAGAAGAATGATCAAGGTACACTATGAAGAACATTGGAGAGAGGTCGGAATTCATATATTCGAGAAGCCAGGTAAACCAGGCAAAGTACGTTCAATTTGCTCTTCACGAATGAGAACGCTCTCATGACAAAATGTCTTTAGTACACCTGGGAACGCTATGATCCAGAGAGGGTAGACAGCGATCACGAAGACCCAGAACAAATCAAGGAAGAGGATTACTGAATGATGTATCTGTCTCTCTCTCATCATACGCAGAAGAAATTAGGATAGGTCGTCTGTCATTGATTACGAATGGTTGACCAAAGTTTCTCAATCACAAACAAAAAAGGTACAACTATATGCCTACTACCGCGTCTGTTATGTACCTCAAAACAGGATTACAACCTCCTGATGGAGTTCCTCCTCTTCCTTCCAGCAGGATCGTGAATGTTACCATCGAAAGTTTGGCTCGAGGTCGCGGTAGCAGCGGTTGAAGAGTCGGTGGTGCTAGCTGCACTGGTATCTGTGGCAGTGGCAGTGTCAATAGAGCTGTCCGTTGCGGTGGAGGTATCAGTGCTATCGGTAGAGCTGGCGTCGGTCGAATCGCTCCCGGAAGTGTCAGTGCTGTTGGTGGAATCGGTGCCGGTCAAAGTAGAGTTGCTGGTGTCGGTCGAGTTGCTGCCAGTGAGGTCAGTGCCATTGGTTGAATCACTACCGGTCAGAGTCGAGTTGCCACTGATGTCCGTCGAATTGAAGTCGGTGGAAGAACCATCTCCGAGGCTTCCTGAGCTGACGCCGCTGCTGCCAGAGACGGGGATCGAGCTGGAGCTGGAGCTACCCGTCGGGATGGAAGAGATAGGGCCGTTTGAAATAGAGCCGCTCGAAATTCCAACTAAATAAAAAGACAGATCAATATTGAAAGCAATCGCGAGAAAAGAAGAAGGGCATACCAGACGAGCTTCCGCTCAGCTCGGGGTTCACCGGTGCGACGGTGCAAGCAGATACGGAGCGACCAAAGCCAACAACATGGCCAACGCTTCTGGGAAGCTCGTTGAACCCAACCGCGTAGGCAATGAGTGTGCTCGATTCGGAGACTGAGATCGATGAGCTTTTCGCGAGGAAAATCATTTGGTCGGCGACTTGCTGCTGCACGCAGACATCGGCCGATTCACTGAGAGCAAAGTTCCATCCGACTGAACCCAGCTCAAAGCAGAGGTTGCTGAAATAAAGATCGCTGCTGAAGCACGATCCGCACAGGTCGTTCCATCCGCTGAGTGTGAAGGATGACACGGAGCTTCTGCTCAAAAAATCAGTACAGTGCGGCAGGGCGCTCAAGTTGGGCCTTACCCGCGTTCTACAATCGGCAACGCTCTAGCCAAGAAGGCATTGGAAGCAAGGAGGACTAGGAGTTGTAAAAGGCCCTGCATATTAGAGGATGATGAAAAAGGTATGTCTATGGTCGAAAAAGTCGTAAGGAATGAACGAAAAATCCTTCAAGGATTAGTGCCGCAGGCAGAAAAGAGAAAGAAAGACACTGGAAGAACGAATGATAGATTCCCTCGACTAGCATTTCGAACTTTATATGGGGCCATTTGGAGGCTCCTAAGGTTGTTTCAGCGCTGCATAGGATGCGCACAACTGGCGTTGACGTTTGATTGTTGACATATGAGAAAACCGCCCAAGTGTGGTTTGGCTTGTCAGACTGCCAGTGAGTCGTGTCGTGGATACCCTTGGACCTGGGACGCCCAAGGATTCTCCATCGAATGATAGAAACTGCTTATTAATAGCCCATTGTCTTCAAACGAGTCTATTCTTCACATCAATAAGCCCCGGAGCGGGTGGAATACCGTTTTCTTGCGCCCAATGTCAAAGGTCAGATCTAGTCAGACTCCTTGCAAGTCTATGCATTGCTTGATGAAGTCTGTCAGAAAGAGCAGTGTTCAACACATGTGGCGGTACCAATCCAATGGTTATGCCTGAACTCTAGGCTCTAGGTAGCATCCACGTTGAAAGACTGAGCCAACTCTGAGTATTGTTCCAGTTTGGAGTGTCCCAATGGACGAGCGCTGAGCGCTGAGATTCAGAGTAATTCTGGACGCTGCAGATGGTAGGTTCTACAGTATTAGTAGTCCAGTGGCTCAGATGAAGCGGTTGTTCAACCAGTCTCGAAACCAAGACCGGGCCGGAAAAGCAAGGTAGCGCTTTCCGCACGTTTCGGCAATCTCGGCCGACAGGTTTTTTTGTGTTCTGCTTCAAACTTGCAAAGTTGAATGTCCGCTGAAGAACCACCTTCACCTCCTCGCAAACGACAGAGGCAAGCAGACTACAAATCCGCAAAATCCAAACATGACAACCGCCTTTTTGTTCCTTTTCGAGCTTTGGGGCTCATAACAACCCACATTCCATTCGTTCTCCAAACTCGTTCTCATAAAGGCGCGACGGATGGGCCTCGGATTCATATACTTACATGCCTTGGAAAGTCATGGGCTCTCTGGAATGGCGCGAAAATGGACCTGCTCTTCGTAGGTCAGTCTTGGTCGATCTAATACGCTGATGCAATGCAATCTGAAAAAACTCGGTTCAAGGTCCTGAAGTCGAGGAACCGATTTCAAGTATGACGATGGATGGAGATGCTGTTTGGGTAGCCTCAGGACCAAGTGTTATCAAATATCTTAGGGGAAAAGAGGTCCGTGTCAAAAAAAATTCCAGCTTCAAAGCTTGACCTCCCGTGTGTAGGTCTCCCGGTTACTGAACCCATTGGGTTCCACTTTATCCTTTATTTCTATCTTTGGGAGTCAGCTGCTTGCCCTTACCGACGATGGAAGAAGAATGTTATGCTGGAATATGGTGGACGAAGGTAACGAGAAACCTAATTATGAATGTCATGTTTTCAACTCTGCACTTTACAGTCGTTGAAGCGACGATCGAGTTTGACCATGGCTTTACTGCCACATCTATACTACATCCAGCCACCTATCTGAACAAGGTTCTTCTCTCCAGCAGTCAAGGTGCAATGCAGCTGTGGAATATCCAATCACAGTGAGAATCTTTTCTCCCTTGCTCTTGAATTTGGTGTTCATTTTTTTAGGACGTGCATATACAAATTTCCAACGTCCTCCCTCATGTCTTCCTCGAGCAGCATGGACAACGGCTCCGCGATCACTGCGCTAACCCAATCATCTGCAATAGACGTGGTTGGAATCGGCTTTGCGTCGGGCGAAATTTCCGTTTATGATGTGCGCGCGGATGAGAGGTTAATGAGAATGTTTATGGAAGGAGGTCGAGTGAGCGCACTTGGTTTCCGAAGCGGTTTGTTCGCGTTTACTTCATTTGGCTTACCGGGTAACTCACATGCGATATCTCAGATGGAAACCCCATTATGGCTTCTGCATCGTCCCTGGGACACATTGCGATATGGGACCTTAATGAAGGGGGGCGAGTATTACACATGGTGCGAGGCGCACACGATGGTGCTATTAGTGCACTCGAATGGGTAGCTGGCCAACCTCTTTTGATTACTTCCGGCGACGATAACAGCGTAAAAGTAAGCCTTTTAGACTGAAAAACACAGTCAGCCACTGACATTCTAATCCTTAGCAATGGCTGTTCGACTCTCCAACAGCTGCTCCTCGTCTTCTAAAATTCCGCTCCGGACACCACGCTCCTCCCCATCTGATTCGTTACTACGGAGAAGACGGAAAGCAACTTCTGAGTGCGTCACGAGATCGTAGTATTCGATGTACATCCGTTGTTCGAGATTCAAGATCGTTCGAACTCTCACAAGGTTTGCCCATCTGCAGTATCAAGGCTCACACAGTTAACGCGTCGTCGCACAGGGTCACTTGCCAAGAAGGCTGGCAATTTATCAATACCAGTCGCCAATCTAAAATTCCCTCCAATTACCGCTATCTCCTTTTCTTCGGCGCGTTCCAAAGACTGGGATGATGTTCTGACCGCCCATTCAGATGAAACCTTTGCTCGAACCTGGACAATACAGAATAAAAAGCTCGGAAAACATAATTTTGGTTTCGCCGATTCCGCCAAAGCCAAAGGGAAAGAACGCGCCCCTCCGCTTGGTTCTGCAAAGGTCAGACGATCTGCTCGAATTTTGCCTGCGCACGCATGTTGACTTAAATCCCCAGTCTGTGTGTGTCACTGCGTGTGGCAACTTTGGTCTGGTCAGCTCATCTACAGGTGCCATACATATGTGGAATATGCAATCAGGAATCCGCCGTCGCACCTTCCGAATAGGGCCTTGTCCACCAGAAGTGGTAGGACGTTTTCGAATCTCAGAAAAAAACGCGAAAGAGCGCTCTGTGACTGGATTGGCTACCGACCCATTGAATACAGCGGTCATCGCGAGTACGCTCGATGGTACCATCAATGTGAGCTCCGATCCAATTTTGTTTAAACTTGTCACTGAATGGACATAGTTCTTTGATTTCCATACTGCGAAACTCGAACATACAGTCATTTTGCCGTCAGCTATTGTATCCTTGACTCTGCAGCGAGATAGTGGGCTGCTTGCCGTCGTGTGCGATGACATGGTCGTCCGACTGTTGGACATTGAAACCAGATCAACGGTAAGGGAATTTGGAGGATTCCGCGGTCGTGTTCTGGATCTCGTAAGTTTCGGTTCTCGACTTCAATTGTCACAGGGCGCTGATTGGACTCTTAGACATTTTCGCCTGACTCGAGGTGGCTGATAACATCATCGCTCGACTCTATCATTCGGACGTTTGATATTCCGACTGGCCGCTTGATAGACGCATTTAGAACCTCCAGCGTAGCGACCAGTGTATCATTTTCCCCTACCAACGACTTTTTGGCTACATCTCATATTGACAGCGTTGGCGTTTTCCTATGGTATGTCCTTTATAAACGTCGCGTCTGTTCGGCGCTAATACTTTTGGATAGGGCTAATCGGGCGCAATACACAGACGTCGCATTCCAAACCGTCGTTGAGGATGAGATTGCAAATGTCGAGTTGCCTTCTATGCAAGGCGTAGCGGAAGACGAAGGTATGAGATTGCACTGTTATTCCCTCTGCCCAGCTTTAAGTTTCGGCTCTATCTCAGCTCTGGATTCCTTAAATCCGTTGGAAGGAAATGCCGCCCAGCCTGACGTATTCTCGACACCTCCGAGGTTAGACGGGGATCTCATTACGTTGACGTTGCTCCCGCGAACGAAATGGCAAACCTTGCTTAATCTGGAGGTCATCCAGGTATGTTCAAGGTCGGATACGGTTGTGTGTTTCCGCTACTGAACGATTACATACCTAGCAACGCAACAAACCAAAGGAGCCGCCAAAGGCACCAGAAAAAGCACCCTTTTTCCTTCCTACATTACCGGGAGTGGAAACGAGGTTTGTGACTGAAACTCAAAAGGACGTCACGCTACAAAAGTCTTCGCGACGATTGAAAGAAGCGGGAGGGAATACGGAGAGCGTGTTCATGCAATGTCTTGGCGAGGAAGATACGGATGGGGATTGTGAGTTGGATGTTCTGCCGAGTGCTCAGTACTGATATATGATGTTAACAGATGAAGCCTTTTTCACCCTAACAAAAGCCCTTTCTCCTGCAGCCCTCGATCTTGAAATTCGATCACTGGTCACCCTGGATCATCTGCGGACGTTCCTTAATTCGTTAACGCAGAGGTTATTATCGCATCAAGATTTTGAAGCTGTCCAGGCGTTTCTGAATGTCTTTCTTCGGTTGCACGCCGACACGATCATTTCCAACTCTGAACTGCACAGTGACTTGGAAAGATTGATGACCGTGCAACGCTCGGAAAGCCAGAGGATTCTTGAATTGATCGCTTCATCTCTGGGAGCGCTCGGGTTCGTTAGAGATACTTTGTAAACTTTTCAGTGTACATTTATACGCCGTCGTATCAGAATCTAGCTTTTCTCTAGAATGAGCCAATGATCCTCATTCCACTGAACCTTGCTTCCCTCCGCCCAATTTTTCAAGATGTCGTCAGATAACAGTATAATGGCACCAGTCGGTCGAGTGCTTCGCTCAACAACCCATTTCTTGTCGGAGCGCCGTGCTTGAAAAGCCCAGAAATTATCTGCAGAATCACGGCCAAGAGCAAGCTGCCAGTCACCAACTCGAGCGTACCAGCTCGTGCCGTCGGCGTTGTGCAAGAAAAGAGAGGTGTTGCCGTCGGCGGATCCGACGACTTCAACATCTCTCCAAATCTCCTCGTATGCAGTCAATTTCCCTGTGGCTGGATTGATCATTTCCCCCGTTTCGAGTGTGGTCCCGTCGGGTAGTCCAGTGTTCGAACCGTAATCTGTCATTTGCGAAGGATTCTACACACAGACACAAGATCCTCGTTGGGTCAACCTAGAGGAGAACCGTTTCCGATCTTTTCCACTTACCCTCGTACGAGAGTCAATCAGATGCGTAAACTTGATCAGCTCTGTGTCTCCTTCCCTAACTGTAAAATCAAAGGTCAAAACAACTATGCGAGTCGTATCTTAAATATTTACCAACTGATCGATAGCCTCCAAAAGCCCAATCAATGTCATTCGAATCTTTCAAGAAGCGTACATCAATAAAGACGCTAGTTTTTCGTCCAGTGAGAACGATAGTATGAGTAGGCTCGCTCGCTGCGTCGGGTAACCATCGTATTGATTCACGTAAGGATATAGTGGAAGACATTCGTTACGACCGGACCTGCCCTCAAGTCCTTTACCGCCGTACCTCCACTTTTTCATTTTTCATTTTTGACTGCAGACTCGGTCGCAAAGAAATCCTAGCATTCAATTCCAAAAAAGTAGCTCAAATGTTACGATATACATGGCTACTTGAATTGGGGGGAATCAAATCTATTGGGGAAGTACATTAGTCCCTGGTTCACAGGTGGCGGTGGTCCCGATAAAAGGTCCCCAGATGTTGAGCAAAGGGAGGGGGGTTCCTGGTCCGAACGGTACTTGAGCAGGAGCGCCTAAAATGGTGGGTTCTCCGGCGCAGGTAGGATCATTGCTGAAGGAGGGGAATGTAAGCCTTTGAGCGTAACAGTGTACAGACGAGGGATCCCGAGATCTCACCGATAAAGAGAACAGCTAGCCGCCTTACAGAAGATGCCCTCGCTGGTTTCTTGGAGACCTCCGTGAGGAATGCAGTTTTGGTTATTCTTGCGTCCGCCGGGATAGTAGTAGTAGAATAGTTCGCACACTCCATCAACTGTCTGGCCTACGCCAAACTAATATTGACTGTCAGTACTCATACGATGCAAGGACAATTTTTACTACTTACCACATCGTTGGTAGGGGTAGAATATTTTGCACAGAGGTCGGTGACAGCGATTGTCTGCTTAGTCTTGGGATCCAGACACTGATTAAACGCGCCGAGGCTGACGTTGACCAGAGTGGCGGTAACAAGCACGATGGCCTGTAAGGCTTTCATTTTGGCAAAGAGCATTATGGATGAGGAAGACAGGCGAAAGGCGACTTGGCTATATGACAAAGAGGTGGTGGTTCTCGATGTTGGTTAGAGCTCGAAACTTGGCTGGGTATAAATACTCGTTTGCAATGAATGGAGATGCTTGCTGTCCTTTTCAGTTTAGCCACTGCTGCTCTCTGCCAGCCAATCCTGACGTGGAATACTCTGCTAAATTGTCAGAGTTGATCTTCGACCGGTAGGCTTCCTCTCAAAAAAGTTTAGACTTGAGAGATGTGTAGAATGGGTTTAGAAGCTTGATGATATCCAACAGTCTCGAGTGGATGAATTGTCGCATACAATGATACATCACAATGTTCCGTACATAAGGCTGCTTCCTGTCCGTCTTTTTTTTTCTTCTCAAATTCGGATCCGAAGGAAGTTTGAAGAGAAATGCTTCCTTTTTTCATTCTGAATAAACATGAAAAATCTGCAGGCAATCAGATAGTTGCAAGTCCAGAATGAAATGAAGGATTCGTCTTGCCCTGCATGATCTCCAGCCAATGGTCCGCTCTCCCAAGTTTGTCATTGAGAATGGTTCAGAGGATGCCATACGCATACGCATACGCATAGACAATACACCTGCAAAAGCCCAATCGAGGTCATCCCCAGTTACGAGTCCAGAATGAAATGCAGGATTCATATCCTGCATCTCTAGCCATCCATTTCTCCGAGTCCAGCCGCTGTTTTTCTTGGTTTGAGAGTTGGGCGCCTGGGCAGTGGGCATCGTTAACGCTGGTCCCTCGGTCTAATGCTATATGCTAGCCTTGTGATTCATTGTAAATATGGAGCCAGGGAGAGCAGTCACTGCGGCAACTATGCGGCGAGACTCAGAGAAGATCGAGAAGATCAAGAAGCTTCAGAAAAATGATCACATCAGTCACGCACCATATATGGAACATTATTTCCAAATATAGCCAAAAAAACATTATGCGTGTAACGTCCAACTTGAAGGACGAATTTATTCTTCACTTCGTTCCAGACTCGAGCTCAGAACTTAGCGCTTAGCCGCCGTGCTTTCACCTTTTTGACCTTGACTTGTAGACTTCAAAAAAGCTCATCAAAAATAAAATCCTACTAAGCGGCATTCAATTCCGAAAATGCAGCTCAAATTTTACGATACACATGGCTACAATTAAAGGGAGTCTTATTGGGGAAGTCTATTAATTCCCTATTCACAGGTGACGGTGATCCCGACCGGCGACAACAGGTCCTCAAAAGTTGGCAAAGGGAGGGGCACGGGCGGTACTTGCCAGATGGGAATGCCAGAAATGGTGGCTTGTCCGGCGCAGGTAGGATCATTGCTAAGGGAGGAGAGTGAAAACCTTTGGGCTCAACAGCGCAAAAATAGGGGATCCCGAAGACTCACCAGCTCGCCGGATTACAGAAAATGGCCTCGCTGTGGAGGCCCCCGTGAGGGACGCAGTTCTGGTCAATCTTGGGTCCGCCGGGATGGTAGTAGCAGTACAGCTCGCACGGTCCATCCACTGGCTGGCCTACGCCAAACTATATATGACCGTCAAGGTAACACGTACCCTACAAGGACAATTTTACTACTTACCACATCGTTAGCGGGGGTGGCATATTTCGCACAGAGTTCGGTGACAGGAATTGTCTGATTAGTCTCGGGATCCAGCTTCCAGACACTGGTTAAACGCACCAAAGCCGACATTGACCAAAGTGGCGGTAACCATTGCCCGTAAGGCTAAGTTCATTTTAGTGAAGAGCAGTATTGCCATGGAAGACGGGCGATTGGGCTACATAACAGAGAAGTTGGGGTTCCCGATGTCGGTTGGAGCTCGAAAGTTGTTGGGTGTGAATACTTATTCGTAAATTCCCAGTTTAGCCATTTGCTGCCAACTGGAATATTGTACTAAGGTTTAGTTATCAGGTTTCACCTTCCTCGGTTGTTATTTTGGAGCCACCTTCCGTCCCGAATTTTATCTACAAGGTCGAAGGCAGATTCTTAGACTCCGTCACGGTTGAAGATATTAATCCCTCGAAAAAGTTTAGATTCCTTGAGAGATGTGTAGAATGGGTTTAGAAGCTTGACGATATCCAACAGTCTCGAGTGGATGTATCATTACATACAATGATACATCGACAAAATGCAACGTCTTCCGTACATAAGGATCCACCGGCATTCAGTTCAAATTTGATGTTTAAAAAGTTGCCTGTCGTCCAGAGAACCGAGATAGCCATTTTTTTTTCTCAAACGCGGATCCGAAGGAAGGTTGAAGCTTGATGCTTCCTTTTTTCCATTGATGCTTGGAGAACGAAGAATCAGCGCTCAGCAGAGGCGATCAGGTAAGTTTTCCGTTATGCAAGAACGGTCCAGAAAATGTCGATGATTGCGGGGCCCTGAAAGGTAGCCTCATATCACACCAGGACATTTTTACTCGCCACGTCGTTGGTGGGGATGGCATATTTCGCACAAAGATCGGCGACAGGAATTGTCTGATTAGTCAAGGGATCCAGACACTGATTAAACAGGCCGAAGCTGATGTTGACCAAAGTGGCGGTAACAAGCACAATGGCCTGTAAGGTTTTCATTTTAGCGAAGAGCATTATGGATGAGGAAGACAGGCGACTGGGCTATATAACAACGAGGTTGTGGTTCTCGGTGTTGGTTGGAGCTCGAAACTTGGCTGGGTATAAATACCAGTTTGCAATGAATGGAGATGTTTGTTGTTCTTTTCAGCCGGGTCAGTTAAAGATATTCCCAAACAAGCTGAGAGATGTATCTACTACGAGTCTAGAAAGTTGAAACAGCGTAACTTTTCCAGTCTTGAAAGGAGAGAGTTTACCTACACCTCCTGATTCCGAGCAGTAAGGCCGCAGCTTAATTCCGTTCACTTCAGATTTAACGTTCAAAAAAGTTGCCAGTCGTCCAGATATGGCCATTCTTTGTTCTCAAAATGCGGACCCGGGGGAAATTTGAAGTAGAATATTCTCATTCTGAATAATCAAGAAACGGCAGTCGAGTTGGGTATCATCTTGAACTTTAACTTGAAGAATCAATGAGGAATTATGAACAGTTTCGTCACCCGAGTCCTTTGAAAATTCTTTCCCTTCCTCTAGAACCTTCTCTTTCTACCTAAATCAGAGTCTGCGCTCCCAGTCCATGGCCAGTACTTCCTTCCTTCCTCCAGAAGCTTCCCACTCTCGTTCTCAACCCTCAGGCCATTTACCAACGCCTCGCTTCGATGCCCTCATAGCCAATATCTCATGTGGGCTCAAAGATCCGCCTCCCCATACTGACCCTTCCGACACCGCTCGAACGAACGATCGCGTTGTTACGCGACTTCAGAAATCTGCGATAAAAATCGATCCAGAATGACCCCGGGCCGGAGATTATCCGAAACAGCGAGTCGGCCATTCCACGGCAGCCATGCCGGTCCTACCTCACATCATATCTTCCAGATAAATCCCCTGGCTGTGGTGCAGTAAAGCGCCTCTCACTCAAGTCCATAACCGTCGTACTTTCATTTTTCTTGGTTTTTTTTATTTTACTGCATCCCAAAAAAACAGCGCATCAAAAAGAGATCCTAACATTCAATTCCGAAACTAAAACTCAAATTTTACGATTTACATGGGGGAATCAAGGTTGTTGGGGAAGTATATTAATCCCTGGTTCACAGGTGGCGGTCGTCCCGATAAGAGGTCCCCAGATGTTGAGCAAAGGAAGGGGAGTTCCAGGCAGGAAAGGTCCTTGGATGGGAAGGATGCCAGAAATAGTGGCTTGTCCGGCGCAGGTAGGATTATTGCTGCGGGGAGTGTAAGTATTTGGGTTTAACAGATGCAAAGACGGGAGATACCGAGTACTCACTAATAAGCAGCACAACTAGCCGTCTTACAGAAGATGGCCTCGCTGGTTGTTTGGACGCCTCCATGAGGGATACAGTTCTTGTCGGTCTTGGGACCGCCGGGACGGTAGTAGTAAAACAATTCGCACACTCCATCCACTGTCTCGCCTACGGCGAACTATATATGACCGTAATTAGTAGGTGGTAACCCATAGCCCCACACCCACGAAGGTCTTGCAGGACAATTCACTCACCACGTCGTTGGTAGGGGTGGAATATTTTGAACAGAGTTCGGTGACACGAATTGTCTGATTAGTCAAGGGATCCTTGCACTGATCAAATGCGCCGAAGCTGACGTTGACCAAAGTGGCGGTAACAAGCACGACGGCGTGCAAGGCTTTCATTCTGGCGAAGAGCATTATGGATGAGGAGGTTAGACGATCGGGCTATGTGTAACAGGGTGCTTGTGGTCGCTTGTTGACTGGCAGTTTCAAGCATGCTGGGTATAAATAATAAAATATGTACTCGTTCCCAGTAAAATGTTTGTTGTCTTTTTGGGTTTAGCCGTTGTTTCGTGCCAATCGATCCTGCATGAAATACCGTACTACCGTTTGACTGTCAGAGCTGATATCGATAGGTTTGATACGTCTTCTCCGCTGGCCGGTATGTCATCTTTGAGACCTTCCATTCCGAGTGAAGCTTGACCTATTGAAGGCAGATTATTAAAGTACTGGTCTCCAAAAAAGCTAGGACTCTTTGAGAAATGTATGAACGATGGGTTTTGGAGGTTGAAGATGACTAGCGCACCCTTTTCAGTCTTGAGCGGAGGAACAGCTTGTTTCATACATCTCAATACGTCTTCGCAATTCCGCGTAGTAAGGCCGCAGCCTAAATCCGCTCACTTCAAATTTGACGCCTGAAAAAGCTGCCTGTCGTCCAGAGATAGCAATTTTTTTGTTCTCAAATGCGGGCCCGAAGGAAATTTGAAGTGAGATAGATGGATGATAACGAATTGGCAGTCGATAGAATGAGCGTTCGACGTGGAGTTGGAACTTTAGACTTTAAGAACCAATGAGGAATTGTTACCCGAGTCAGAGAATCCGATGTCGATTTTTGGTCAGAATGAGAAAGAGAACTTGCTGGTTCGAAATCGCGGGGCCGGTAATGGGACGCTAGAGTTCAGCGCTCAGGTCTCGCCATTACTGTGACTAAGTAGCGATGGGATTTTGATATTCAATGCTGCGCATTCCACGACGCGAGTCAAATCTCGTCAGCATCTCACAACCAACGCTAAGGGTACGATCCACAAAAAGTCGGAAACTGAGTTGCATTAGGATACAGAAAGGACAAATGTAAGATGGTACAAAGAAAGTCGAGAGCAGAGGGAATCAGTACTCTATCGGTCTTCAGCCCATTCCTGACAAGAATCGAAGGTGTGAGAAACAAAGGGCCACAGAAAAAACATAATAACTCACGTTTTCCTTCTTGATTTGAGCCTGATGGTGCCAGAATGAGAGAATCAGCTGATGATACGAATGAGGCAGAGCAAGTAAACGGACCTCCTCCTCCGGTGTAAAGTCATTCACGATGTTGAAGAGCTTACGAATCTCCTCTGGGGTCTTTCCCTTGATCATGTTGGCGACGGTTTTGCAGCCAACGTCACTGGATAAAATAACAATGTAAAACCAAACAATCGCGATAAGATAAACCAATATGCACTCACAGAAGAGATTTGATATCGAGATAATTGGCAGCTAGGATAATCTCGAATAGCATTTCCTGGTCGACGGTGATGAACTTTTGATCCCATTCGCTGATGTCGGTAGTGCGCTTGCGTGTGTCATCTTGGCTTGTGTCAGCGTCGGGCGCGGGCAGTGGCTCGCCACGATGGTGCTCGCAGTACTCCAAGACCTGTGCCGCAGAAAAAAAGACGATCACTGTCAAACAACTGCAGAAACCTCGCCAGTTCACTGCTCACCTTCTTGAGAACACTCGATGAAACATTTGGAAGAGGAATAGGCTGGTCAGACTCGCCGACATCTGAGAGATAAACGTTGAGCGAGCAAGATGAAATACAAAAAAAAAGAGACTGGCCTTCTAGCATGTTTTTGATCAGGACGCTGCGCTCGACAACCTCCTTGTCGGCGGTAAACTTTTCATTGTCTGAAGTGACGAGGGTGACCATATTGGAAGAGTGTATCGAATATCGCAGTGCAAAACAAAGGTGCAATGGGCGGCACTGTTTCGTAAGTCACCGGTACACGTGGCTTATAGATCAAATCCAGAATGCATGAGTCACCTTGCCCCCAATGGCCCTTGTCAATCGCTGCCTCGGTGCAGCAAAACAATACCCTTTTGCGACTTTTGGTCAGTTTCTTTTTGTTTCTGGTTCTCCAAATTTGAATTTTCAGTTATTTTTGTTTTTAGGACTCGGTGCCATCCGTACCGCGACAAAAAAGGCTGGTGGTACAGTCGCCAACCATGGAGGTTCTGCCGGTAGACGTCTCGGCGTGAAAAAGTTTTCTGGTGCGAAATACTATTTCTATGAAGGCGCTGCTCGTTTCTGATTTATCGACGTCTAGACCAATACGTGATTCCTGGAAACATCATCGTTCGACAACGCGGCACAACCTTCCACCCTTCACAAAATGTCCGTATTCTATTCAACACGCCTACAGATTGCTCATGTTCCTCTTTCAGGTCGGAATGGGCACAGACCACACAATCTACGCCCTAGTGCCAGGCTACGTCCGCTTTTACAAGCAAAAATATATGCGAGGAGAACGAAAGTATGTCGGCGTCGTTCTCAAACGTGGCGAAAAACTTCCTCGCGATGAAGCTGAACACGGCCGAAGTCGGTTCTTTGGCCTCGTAAACACGAACGCGTCGGACACCGTCTCGCAGAGCTCATAGCCATAATGCTCACTGTAGACTCGAGAAACTTCGATGGCACGCTTGGCCCTGGTTTGGGATCACCCATTCTGCAGCGATACAACTAGATGAAGCTTCATATCCGTAACGTTCTTCGGTATAGAATAATAATATGAATGTTCATTCCGCGGTTGGCTGCGAGGCTTCCTTTGGCAAGCTACGAAGCCACTTCATAAAATGAGGTACATCCTATTAAAGGAAACATAACCCCATCAGCCAAATTTTTAGAGACTTGAGTAGAACATTACCTCCGAAATCTTACTCGCCATGCTGCTTTCCGCCAACCAAGAAGGGATAGAGCCTCCGGGGGTACTGGACGTCGCCATACGCCATTCTGTAGACCCATCTTCGAGCTCTGCAATTCGTTCAACGCTAACATACCTCCCCTTGACGCCTTTTTCTTCCATCTTGGCAAGTTCAGCGTCTTCAGGAGAAGACAAGTCTATCGGAATAGATATGATAATTCTGTAAACATAAACACGTTTTTTTTTGGTATCTTTGTTTTCCTGAAGGCCTTAGTTTGGCATGGGCAGTTAAAACTCTTACCCTGTACGCGGCTTGCCAGGTGCATCGGACAGCCGAGTGATTTGCAATTCCGTGAAGACACGAGGAGACACAGGAGGTGGAAACTTGTAATAAATCGACCATATGTTCTGGTTTTCCGTTATCTCCTTCACCTTTGTAACTTTGTGTATATCCGGGATGAACCTGCGCATAAGAATCGGCATCAGCTTTTCCCAGTTGAAAGACAAAGAACCCTTACTGCATCTCATTCTTAGCCTTATCCTTCCCAAGCTTATCCCACATCTGTTCAAACGTGGCTTCGTCGGGCTTGTGTACACTAACCCGGCAATGCCAGGGTGCACCATCGCCAGGATTCTTTCCTTGGGAATAGGTCTTGACGACTTTGTGATATGTCTTGCCTTGTTTCCAGGATGTACAAGATTCTATGAGGGTGTCTGCTGCTTTGAAGATGTCCTCCTCTGAAGGAATCTCTATATTGCAAGTCGTGCAGGAGATTGAGCAATAAGAGACATCGGTGGTAGAGTTTTACATACCCGAAGGTTTGAGAGAGGTTATGTTTAACTGGACTTTGCTGGATTCAGACATACTCGTGGGGGTGTTGGAAGATGAAAAAAGGGTGGAATATAAATATCTATCGATATCTATCACTCAAGACATTGTTACTTCCGTGGTGATGACAATTCGAATCAAACTTCCGACTCAAACTTCCGACTCAAACTTCCGACTCCTCATCCTAGGTCTCATTCCGCCCTCTATACTTTGAATTGTTGAGATTCACCCGCCATAAAGGTCCAATATACTTTTGAGTTGTTGAGAGTGAACCAAGAAAAATCGAAAGCCCTGTGGTCTCGTGCGGCCTCCATATGACCCTAGAATCCAAATTTGGAAACAGGTGTGGTTCAACAAAGTTGCGATGAACCTCAGTGCTAGAATTTTTGGTACAAGGCGCAATGAGAATAATTTTAAACCGGTAAAAATTATTTCAACTCGTGTTCCTTCATCCTCAGTTTAAACCGAAGGTCTGGCCGTGGTACTATGTTTATGTCGAGTGATGTACAATATCACGGTTGTGTACCCAAAACGTATTCCACCCCAGTAATCCTAGTGCTGCAAGCTTATGCCAACTCGACGTACCGTTCGACTTTTAATTTTGATTTTGAAACCGAACCAGAAAAAGAATCAGTATCGTATTCTCCCATCGAGCAAACCACCCACCTTCCCAATTCGTAACAGCCTCGTTCCAAAGCCTCACTTCATGTTCTCTAGTTCCCCCGAAATGCTCTACAAAAACGTCACCAAACACGCCTTTCTCTCGTGCTATGCTCTCTCGTCTCATCATTCGCTCCGTAGCGGATTCCAGAGATGTGGGAAGCATCTTGATCTGTTGTGTCGTAAAACGAAATGGTAAGCGAAATGAAACACACTATAGAAAACAAAAAGAAAAGAAAAAACAGCACACCGTTCCATTCTTCTTATCTTCCGCAGTCAACTGGCTCATAGGAGGAGTCACCAACTGGGTCTTGTTCTCAATCCCACGAAGACCCAACAGAAAGATGGCACTGATCGCAAAATAAGGATTCATATCTTTGTTTTTTTTCAAGAGAAAGGATCAGTAAGACTGTGAGCTGAGGAATAGTGACCCGAGTAGCCAGAGGCAAACGAACGAACCTGCTCCGGGAACACGAATCTCCAAACGTGTTGCTGCTGGAGGGACAGAAGGAGGTGATATAATCCTGATTGAAGCCGCACGAGAGTCGTAACCATAAGTAATCGCGTTGGGTGCCCAAAAGGCTTCTCCGCCGACTAGACGTTTGTAACCGTTGATGGTGGGTACGAGCTAGTTTGTCAAGATGAAAAAATAGTGCGGGTGAGTGAGCGAGACAAAATAAATGTCCATGAAGCTAAAAAAGGTAGAGAAACAGGCAGAGATCACCTACCATTGGCATGACTAGACAGATTCAAAACCAGAATAAAAATGGTTCCGCTATCGTTCAACTTTGCGAGAAGCTTACCATCGGCAATTCCCTCCAGAATCCCTGCAAGGAAATGTTCAGCTTCTTGACTGAGGAATCTGACGTCTTCATTCGCTGCCCCCGATCTTCCATTGTCAAGTTCTCCATCGGAGACTGCAAAGATGTTCTTCCCCGACTTGTCACGTAGTGAAACATGCGTATGCCTGATAGTAATCTAGGTTAGTCCAGTCGACGAACCGCAGCCTGCAATGAAACGTACCCGCTACATCCAGGAAGCTTAAAAGCACAAGGTCAACGATAGTAAGAATAAAATCGCAAACGGACGACTTGCATTTCCCCAAGGTTTAGCCATAAAAGTCGGGACGACGCCATACTTCATACCGATACTCTTTGTGAGAAACTTGAACAGGATAGCATTGTCAGCCATTCGAAGAGCATTCGTATACGCCAAAGCAGTCTCTAACACTCCAGGCCCAGTTTCAGTGTCTTGACTCCAGAATTACTGGATCAGTTGCTGTTGCTATTGATTCGCGGTCTTGGAACACTCACGATGAGCCTCAATTTCCACTTCAAACCTGACCGCTTCATCAAAAATGGCATGAAAGTAATCGTTGTTGAGTTGTGTACGGAGTAAAGAATAGCCATGCACTGTGATCCAAGTTAGCATATCTCTCTCTCTATCGGTGTATACGGTACGTACTTCCAGGTGTAAGTGGAGTCAGATTCTGAAACTTTTTGTCCGCCAAAGATACAGGGGTTTCTGACCGATACGCGTGAAAATCAGGCTAAAGAGCCTTGATCCGTGGAGGGTATGGGATACCTTTAAAATTGAAATACTAAACGAGTTATCAGTTCATCGGCATTAGGAAAAGAAACGGGATAAAGACTGGGCCAAATACCTCGTATTCGACACCCGCATAACACGTCCTACCCAAACTCTGAGCTCTCTCCGAAGTAATCTTTAAAATTCCCCTTGGATCAACGACCAACGGTTCCTTTGTATCTGGATCAAGAAAAGAAACTAGGAAGAGCGGGACGTTGTTCTCCCAAGGGATCCTGCGGTACGTAGAGAGATCAATGGAAGCGAGGAGATCCCTGTACCCGTTCGCCCTGTTCGAGACAAGGAGTTCGCGAGAGTAGACGGTATCATGGATGTCCCAGCCACTGAGAGTCAGTCGTGAGCCATCAAATAAGAAATGAAAGTAGTGAGGTACGCACAATACGACAGAACAGAACCCGAATCCATCTGACGAAGCGGCGCTGAGGAACTTATCCCTGGACTGGTGGTAGACATAAACAATAGTGTAGCCTGATAAGAAATATCCACCCACCATAAACTTTCCTCTCAAAACACCATCAACTGGACGCGGTAATCAAGGGAAGAATGGCAAGCGGAATAAGAAAATTAACAAACCATCGATGCCTGGATCCCGATGTCTAAAATCAAGATTCTGCAGTACAAAATATCTGCAAACGTACCTGCTACTTTCACCTTGTTATCGTTCCACAAAATACTCTTCAGTTCTTCAAACGTCTTTGGCGCATTTTTGGTGGCAGTAGAGGTCATGGAAAGAGTTTCTTATCTTGGCAGTTTCTTATCTTATCTTTCACTGATGTATTCTACTTCCCGTATCCTCAACACCCCGGCTCCCGTCTCTGCACTCGAATTCCCACACGCTGGCCATCTTTTTGTTGGTTCTTGTGCGGAATAAACAAGTGTAGCTAATTTTATCATTGATAATTTGGATTTTCAGACGATGGAACCCTCCGCCTGTACGACCTCTCGTCTTTCAAAGTTATCCGAGCCGTTCGTGGATTGAAAGACGAAATATCGTCTATTGCGTCCACGAAAAGACCTGGAACAAATCTGCGCGATGTTTGGGTTGCTTGCGGGAATAGTGTATAGTGTTTTCGGCCAGAGCACAATTATCCTTATTCTCAACCTCTCGCAGGTTCATCTCTTCAAAATGGACACGCCTTCAATGATTCTGAATCCTCAAGACACGATAGCTTCTACAAACCTGACTCAATATGACGCGGATGTAGTCAACGACGTATGTGTCTCATTCTTTTCCAATCTATCGTGCTTACCCAGCTCAGTGCAGATCGCACTGGATATAAAACACCTCGCGTTCTCTACAGACGGCGGCACAGTTGGGATAGTAGATCTTTCAACAAACTCTATTTGGAGGATGAAGGAAGGGCATACAAGTGTAAGTCGTACGCTGTGCGCTGTACGCTGATGCTGATCCTCATACTACGTATTCCAGATATCCTCCTGCGTCAATTTCGTACCCGATAGACCTAGGGAGTTAATCAGCGCTGGATACGATGAGGCTTTTCTTCATTTCGATTTTCAGGAAGGAACTATACTATCTCAACATAAAATCCGTGTGTGGCTCTCGATACTTCCTGTCTTGATGATGGTGACCACAACACACAGAGTCGCCCTCGCCGACTGTCTCGGACGGAATATCGCTTTCCCCTCCATTCATCATGTCAACTGCAATGTCTTCCAATGGTATACTCGCAGCTGGTACAGCCGATGGTCGACTTTGGGCTGGACTCGGCGGTCAAAAAGGTCTAGTCTCGAAATCAAAATCAAAAGCAAAACGTAGTAGAAAGTGGAATGGACTTTCGGATGAAGACGGGATATTGTGCACCAAGGTGGCCGATGGACCGATTGTTGCATTGTGCGTCGTTCAGGTTTCTAGCTTTCTGTCTCTCGCCTCTGACACTGAACAACGAGATAGATCGTTTGTCAATTCTAAAATCCTTTGTGCATCTACTCTGCTAGGGACGATTATCCAGTGGAAGATTAATGTCAAAAGCAATGATCAGGACACAATACTCGAAGAGGTGTGGAGGAAGAACGTCACGGGGATGGATAAAGTCAATGCGCTGGTGACGAACGATACCAAGATCATTGTTGGGGGGCTGACGAAAGAAGGGAAGGGTGTTATTGAAATATGGGATATTCCACCGCAAAATACAGCATCAGCGTAAAATAAAGACTTCTAATTTTTTTCTTCAGTCTTTTCCTGGTGGGCCATCTCGTGCTCTATTTCTGTTATGCGCTTCATGTGGGTGTCCCTCTGTTTCTTGAGTGAAGCTAGATATTCTTCGTCTGATAGAGACGTGATTCCTATGGTGGACAAAAGACGTTGTGCCCATGGTTTGGCATCCGAGGATTGGGAAACAGGAGATGAAGTCGAGCCTGAAGGAGCTTGTTGTGAGGTCTGTCGTTTGTAGACCAAGTATTCGAGTCGAATAATTTTTGATTCATTATACATGTATTGAAGTAATGTGCATAGCACGCCCGCTGATATTGCACCTGGTAAGATTCCTCGAGCGTTGCCTGAAGAAGAGGATAAGCACAAGAAACTTGTGGTCAAATGGTATTAAAAAAACGCACGAGTGAAACCTCGTAAAATTCCACCTGTGATGAGCCCACTGACACCAGAGTCTAATAATCGATCTGTACGAATTTCAGACCAATTTAGGTCCTCAGTGTTCTTGTCTCCTGGATTATTTGCATTCCGTTTGCGGTGGAATTGGGAGAGTAGGAAAGGGCTGATTGCGAATTCGCGTATACCTAGCGAGCGTTCACGTCGAGTAAGCTTCTTGAGTGATTACACTGATATGAGTACTTGCTGAAGAAAGTGGCTCCGGATATTCCGCCGTTGATTCCAGCTGACAAGGCGCGTAGGGGAGTGTTGGGTTTGAGAGTTAGGATTCCATGAATACTTGTTCCACAGGCACAGACGACAGCTGTGGAATCAGATTCAAGAATAAAATATCGGGGGTAATAGAAGGAGACGTACAAGTGACGAATGTACCCTGCAGCACTGACCTGGAGCTCATTAAAGAGAAAGGCAAGCAAGGAATTCCGTACAAGGGTTATCTAATCTTATCAAGCACGCGAGCAAGGTCACGTTCGTTGGGATAAGAAAATAATCTGGCGACACGAACGTCGAACAGTAACTTAACAGTTTTGCGCTTCCTTAGGTTCCTTAGGTAGGGTAATAGTGGTTGCGTAGGACTGGCGTAGACCCAAGTGGGTGGAGTGCATGTCAATCCTTTTGGGCCTTCTCACAGCTCACGGGCCGTCGCTTCCGGCTGGTTTGAGCACCTACCTCCATGCCAGTTCCAGACCTACCCGGAAATCTCATCCCCAAGCATTCCCCCGAAGAGTCTTGGCTTAAATCTGCTGTCGCTCGCTTATGCCAACTAGAAAACGAGAGGTTTTTCTTTCTAGTTTTCTATCTCCGTCCCGAGCTAAATTGGTGCAACTCCCAGATTCCCCGGCTCGCAACCTGTCAGTTTTGGAATTAGAGACTTGCTCAAGCTCGAAAATCAAGAGTGAGAGTGTTTCACGGTAAACGATATCTTTCATAAATCTCAACCTAAACTCAAAGTTTCTGGGTCTGTGAAAAGTCCGATGGTGTAAGGGTCTTGCTGTTTGTCCTCTTCGACGAGACTGAGGGTCAGCGAGTGTTTTTGGTACGCAATCTTTTAGTTCTTGACTTGCAGTAAGACTCATGCCCCTCCAAAGATTGATCGCCACAATACCTACCGGGAAATCATAGGTCTCTTTTTCCCTCACCACGAAAACCCAATGATGCCTCTCAGAAACACGATCATAGATGGCGAACTGGTCATCGATGTTGATCCGAGAATGGGTCGAGTGAGTCTGGTTTCTAAGGATCTTATTTCGAAATCAATAACGTCCCTCAGGAAACCCTTCGCTTCCTCGTCTTTGACTGTCTCGTCGTGGATGATCAGAATGTCATGTCCCGGCCTCTCGACAAGCGCTACGGAGTAGGTTCATCTCCAGGGCGTCATCTACTTGTTTCTCATGCTTTCCCAAGAAACTCAACTTGTGGTTTTACAAGCCATTCCAAAAAATGATTCGTGACCATCGGCATGTTGCAGAATCTCACCCTTTCGAGTACGTCAGAAGGTCATCTATTGAACGCCTTTTTGGCCATTACCTCAATGCAAGTTCTCAGGATTAAAGTCAAGGAAATTCGGTCTGCATACAATGTAGAGCAAGTGTTCAACATGGATATACCTGCACTCCAACATGGAAACGATGGACTCATCTATACCTCCGTCAATTCCCCATACTCTCCTGGAACAGATTCTAACGTGTGGGTTTTCTAGCACTTCTTCGCGTATTGAATTATCTTATCCCATTCTTTCCTACAGTATAAAATGGAAACCACCATCCGAAAATTCCATCGACTTTAAACTCGTCCTCCGATTCCCTTCGATTCCAACGGATTCTACTCGGCCAGATTTCAGCGCTAAACCTGTTTTTCTGTTACATGTATGGTGTGGAGACCAGAATGGCGTGCCGAGGTATGAACAATATGATGAGATGCATGTGGATGACAATGAATGGGAGCGGTGAGCCTTTCTTTTACGTCCTTGGTAGTGACATGTTTTATTCATGGCTCTGATTTTGCCATGGGTGCATAGGATGAAAGAGTCTGGAGAGCAATATGACGACCGGATCGTAGAAGTTCATTGGGATTCTAAGGTGACCGCCTGGCGGATGATGCGGTTTAGAGATGATAAGCCGAATGGAAATCATAAAAGTGTTGTGGAGAACATAATCACGAGTATTGCAGAGGGAGTTGAGAAGGAGACAGTGAGTTGAAACAAAGGGTATTCTATGTGTGTCTAGACTCATTCGTCCCCTTCCCTGGCATTATAGCTCCTGTCTCGCTCGAATCTTATACGAACGGCGTGGAAGACTCGCCAAGGAGCTGCCGGCGCATCGGCACCGGCAGCAACAGCGGGAAATGCACCTGCACGGTCTCATCTCCCACCGCCGCCTCTACCTCCCTCCCGAGTCTCAGCTCCTTCGGCTCCGGCTCCTCCTACACCTATAGCGGCTCCCGTTGCACGACCATCCCAGTCTATCCCCAAAGCCAATGTCCGATATGGGCCGTTGCAAGTTTCGAAATGGAGCAAGGTTGCGGGTCCGACGAGTGTGTTGGGGTTTATGAGGTGATTTTTTATATCTCGCGTCCACAGGTGTGTATTTTTTTCTCTTTTATGGGGGGGAGGGCAGAAAGAGTGAGGGGGAAAGAAAGAACGCGCAGGCGAAGGAAAGGGGATGTCGCCTCCGTCAGGTCAGGTATCGAGTTGGTTTTGAATATACCCCCTTCCGCATATATAGTGGAGAATCGAAATAAAGCGGGATCAGCGCGTAGTAGGGTCGCGGGCCTACCTCCATTGTGATTACTTTTCGGAAGTTTTTCGCAGACCGTGGTGCCGAAGATATGGATTAATTGCTAGGGTATAGGTATTTGCTTGACGAGGCCAATAGTAGGACCAGTACACATATTTTCGATGTCTAGTTCTTTTTAAATCTCTACTTACTGTACTCTAGGAGACTCTTCGTTCTCGAATAATATACCAGTATATGCTACGTTCTTGAACATCGGGAACCGTTTCCTTGCATGATTCGAATGTCTGTTTGATCGCAGCCTACGTAGGGCCATGTGCGCCGCTCAAACACGACAGTTATCATCATTGTGGTGGGGGCAATATATCTACACCGACACAATGGCACGAAGGTAAACTACTAAAAGGAATCACATAGCAAGCGCAAAAATTCCGTGTCATGATCTACCTCCATAAAACCCGCCCGCTTCGACTTGGGTAAGAAGCCCTCGATGTGGTCCAAAATCAATCTATCCAACACTTCAGGGCTGCGAAACCAAAGGAAGGATCAAAATTAAAAAATTATCCCGGCTACTGCTTCTGAAGCAAACACGGGTCAATAGGCCGCGTTCATGCCTCTGGACGAGAATATTGTCAAGTTCAGTCCAGTCTTGTTGAGCAGATGCGGGATCTTGCTGGTTCTGTCTACTAGCCCTGATGTCGATGGTAAGTTCGCGGACGGACTGGGGGAGCTTAAGACATTTCTTGTAAGACATAGCAACATGAGTGCTTTGACTCCACAGCCATGCAAGCAAAACCTGTCGACACCTCAGCGGGCAGGTATTGTTGGAATAAACAATAGGAGCTGATGGGTAAAGAGGTCCAATTGCCCTCACAAGCAGTGGTAGAGGGATAAACGGGTACAGTACAAGCTCTGTACACTACCTTATATACTGCGGGATGAAAAGACAATACTGAAAAGACAATACAAAATCACAATAATCAATTGAATACTTCACGGCCCGATTGCAACCATCTCCAACAGGTATAACGTTGAATGGTACATCATACCTCGTTCAAAACCATCAAGAATATCCTCCATCACAACAATTTGGGTGACGGTTCCTAATCCATTCCGGAATTTACTGCAGTCGTTTCCACTGAACGTGACACGCGACATATCATGGAGGACAACAATGCAAAGTGAGGGCGGCCGAGAGGAACACAAGCCCTGCCCAATTGCCCGAAGCAGCTCGATGTGAACATTGCGGAAAAATACGACTTTTAACGAGCGAGGCAAAACAATGTCAACATGTTCCTCCAGATCAACATGGAAATCACTCATTGCCAGCATGCTCACGAAGGAGCTCGATAAATTGACTTCGAGGCCAGTTATGCAGAGGGTCCTGGTGACGCCAGGGCATAGTCTCCAGCAAGCGCGTCGTGAGGCTTTCATCGAAAGTATCACGACAGTCACAGATTTCCAACCACTGTACGAACCTGTACGAACTGAAGAAGTTTCGAGCTTTGAAAACTGTGTCGTTGAAGTACCGCAGGACCCCAATGGTCAGACAGACTTATTGCTCGAAAATGAGGCTCTGCCAAGCCATTGGTGCAAATTCCTTGCAGACCAATGCAACATTAAGGAGTGACGGTCGATCGCCTGCTAAATTTCCTATGATGAGTGCAAACGTTTCGCTGGGGAACCGTGGACAATTCTTTTTGAAAATTCATTCGGAACGACGAGGAGACATATCCTGTAGAACTAACAACGTAGTTGCTTTTAGGTGTAACCGGAGTCGGCCTAGGGGAGACAACTGTAGATCCGAGTCAGTTCTATGATCACTAGAAGAATATTCAAAACCTCACTTGCCTTTACCGATGTGAGGATGGCAGTAAACTTGAAAAGTCGGCCCTGTACAAAAGGTAACCAATAAAACTATCTCATCGACTGAACAGCTTTATTCAACAAAACGACTTATCTTTTTTGAACTACAAACTGAACAGATTCGTTGATTCATATATCACGTGATATCAACCGTAAACACGGTACACGTGACATTTTCACGGTCGACCTCCTTGTTGATCTCCTCGAGGTTACTTTTCCCTTCGGTCTTCCACAACCATGAAACCCAGGCCAACTCACACAAGGGCGACAGCCACTTCTAACTCCTTCGAACTCTCACATCCAGGTATACTAGGCGATGCTTTAGAGCAGAACAGGATACAGCTAGAGCAGAATCTCAATCATTTGGACGCAGACTTTTCGTATAGAGCTTCCTCCCAGGGCGATTTCGTTGAAAATCATGGAAGGGGTAGAAGGGGAACAAAGGGCGGTTTTGAATTTGATGACGATGCAAGCATAGAATACCCTCGACACCGTGAACATTCGCAACATGGAGATTCGTTCATTCATTCGGGTCGAGGCGATGTTTGGTCTTATGGGGCTTATGCAGACGCAGACGAAGACGACTATGACGGCATTAATCCGTATGGCGGCGAGACCATGTCCACTGCGGCTCATCACGCCAGTGCCCTCACCTTGACCACTGGTCTCGGTGGTGGCCGTGGTCAGCGTCGGAACACTGGTGACATCAGCCAAATTTCTCTTAGCGGGGCAGAGTATGACCCAGACCGACCGCTGGACCATCTCCTGAGGAGTAGGGACCCTAATAGCGGGTTGAGTATTTTTGACTTGGACCCTTCTCGGAGCAAATATTCTGCGCCTGGTCCTGGTAGCGGTTTTGATATTGACCCGCTAGTAGTTGATTCTACGGCAGAGCTAGACAAGATTCTCGAGAGTGGATATGCTCCTCATCCTTCTGCCGGATTTAGGCCATCGTCTCCCTCTGCCTCTTCTGCATCCAGTTCTTCCGATTCTGAAGGGAAGGAACGGCATAGGATAACCGATTCTCTCCGCCGCGTGTCTTTCTCGCCTAAACGGCCTCGAGTCGCTACACCCAGAACGAACTCGGCGCGCCATGGACCCTCTCCTCTAGCTCGTCAAGCTTCCCTACCACCGGAGGAAATGCCTACACCAAAAGCACGCCAGATTAGTGCCACAAGTACAACTAAGCGCTATAGCACACTCGCCGACCCTAACCCTACCCCAACTACCCAACAGGCACACGTGCAACCACAAGTTCGTCTACAGCCGCCTACTCCATCTAACTCTACTTCTTCCAAGCCATTTAATATTGGAGATGGGGACAGGGATAGGGATCGCGATGTAGCGGCGAGAAGGTATAATCAGAGCACTGCAGACTCGCTATATACCAACGGCGATCTCTCGAATGACGCTTCCTCCGTCGGGTATGCGCCTGGCACTCGATCTAGTGCTGGAACTGGGACACCGGCTCCCAAGCGAGGAACTGCCGCCAGGTCATCAGCGCTACACCATACCCCAAAAATCTCCTCTTCCACCCACCGACGCGATGTATCTCATGCCCATAACCCCTCTTTCAGTGCGTCACATAACATCTCAACAAACAGTAATGGTAAACTTCACCTTCCTGATGTGACGGGCCTCACATCTGCGGTCGAATCCCCTGCGCGACCCGCATTGAGAGGTGGAACGGGCCTGAAGCAGAATTACTTGTACCCATATAAAGGAAGCAGTGAACCTAGGGAAGTTGAAGGTGAGCCTCGTTTGACCATTTTAACTTTCGAACAATGCTAATCTAAAATCATAGTACGCCTCCTAACGCTAATGAACACGATCCAAGATAAACTCTCGCATCTCGAGGACGAAAATGGTATTTCCAGACGGAGAGTGAGGGAGTTGGAGTGGGAATTGGAAGAGTGTAAGAGGGAAGTTGTAAAGGAACGAACAAGAGTCGAGCAGGCGATTTTTTCTGCGAAAGCGCAGACTGGAAAAGCGAGCGAGCGAGAGCAGGAGCTGGAGAGGGCACTGGCGGACGCGAAGAAGAAAGCAGCGAAAGGGAAAGCTCGAGCGACCAGAGAGGCTAGGGACGGGAGTATGAGTATAAACAACGGGAATGGGGAAGGCATGCATGCTATGGATGCATCAGTGAGATATAAGGAAGTTATCGAAGAGAAGAAAGGTGAGAGGATGTTTTCTGCGGGAGTCATTGGGTTGTTCTGACTGTATTACGCCCTCGGACCTGACAGCTCTCGAATCTCTGATCACAACTCTTCGGTCCCATCTCACCCGCCTCACCTCGGAATTGTCTTCCCATCAAGAACTTTTGCACCAATTATTTGCTTTGCGGGAGAGTGATCTTAGTGACATCCGAAAGCTGAAGAGCGATACTGCGGCGCTGAATTCCCTCAGAGACGATCTTGAAAATATAAAACTTGGTGCTAGAGCCGAGAGCGCGGAAACTTTGGAGGGGCGGGCAGAGGAGATCGAACGACTTCGAGTTGAAGTCGAGAGGTTGGGTGGGGAGGTAGAAGTGTTGAGGGGTGTTGTGGAGGAGGGTTTGAGGGAAAGAAGAATGAAGGCGAAAGATAGGTCAAAAACGTCATCTTCTAATCGCAGCGTCGATTCAAATGACTCCGACTCTGCGCAAGCCGAAGCATCGAGATTTGACGGTACGCGGCCGAGTGAACAGGGTGACCTCGGGGATGAGGAGATTCATGGTGAAGAAGCGGAGGACCACGAAGAAAGAGACACCGATGAAGAAGACGAGGAGGAAGAGGAAGAAGAAGGTGAAGAGCCTGAACCGTTTGACCCCATGTCTATTCCGGGTTCCTCTCGTGCATCCAATATTATCGATCAGGACAAAGAAAGAACCTTACCCAACCAGACGATACGTACAGATCATGCTACCCTAGGGACCCTCGGAACCTCTCGGGCCCCCACTCCGAAGCTGAATTCGGATAGCCCTGTTCCTGGTAGTACTTCGACCAGGTCCTTGTATATGGACGACGACGAGTTGAAGAGGATTATGAATGATGTTGAAGAACGACGATCGAAGTCCGAACTGGAATTGTCTGGAGCAGAGAAGAGTCATTTTGATTCGAGGTTTTTGCATCCTTCCGCTTCCATCTCTCAATCCTCACCTGTGATTAATGCTCCAAGACCAGAGGCGCCCACCCCTTCACGTCATGCTCACAGAAGTAAGGCCAAGGATGCTGAAGAGCCCGAGCCGTTCCCTCAGATCCGCGGCGAACGCCTTGAAAAGCTGTTCTTCAGTGCCCGGGACCATGATGAGCAAACTTGCACTACGTGTCGCCGCCATAGAGGCGGAGGGCGAGAAGATGATCTCGCCGAATATCCCAGATTCAAGGGAAATGGCAGAGATGCTCTATCTCATCATCATCAACATCATCCTCGAGGCGATGATGATCGAGAAGAGGATGAGGGATTCGGGGAGGGCTCTGATGAGGCTTCCGATCTCGATACCAAGAAGCGCCTCGAGAAAAGGCTAGGGAAGCAGAGAGATCCAGGGTTGAGCATTCTCGGTCCGAGTCGGTATAGGGACGGAAGGAATGGGGGATACAGGAGAGGCGGAGAAGGAAAGGATAGTTACGAAAAGAGGAAAAACCTCCCTCAGCAAACAATACTAGCCAGGGTGATTAGAGAGCTGGAAGACGATTTTACACATTACAAGAGGTATGTTTTCGTTCGTTCCTATTCGATTCAAAACTCATGCCAGAGTCCCACCTACAGCGTTTACATTGAACTTGCGGACCAATACAAAGATATGGACCCCGTTTCTGATGTTCGCAGGAGAAATCTCCTGGCGAGGCACCTGAAGGAGGTCGTCGACATTTTGGAGCAAAAGGTGAGCCATTCTCCTTGGTAACTGTTCGATTCGAGTTACGGGAACTCGGTCTGCCGGATTTTTTCTTCCATCTTTGTTTCCTCGATGTGCTCATTTTGACTGACCGCTTGTCTTCCTTGCCGCTAGGGCGATCAAATCGCATCTCTCTACGACCTGCTGACGTTCAAAGATAAACCGGATATTGGTAGGCCTGCGTCGGAGCCTCAAATACATCATCAGCCATCTACTCAAGCAGCTGCTCAAGCTTTGCGTGCGGCTGGAATGAAAAGGCATCCTACGTTTGCTTAGAATTCTGCCTTCCAGTTCGAGGATTTTTTTTTGCGAAACCCTTCTTTCTTGTTCCACGCTCTCAACCCAACGCGTCGGAAATACTTGTGATAAACTTTTTGGCATCGTATTGTCCATCTGGATCTTTGATCTTGCATTGACCAGCTATGCTTGTTCTTTTTTTCCAATTAGCCCATTCTATTCCTCGCGAATTGAACGCATCGGACCCACTCCGCAGTCCATTTTCCTAGTTCCTATCATCTTGTACATACACCGCTTATTTATAGCAACAAGAATCATACGGTATGGCTCACATTTCATAGGGAGGCACTCAGGGACATCGTGATCCTGCTCAAGCTCTGTGTCCTCGTTCTACGTAGCCAAATGAGTGCTTGAACATGTATTTCAGGGCATACGGTTCGAGGAAAGTGCTACACATACTTTTTGAAAGAGACGAAGATTGCGAAGGCGATGAGATGCCGAGCTTCGGCATTGTTCTCTCTCCTCGTCCTCATCGCCCGTCCTGTCGGCTAGCTGTTTTTGGAACCCACTCTGATTGAGCATTTACGCCAATTACGAGCACTTTCTCCTTCAGGTTCCATCTAGCCGAGCGCCTCTCGACGCGAGCCGCGCACGGACACGTGCTACTCACGAGATCACAACTTGAATGTCGAATCGCGGATACAAATTTTCTTGTCAGTTTCTGAGGGGACATAATAAATCCGCCGCAAAAAAACTCCATAATCCCTACACCACTACAGAAATCAGGTTCACACACCCAGCTTACAGGTGATCTACGTCGATGTCTTTCACCATATGCTCCATCATCCGAGTCAACATTTTTCCTTTGTATTCCTGATTCCCCTGGGGTTACATAGTGGAATCCCTTTTAAGTTTTCAAAATAACCGATTATAAACTGATGCTTACCGAAAAAAAGTGGAGTTACTTTATGGCACCGGCGAGAGCCTCCAACCGTGTTGTTTCAAAAGATTAGTAGGTCTTTCTTCCCGCATCATGAACCAAGTTCTGGATTACGCCATGCTACCCGACTTCGAGGGTGCCTTGTTCTGAATACGAAAATCCTTTTTCCTAAGAATCGAAGCCTGAAAATGACTTGGGTCAGAAGATTTGAAAAAATGACATACATAAGTATACACTTTTTTAAATACTGCAAGCGTGACCATCAATATCACTTCTTCCCTCTCCTTTGGCATTATTCGGTTCCAAGCTTTCTACGCGGGGTTATCACTCAGAAACAGCATCCGGAAGCAGTGAAGGACCTTTCTGTCAGGGACCTCTGAATCAAATAAAAACCTCCTTCTGATGCGCAACTTCGCCAAGAAGCTCAGACCTCAGAGCACAGCGGTTTCATTTCCCGTTCACCCGTTCACCATTCGAGACTTGGCAATAGCTAATAAGCTATCGCCGCTCGCTAAAAACACAGGTGTACAAGGGTGTATATTTCATCATTCAATTCGTACAACAGAGAGAGACCACAACACAAGTCTTATTCGTGACAGATCGTGAGTGCGACACAAAAAAAAAAAAAAGGAAAACGAGCACAAAAATATTTTGAAACAACACAGCAAGAACGTAAAAACGTAAAAGCAGAGGATGGGATGCATGTCTAGTCGTTACACAATTGGTGGATAGTGAGGGAAATGAAGAACAGGGAGAATGGAACTTTTGTCACTGCAACGTAGATACTTTGGCGGAGAAGGTTGTATGTAAAATGAAAGCGGCAAGGATATGTCAAAAACAAAAACAAAAGCGTAAAAGATGCGTCAATGGACTGTATATGTTGTCGTGAAGAATGCTTTGCATTAGCTGTCCTGAGAAATGTTGTAAATGTAAACGATAAATCTGAGTAGATGGAATGAGATGGACCACGGATAGTCCTCTACAGCTAATGGCCTGGTCGAAGTTTTTTTTTGTGAACAGAGACGCCATCGTGAAAGTATCGTCGTAAAAAGAAGAAAATGCAAGAGTCGATGATGTGAATGAAGAAGGGGTTATCGTTTAAGGGAAGAGGAAGGTGCAGTGTGGGATGCGGACGATGAGATTAATGTACAGCGAGAGCAATGGGGAGCAAAGTATGGTTGATCAAGAAAAAAGAAAGGACAAAAACACGTTCGTTTTTTTTGGGTAGAATTTTGAATGTTCTTCGTGAACGGTGTGAGCATCTAATCCGTAGACGTCAGTTGGATATTTCGATGCTTGGCGACAGGGAGGAGATTGAGAATTCAGGGTAATCGTACGTGAAGTCACGACTGGGCACGCGACTTGAGCTCGCGAATGAACGGGCCATTGGCAGCGGAGTAGAAGGCTGCGCAATGGAAAGTGCCGAAGGCAAGTTCGCGTCCGAATCCAAGTCGACATATTGCAGGCCAAGACGAAGGCCTTCTATTTGATCGTCTGACGGTTCTGGTGTTGACTCGACCGAAGAAGTAGACGATTCAAGACGATGGCCACGACGGGGGGGCGTCTGTGGAACAACAGTGAAGAGTTCCGGCAAGCACTGAAGACTAGTGTAGATATAGGATAGCAAAATGATGGAAGAACATTCCATACCTCAGAAAAGCCTGGCCAGACGGGCGAAACTAAACCTTCCAGTGAATCCATCAGGTTCTCCGTGGGGGATTGCGGAGAGCGCCCGTGGACATCCTGCTCAGCCTCAGCTTCAAAGTCACGCTGGCCTTCGGTGACCCTCCACCATTCAATGTCAGCCAAAACTCTTCTGGTCGAGGTATCTGAACCAGATGAACGTCTGTGACCATGAGCCGGCCTAGTAAGAGGTCCAGTGTTCAAGTGAGCTGCAGAAGACAGGGTCGGGTAAGGCGAAGACCTGACAGCCGGGGAAGACATCGTGCGACGAAGAGAGGGCATCCTAGAAGACGAATGAACGGAGAAAGCAGCGCAACTGCCTAACGCAGCGCTAAGACCAAGGTTGAGTTGGTAGGGAGGAGGAAGAGAGTAGCTGTGTGAGAATTTCACGAAAAATGCAATTTATAATCACGACGTTCTGCCAGCATCAGTACAGTTGGTACATTCACAGATTCGAATTATTTAGACCCTAGTAACCACCTTCCTCATCGAGATTCAATATTCAATATTCACCGCCTATGTAATGAAGATAAAAAGGCCATTCCAAATATTCGAATAGTACAAGGTCGTTCCGCCCGGCTTTCCGTAATTCTTCCCTTCAGCTACTGTAAGTAAGACATTATAAGGTCTCCATTACACATTGTTGGCGTCAGCACTTGATCATCACAAGAGCCATAAAAAAATTTAGAAAAATGCGTTCCTGTAGAGCCTCATGGCATCAAGTCTCACCGAACCGGTTTGCGCGCTCCTTTTGTTTTTTTTTTCCAACAAATCGCGCACCTCCGCCTCAAAGTCTCTGATCCAGCGATCCTCCGAAATACTAACGCGTTAAGACGCGTCCAATTTTTGGCCACGGACAGAAACAGATTCCACAAATTGCAGAGTCCATGATCCGTGTGAACACCTCTGGTTCTTGTTTCCACGATGATATTCCTTTTGGCCACAAAGGTTTCACCACTCCTATAAGAACCGACGTTGTAGTCTGTATTTGAATTGTAATGTGCACCCGTCACGCTGTGGCTGCCCCCCCTTGTATGTAAGACCGTCAACCACAGACAGGAGCTTCCATGCCATCGATAAGTAGTTTGATAGTAAGTTTCCGCGGCAGCGGACATGAGCAGAGTAGTGGATCGAATCGAGACCAGACCAGATTAATTCAGGCTCCTCGCTCGTAACAATCTTTTCCGTACGTATCGCCAGGACTTTAATCACCGCGAGAATCTTCGCCGTATAAAATCAGCAGCAAATTTGAGACCCTACCCTCTTCACTCTTCACAATGTTTCGGGTGTTATTAACATTCTTCTTGGGATCTGAGTGGAAAAGAGACGCGGCTTCTTGAGCGACATTTTCTACCCGAAATGGTCGTGGCTAAGTATACCAGTCCATATACTTCATACACTTACATGTAATGGCCAGCGGAATGTGATATCCATCAAAAATGTGTCAAATTAGAAGCATTCTTGCTCCTCTCCTGAGCAACGATGCAAGGTCATCGAGTGCGGGCTTTGCCCTGCAACGCAAACCTGAGGTCGACAATACAACTTCGAGTCTGGGGTCGCAACTATGGCACGAACCTACATTGAACGTCAGATCGTTGGTATCGTCTTTCCTTCTTGGTAACGCCTCCACAACAAGCTGAACTTAGATTGTAATTAATTTCGTTAATGAGAGGCGAACATAAACCTGTGCTCAAAAACATACTTACCTGATCATCTGGACCTCCCATCACTGCCTCACTTCCCCACGGGGAAACAATATCTTTCTATAGATGGTTTAATCAGCGATTATGAAATAAAGACAAGAATAAGACAAGAATCAAGGGAACCGCAACACGCACGGTACGGGCATGGCCAAACCAGAAGTTAGGTCGGACAGCGAGCAGGCTGTACGCTGATTGATTCAGGATACTTGGGCGCCTGCGTGAGGATTCTACAGGTATGAATGTATAGTTGAGAGAAAAACTCTGAACTGGGGTCGGCCGTGAACGACGACAAGTATTTCAAATACAGAACCTTATTCCTTTTGCGGAACCTATTTTCGTTTCTTCCGACCAGCTCGACAACCGGATTGTTGTAATGCCGTTGAGCAGAATAACGCACAGGTGAACTGAATCACAGCACATTTCACTTGTAGTCGGAGTCAGAGGCGTAGAACAAGAAAATTAGGCCGTAAGTTTGCTAGTAAATGTTTGGCATAGGCTTACTCGTTTACGGGGAAGTGGCACTGTTCGTTTCTGCGGCAAAACAGCGGATCTCGCACTCTGAATATACGCATCCAACACATCCAATTGATACCGTGTCGGCACATGGCATGGAGCTACAAGGAAAACAACAGGTATCAGAGAGAACAATGACGCTAATCCGATCATGGAGATGATCGTTCATACTTGTGTGCCTATGTTGTTAGAGTATAGGTTGGGTGGACATCATATGTCACAATGTAGATTTGGACGCAGCTTGATCCATTTTGATTGTTCACTCTCGTGTTTGTGTGAAGAGTCCAGCGACCCTTAGAATCGAACGGTTGAGTCTGGCAAATAGTCTGTCAAATGAGTCACAGGATACTTACGCGTGCACACACTTCCAAGAGTAACAGCGGTCAAATATCTTGTATGGATACTCGTCGTAACGATTGGAGATGGGATTCATGTGCAAGCGTCCCGCAATTGTAGTCCACCTCGCTTGGAGGACAGCCAGACTTGATGAGAACCTTCCGACGGGTTATTGCCGCTCTATACAATATTTTTTAAAAACACAAGATTTTCGATGTTGGTCGGGACATGCGCCGGGTTCCGAAGAATTTGTCTCAGTCTGCATTCCAGTATGTATAATATGAAGGATTTTGTTCAGTGAGATCCGTCGTCTATAAAATTTTACATTTCAAAATGGTATTCAGAAAACTGCCCAGGATTGGAAGATTTTTTGAAAATGAGCGAAGAGAGCACTAAAACATACTTTTCTCCGTGATTCCAGTAACACTTAGTAGCAGCAACCACACAATGTCGAGACGGTCCAACAGTGGAAGGCGGAAAAAGAGTTCTGGATTACAAATCGGATTTGAAAAAAAAGCACGTGTCGGATATCTACAGCTTTGGCCGACTTACGAGAAATTCGCATCCTTCAACTTGATCTTCTTCGGTCGATTTTAGACGTGTCTACAGACGTATCTATGATTATCTATTCTTTTCCTAATCTGCTTCAGAAATGCTTAGCCTCACTAGGCATCACCAAGGTTCGGGATTTGAGTGCTGTAAATCCGTCTCCGCTTCGTTTCTATCATCATCTCGTGGTTTCGGTCTGCGCAATATGAAAGGACAGGGAAAATGCCTTGATTTGAAATTGGTGTACCTGGACGTTAAATGTTTCACCGACTGTATCTCGTTCTATAATTCTCCTTACAGTCACTCAGCACTCCGACCGACCTCATTTCGATCCTGGGCATTGTAGTTGAAAGGCCACTAACCTCGTATTCTCGACCTGGGATACAAGGAAAGAATGATACTTTGACCTCATATCTTCTCGGAGGCGTTCAAGATTGTATCCCAGCCGGAAGATTCTCGTATGTTTTCTGCCATTCAGTACACGTTCACGCTGCCTGCCCCTTACCTTGGCAGATCTGAGGATGCCTTTGTTCCAGTCATGCGATTACTCTGTATTCAAGATGGATTTACATTCAGAGGGAGGGATGCGGAGGTCGTGTCATCAGGTGGGCTTTTCGAGGCAACGATGCCACCCGTCTGTCCTTCGTTCGGGTTGATCTCGAAGTCTACCCGATGATTAACCGTTCTCCATCCAAAGGACCATTAGATTTCTATTCACTCAGGTATCAACATCGCGTCAGATTGATGCGAAGATTCACCAAGCAACACCTGAGAACTCGGTATAAAGCCTAGCGTAGGGTCGTGACGGAACAAAAAGGACAAGGACTCTTGTGAAGCATGATTTCTGTGGCATTCCTGTCTCTGATAGCATCTTTCTCGCTCAAGCTTGTAGCGGCGCAATCTCAAGAATGGGGACAATGTGAGTTGGTTGTATCATCCTTACCGACAGAATCTGACTGACAGTGCTTCCTGCAAGGCGGAGGTATTGGCTGGACTGGACCAACTGTAAACATCCCCGATGCTGGACCCGATTTTATTATTTATGATCTTCCGTGACTATAGACTTGCGTGGCTGGAACCGTGTGCACGGTGCTCAACCCGTATTTCTTTCAGTGCCTGCCGGTAAGTAACACTCGACCACACTTCAAGCTGGTACACATAATTGCTCAATCCAGGGCACTGCACCTCCGACAACTACCGCACCTGTAACAACACCACCTGTAACAACACCTCCGGTCACGTCCACACCCTCAACTTCGCCTGTGTCTAGCACAGGTCCAAGTGGGACCGTTAGCATACCCGCCGCCCCGACTGGAACAAACTCAAACGCTCTCGCAAGAGCTGCCGGAAAGCTCTATTTTGGAACTGCTACGGACAACAGTGAACTTTCGGACTCCGCTTATGTCGCTATCCTGAACGACAACACCTACTTCGGGCAGCTCACACCAGCCAACAGTATGAAATGGGTAAGTCACTCTGCTCCCTGAGTGTTCTGAGATGAATCTCTTTTGATTTCACCTTCGTAGGACGCGACGGAACCCCAACAAGGAACGTTTTTGTTCAGCGGAGGAGATCAAATCGTCGCACAAGCCAAGGCCCACAATCAGCTCATGCGAGGTCAGCACTCAATTGAGGCCTCTTCTTACTTGCTTAATCGAGGTGACTCCGACAGGGCACAATTGCGTCTGGTATAATCAACTTCCCAGTTGGGTTTCGGGGGGCCATTTCACGGCTGCTCAGCTCACCAGCATTATTCAAAATCACTGTGGTACACTTGTAGGTCACTACAAAGGACAAATGTGAGTCTTGGCGTTTCTGTTGACTTTGGAGAATCATTCGTACTGATTATTCGTTTAATTTAGCTGTGAGTCGGATGTATACATCAGGTCCTTTTATCAGGCAAGCTGATACGTAGGCTTTGTTCATAGACAGTTGGGATGTTATCAATGGTACGCCGTCGTAGTCGGAGTAAACTCCAGATCCCAATCGCATCTCATCCTGAGCCAGAACCCTTCAACGACGATGGAACGTGGCGATCGGACGTTTTCTTCACTACCCTGGGGACTAGCTACGTCGATATTGCGCTCAAAGCTGCTCGAGCAGCAGATCCTTCCGCAAAACTTTATGTAGGTTTCATTCCCTCTCGGAATTATCTCGCATTCGACGCCAGCATAGATTAACGATTATAACATTGAACAAACTGGGGCCAAGGCCACTGCTATGCTCAATTTGGTCAAGGACCTCAAGTCTCGTAGTATTCCAATCGACGGTGTTGGTTTACAGTGTCATTTTATCGTCGGTCAGGTTCCCACGTCACTACAAAGTATCATTCAGCAATTCACTGCCCTCGGTTTGGAGGTCGCCCTCACTGAACTGGATATCAGGTAGGCAACTTCGTCTCATGAACCCACCGTTGCCTCACCTTCTTGCTTGTTTAGAATGACGCTTCCTGCCACAAGCGCTCTTTTAAATCAACAAGAGACGGACTATAAAAACGTCATTGCGGCTTGCAAGGCTGTTTCCGGATGTGTAGGGGTATGTGCCCTTGCTGTTGCAGTATTTAGGCCTGCTAGAGACGCTGACCGGTAATTCAAAATAGGTCACTATTTGGGATTAGTTCGTCTCTACACCGTGAATGCAGAAAATTTGTGTGCTTACTTAGCGATCCGATAGTACTGATAAGTATTCATGGGTGCCGAGCACCTTCGGTGGACAAGGAGAGGCGTGCCCTTGGGATGCTGTGAGTGGCTGTTTTCAAGATGTAGTGGTATACACTAACCTTTTTTTCCCCTGATAGAATCTCCAGAAAAAGCCTGCATATTCAGGAATTACTGCGGCTTGGGCGTAATGTTTAAATACTCTACATACAGTACACTGATGTGGTCATTACTTCGACAAAAAATCTATTCCCCAAATCTGCGCCAAGTGGCATGAGCTGCTGTCCATCAATCTTTGCAGTGTCCACGGTGAGGCATCCACGCCCTGGTATCATCCAGAGGGTCTTTACCTATCACGTCTTTTCGCCCAAGTCCTGGATAGTTGGTTTGTTCGAAATTCACCGGACTCCCCCAAACCACGCCATTGTTGGTGACGTACGAGTCCCATAGATCAAGTAGTTCCTTCAACTTTTCTTGGTGCTGATTGGATATGTCATTGGTCTCCCCGGGATCTTTACTCAAGTCGAATAGCTCCCAATCTCCCTTTCCATAAGACCACTCGTTCATATAAACGATCTTCCAGTCCCCTTTGCGTAACGCTGCCCGCCCAAATAGCTCCCAGCCGACTGCAGGGTCATCTGAAGAGTGGATTGCTGTAGTCACATCTCCGATCTGGCCGTCGCCTTCAAAAAACTTGACCCAAGACTTCCCGCGCATTTCTGCAACCTCTCTCCCTCGAAAAGATTTTCCTGGATGGGGAATACCGGCTAGCTCCAGAATAGTAGGCATCAAATCCATCACGGTGGCGAAACTCTGGACAATCTGTCCCCCGCGTTTTTTCGTCCACGGAGGATAGTTAAGAATCAACGGGACTTTGATACCTCCTTCCGTGCTGTACATTTTATACAAACGGCTTGGAGCTGTTTGAATGAATCAGTGTAGGAGCAAGGCTAGATTTCTTTTAGCGAGAAAATTCACCTGTCGAAGCTTGTGCCCATCTTGGCCCGTACCACACAAACGAATTGTGTTCTCCGATATTTTCGAGGGAATTGTCGTAAAACTGTTCCAATACATCTAAAATGCTTTGATTCTTGCCCAATATAGGATCAACTTCATAGCTCGCCCCCTCCGCTCCATTGTCTGATTGAAAGATTACGAACGTGTTGTCCGCTTCGCCGATCTCTTCCAAATACTCCATAATTTTCCCAATGTTGTCATCCATGTTTTCAATCATTCCTGCGAATGTCTCCATCGCTCTTGCGGAGAGCCTTTTTTCCTCGTCCGTCATATCCGACCATTCGCTTGCGGCTGGAGCTACTACATCGTGTGCGATGACATCTCGCGGTACGAGACCCAATTCCTTTAATCTGGCCAGCCTTTTCTGACGTAGAGCCTCGGGACCGTCATTATAAACGCCCTTGTATTTGTCCCGATAAGATTTGTCTACTTGAAGCGGCCAGTGTGGGACAGTGAATGGTAAAAACGCGAAAAAAGGTTTGTCCTTGGGTCTCTCGGAGAGATAGCTTATGAGGTTATCAACGTAGAAGTTTGAGGAGAAGAAGCCAGAGGGGTCGTTTGTGGTGTTTGATTTCCTATAAAAAAATCAGCGACTCAGGTGCGATCAAGTGTGACCCTAGACTCACAAGTCTACAAGTCTTCCATCCTCGCAGTACAGAGGAGGAATTCGCTCAAAATGCTTGATCATACCATCGCCAAACTGAGGTTCCCATGCATAATGGTTGCTACAGCCAGGAAGTAGAGCAAATGAGCGGTCAAACCCTCGTTTGTTGGGCAGATGATCAGGCCTTAAACCCAGGTGCCACTTCCCGGAAAGAAGCGTATGATACCCATTGTCCTGTAACACCTCTGGTAAAGCAGCTACTCGGTAATTTAGATAACCTTCATGTCCTGGATGGTCCCATCTGGCCAAATCATGCTCTACGATTCGGATTTGTTAGTATTGCCGAGCGTTGCCGTTTGTGGTCTTGGTACCTTTTTGTTCAGACATCACACCGACTCCCGCAATATGATTATCTGTGCCCGACAGCAGCATCGCTCTGGTCGGAGAACATGCCGCTGCGGTATGGTCTATTGGTATTCAGAAAGGCGCCATTCAGGAACTGTTTCCGCAAATAGTTCAATGGGCCTACAGTCCGTCATCCGTATCCCAGAGCTGGCAAGTTTATCCAGGTTGGGGGTTCGAATCTCGGCCCCAAAGCAACCTATATCGCTAAAGCCAAGGTCTTTTACGAGCGGGCATAGGTCAGTCACAGTCAGCTCGACCAGAAAGATGTAAGGTCTACATACCATCGGCGACGATGAGAAGAAAATTGGGGCGTTTGGACGCCATGAAAGGTGGAATCATAGATCCATTCTCTAATCGGATCGAATTTTATAGCTGATACCTTCAAGGTCATTCCGAGGTTCACGCGTCAATGGGATGTGTGTCGGGTGACGCTCCCCGAAATGAACTGAACTGACAACATTTCAATGCCATTCCATGCCATTCCGCACGACCTTGCCTTCCTCGGATTGCACTAGGTCCGGTCATGCGTTCCGATAAATGCAGAATATAGGCTCTTCAGGCTCTGCAACTACCAGCCATCCTCAATGGCTCCCTTGAAGGTCATCAAGGCTGCCCTTACGCCCAAACTCCTTGGCATAACGTTGTTTCTTGCCCTGGGAAACGTTATATATGGATGTGGGTCTCGATTCAGCATCCACCATCTCGTTTCGGCCTAATTTGTCTCCAAAGATGATACGGCAAGTTTCGGTGGTGTCCAAGCTATACCGGCCTTTGGGTCAGTTCTCAGTCTTTGACGAAAACTGCATTGAAGAACCTCTAAATTGTACCATAGCAAACAGTTCGGAATCTTCGATCCCACCTTGGGCCGGTACGCTCTGTCGGCGAAGACCTCGTCGTTGTTGACCTCCTTGGCTTTCGCTGGCAAATTGATTGGTGAATAATGTAGCAATTTTATTAATTTCATAAACTGACGCTGTTGAAGGCACCATAATAATAGGACCTTGTACCGAACGCTTCGGTCACAAGTTGGGAATGTTCATTCTTTGTATCGTCACAATTATTGGCACCATTCTGGAATGTACAGCGAAAACGGCAGCTCAATTTCTTGTGGGACGGATAGTCGTGTACATTGGGGTTGGGATTGTGGAAAACGTTGTACCGTGAGTCCTACTCTTCCTCCTTGCGAGCGTGCTCACTGAGCATATATTATGCAGCACATATCAGAGTGAAATCGTCCCTGCTCCCGCCAGAGGTTTTGTGGTTGGCAGTCTACAGATGTTCCTCGTATGCGGGGCCCTTGTTGCTTCTGGAGTCAACCGAAGATACAGTCAGGCTGTTACATCTAGTGGTTGGATCATCGTGAGTCTTATGCGATATCTTTCTACCATATAGCCACTTACTCGATCTGCAGCCAGTCTCGATACAGGCGATAACCCCCGTCTTGATCCTAGCCGGACTCTCTTTTATCCCACCGTCCCCGCGTTGGCTTTTGTATAAAGGTCGCCGGGATGAAGCCATCGCTGTCCTAGAAAGCGTCAGACCCAAGCAGGACGTCGCCGCCGGATTATGTGTCGAAGAAGCCAATGCCATCGAAGAGAGTATTCGCGAGGAAGCTGAAATACGGAAGTCTGGGACGGCTGAAAAGCTTGGATGGTTGGATCTATTCAGAGGCCCTAACTTGCGACGTACTACTATTGCCACCATAGGTGAGTTTTGGAATGTTGAAGGACGTCGCTGTGTATTAAGAATGTGATTTTCTTTCTAGTTTTTGCGTTTCAACAACTCACTGGTATGCTCTCTTTCTTCTATTGAGTAAAACGATCTTGAATCTTTCTATTAGGGCAGGGCTTCAGTAGCCAATATGGGACGTAAGTCGCCACAGCTCTCGGCAACCTTCCAAACCGAACTCACCTCAAAATAGCGTGTTTTACATACGTGAAGGGCTCGGCGCAAAATCCTTCACTTATAGTCTCATCAATACGGCAGTTTCACTGCCCGTCTGTTTTATGGGAATGGTCTTACTGGAATACTTTGGTCGTCGACCGGTTCTAATTTGGGGCGCCTTCTTCCAAAGTTTGTTTCTCTACATTACTGCAGGCTTGGGTGGACAAGCTGGGAAGTTACCTTCCGCTCAAATCAACATGATGGTCGCCGCTACAATGCTCTTCAACTTCAGTTTTAGTGCTTCCTGGGCCCCGTTGTGAGTTCTATCTCTGCTCTATATCTCTTTTACCGGATGAACAAGGTTATACGCAGATCATACGTGGTGTGAGTAGCTCTCCCTCGTTTAATCGCAGGATCTGACTCCCTCGTAGCGCGTCCGAAGTCGGTACCGGTGCTCTTCGGGAGAAAACAATGGCTTTTTCATCCATTATAAACGTCATTTGCGCCTTCGCGGTGTCGTTTACTTTACCATATCTGCTGAATCCGCCATACGCAAACTTGCAAGCAAAGGTTGGATACATATACGGTTTGTAACTGCGTACTGGTACAGCATTGTTTCGACCGATTGTAATCACGCATCGCATAGGATCCATTGCCGCAGTCGCCATGCTTTGTGCGATGTTTTTTGTCCCAGAGACCAAGGGAAGAAGCTTGGAAGAGTTGGATGAACTTTTCGAACAGAAACCGTCAATAAAAGCGTGGAGATTTAGCTCAACAAAGACTACAGGAATAGGTGCCAAGGTAGCCGCGCTGGAAGGGAGCCGAAGATCAGAGCTTGGCAGTGACGAGGATGCAGATATAGTCCAGAGCCTATGACGACCAAATAGCCCTCGCCCGTGTATTCAAGTCGGTCCGCCGAGACGATTTATAATTTCCGCGGGCGGACCAAGTTAATGACATAAACTAAATGAACAATACAACGGCTCAATATGGACATAGGTTACTCAATGAACTATGGTAAAGTACAACTGTGGCCGCCCTTAGCGTAAACGGTACTAGCAAACTATGACCAGATGAAGAGGTGATAGGGACAGTATCTGTGAACCATGGTTAGTCAAGACTATTTCCATCCTTGTTTGGTGTAGTATCAATGAAGAGTGGGGTGCTGTATAGCCTGAACCCGGTACCATGGTATATCAGAACCGTGGTTGAGTACTACTGTACCCAGCTGAGCACCTATGGTATCACAGTACCATGGAACACTAGGACTGTAGTAGAGCTGTACTGTACATGGCCTGAGCACTCATGGTACTGGGGTGTTATGGTACACCAGAACCTTGTCGAGTAGTACTGTAGCCAGATGAGCGTCTGTGGTACCCCAGTACCATGGTACACTGGAACCGTAGTGAAGCTGCCATACTGTACATAACCTGAGCACTGGTAGTACTAGGGTATCATGGTACACCAGAACCATGGTAGAGTGATACTGTTCACTGCATGAGTGCTGATGGTACTGAGGAACGATGGAACCGCAGTAGAGCTGTAGCAGTGGTACTGTACATGGCCTGTATTGGCATACACAGTGGTACAAACTAACCACGGTATGTCCATACCACAATGCCATTGGCATGCATGGTACAGATTAACTATGGTATATCCATACCACAATGTCCATTGGCATGCATGGTACAGACTAACCATGGTATGTCGATACCGCAATGCCCATTGGCATGCATGGTACAGACTAACCATGGTATGTCGATACCACAATGCCATTGACATGCATGGTATGGACTAACCATGGTATATCCATACCACAATGCCATTGACATGCATGGTCTGGACAAACCATGGTATGTCCATACCACAAGGCCCATTGGCATGCTTGGAACAGACTAACCATGGTATGTCGATACCACAATGCCATTGGCATGCATGGTACAGACTAACCATGGTATATCCATACCACAAGGCCCATTGGCATGCATGGTACAGACTAACCATGGTATGTCGATACCACAATGCCATTGACATGCATGGTATGGACTAACCATGGTATATCCATACCACAAGGCCCATTGGCATGCATGGTACAGACTAACCATGGTATGTCGATACCACAATGCCATTGACATGCATGGTATTGACTAACCATGGTATATCCATACCACAATGCCATTGACATGCATGGTCTGGACAAACCATGGTATGTCCATACCACAAGGCCCATTGGCATGCTTGGAACAGACTAACCATGGTATGTCGATACCACAATGCCATTGGCATGCATGGTACAGACTAACCATGGTATATCCATACCACAAGGCCCATTGGCATGCATGGTACAGACTAACCATGGTATGTCGATACCACAATGCCATTGACATGCATGGTATGGACTAACCATGGTATATCCATACCACAAGGCCCATTGGCATGCATGGTACAGACTAACCATGGTATGTCGATACCACAATGCCATTGACATGCATGGTACAGACTAACCATGGTATGTCAATACCACAATGCCATTGACGTGCATGGTACAAAGTAACCATGGTATATCCATACCACAATGCCATTGACATGCATGGTCCCAGGCGTCCATGTAAGCTATTAGCCAAAAGCCCAGGTGAATTATAGTTAGTGCTATTTACCAAAAGACCAGTGAAACACGGGGCATCAGAATATGGTGCGCACTGTGACTGAAAGACAAGGCTTTTGTCTAATAGTAGCAAGAACATTTTGTTCAAAGCCCACACTGTGCTTAAATGGAATGAGTTGCTTTCTGATAGCGGGGACAAGTCTTTTCAAAAGCGAATAGACCAATAGCAGGCTCAAATAGTAGGCTCATGAACTTAATGTCATATTCTAGTCATTCCCATTTCCATCAACTATCACTTGGCTCAGTTGGAACGCTCCCTGTCAACGTCAGGTGTGAGTTCGATCCGGTCACTGAACGTAAATTATCATTATTATTGTTATTTTTCCTTTCCGCTCGGCAGGTGACTGCCTTTACCTCATCCCATTCATGTCACGATCTCGTCATCAGCTTACGTGCTGTGAGCTGTATTGTATTTTTTCTCGTTTGCAGCGTAACTTTCCAAGCATACACACATTCATGCTTGTGAGAGACAAATTCTCCCGCTAACTTTTGTTTTATTATACCTTTATTGAGACATAGGAAACTTGTCTGCGTCATTTTGAAACAGGTGCCCAGGACCCTTCAATTGAAAGAGCACAAACGAGAGCATGGGAATTAGGTGACAATCCCCCTTCTGCTATTCCGGCCCGACCTCTGGGCGCTTGGAGAGCTTTTGGTGCTGTTGCCACGTCGTAAGACCTTAACCACCATTTTGTGCAGTTCGACCCAATTTTCAAGCGGCACTATCTTTTGCCATATCTCTTTGGACATGTTTCTTTGCACTCTGGACAGTGTGTCATCTATTACCAATGGAAATCTAAAGCTCTCTTTAGCTGACTTCGAGACCTTCAAGTCTATTTCACAGAGCATGGCGGAGCTCTTAAACAGCTTACCAGCAAAAAACGTCTATGAATTTTAGAATCCTTTATTTGATGTAAAATTCAATTATTACAAGCTACACCTACGTCGAGCGTTTTCTGCGAGAATTAAGTAAAAAGAAAAGAAATTTTCAGATTTTGAGGTATCCCTGAGGTCAAAAACGGGTAAAAATGGGGGTCACTTGGAGCCCTGGGGAAAATTCGGGTAAAAATGGCTGATTTTTGATCCTAGAAAGTGCGGGTAAAAATGGTACTTTTCGGGATCAGGCCTCTGAGAGGGCTGTTGGGGGTCCTTTGCTCAATCTCGTAATCTTTTGTAGGAATGTCCATACGTGTACACATTTTCAGGATCATCATTATCTTGAATTGAACAACTTAACGTCCATCTTGCTCGCAATGTGCTCAGTAATCCAATTCTACGTAAGTTACAGCAGATATGTATATGAAAGGAAATCCGTCTGTCCATGTCCGCTGTCATGATCCACATAGTGTGAGAGTAAATCAGACATTCCGTCGTGCCCTTTTTGACTCTCTTCGGAAGTCCTCCATGGACTCTTGGAGATCCTGCAGGGTGTCAGAATCTAATTCATCGTTGGGATTGATCTGACTCAAATCGTGGATTTTCTTCAAGTCCACGTATTTCTTGTTTAGGCGATTAACATATCCCTGAAAACGTTCAAATTCCGACCGACGTCTCCACCTGCTAGATTCCTCGTCCCATTGATACCGCCAAATATCATCCAAAGACCACAACGTTTCATCCTGAACCTGCTTCAAAATAAATTCACGCTCTCGTGGTGAGAGACGTTGGTTCAGCCATCCCTCTTCAACACCAATTGTCTCAGACGTCAACTTGCCTGTTTTATACAGATAAAACTCCAAAATTGCGCGCTCCTTCTTGCACCCACAGTTCATGGCTTCTGGGTGCTTTGGCGTTTCCGTGGCAGGTGTCTTTTGAAAGGGTGTTCCCATAACCTGAAAGCCCTTATTATCTGTACTGTCACACTTGGGCTCGGTACGGACAAAATGATGGGCAAGGCATCGGGTGTTGGTAGTTCCCGAGGTCAAGATATGAACCGAGAGGTCATAACACGCCGATCCGCATTCAGGAACGAAGTCGGCTATGAGACGCATCATTCTGCGTAAGCCGGATGGAATCTGGTAGGTGCTCTCAGGATTTTGAGTTTCAACGAGCCACCGTTGCACAGCCTTTTGACCTTTCTCTGCACAAAAACTAGGTTTACGGAGGCTGGGTTAGATCACAACTTGAACAACGTACCAACATTCTTTTTGTTTTGAGCTTTCATAAGTGCCATTTGATCTGGATTTCAGTCAGCTCGAGGTATTTACAAAGTTGTAGGTTCAGCTTACATTCGCTATCCAAACCTCGAGAGACTCGCTCTGGTCCCTCTGTACCCATATCATCATTGTCCTCATCATCTGAACTCCCAAGAGCTATGTTTTCGTCATCATCATTCTGAGTCTGGGCTTCTTCATGAATAGATAAGTTTGGTCGAAGTTTAGCTTATAATAGACACTTACTGAGTTTGCGTTTTTTAGACTTAGTGGCAACACCGTCTTTGGGCTTTGTATTCGGTGGTGGTACCGTCGATGATCCTGAATCATTTAAATGTACATTCAGTATGGTATCCGATTTATGTCAATCTGTCAACCCACCAATGTTGCTCTCGCCAGCGGGCCGATATTCTGTTTCTTTGGGAGGGCCTAGCCATTGAAGTTCCGTCCGACGTTCCCTTGCAATCTCCATGAAACGCAATAGTGCATCATCTTCAGATAGTTCCTTCTTCCAATTTTCGGGAGAGAATAAATCCCTGAGTTGTTGGAATGTCTTGTATTCCAGTGTAGGTGTTGGTTCAGGTTTTCCTTGAGTCACCCTCGAAGGAGAGTTGTTGCCGTCAGCTGCTAGTTGCTTGCTACCCAGCCTAGTGTTTTCGGATAATGATGCAGGGTCTGAAAGCATCAGCCCTGATGTGGCTGTGGCGCTCTCACTGGCAGGTTCACCAGCTTCTGCAACATGGGCGGACATTACATTCTCGGTCGATATGGACATGTCAAGGGAGATAGGGGAAGTGTCAACGGTACTTGGAATCAAGGGGGGAATTGTATGCTGGGTGGAGATATCGAGGGAGATAAGGGATTGGGAGGCATTGGGTTTGCCTGCCTCCGGTGTCTTTCCTGTCGAAGCCGAGGTATTGGAGGTATTATCGTCTACCGAGGCTGGTAAAGTAGGGGGAATTGCGTGTTGAGTAGAGACGCCAGCGGAGATGCGGGAAGGCAAGGTGTCAGATTTACCAGCGTCCGGCGTGTTTCCTATCAAAGCAGGCATAGTGGAAGTTGCAGATGCTACATGTAGAGTAGTGTCAACGGGCACGACTGACTGCCGATGTTGGTCAGATGATAACCCGGGCTCCAAAACTTGTCTGCCGTTTTCCACTCCAAGCTGTTCCTTTAACCAGCTTGATAGAGATGCCCTTGTAGAACGTCCATCAGAACCTGGCGCCACAGAGGATCTACGAGAAGACGGCACATGCAGGTTTGAGGAAGGTGAGAGGTCTTGCACTGCGCCATGGCTCACTTTGTTTTGTTGAGCTCGCTCCATCCTCCAGAATAACATCATACCTTTTGCTTCATCGGACAAGCCCTCGCCAGTCGGGAGCTGATTATTTTGAGAACGTGGCAGAGCTGCGTTTGGCAAACCAATTGCTCTGTCCAGGACATCCATTGCCCTACGTACGTCTGGTCTTGACATGAGGTCATCATCTAGTTGGGACGGTTAGCAGAGGTAACGAATCAAATACTGGTAGCTACGAACTTGTGCCAGGATGTTCAGTCTCAGTGCCAAGGGTGTATTCATTGACACCTGGGAGCATTTCAGGGGACAATGTTGAACAGGGTTCACGTACTTACCACGGCCACTCTGTCCATCATTGACGTTGGAGGAGCTGACAATACCTGAAATAGGGTAAGCACTGGCGAATTACACTCAATGATTCACTAACCTTTATTGACCTCAGACTTGTTCTGCATGGACGACTCCTTGCCCACAGATTGGGTTTTGGTCTCCATGTCGGTCTTTCCTTGCAAGGCTACATTTTGACTTTCAGGCATATCAGGAACATCTGACAACGGACTTGACATTGTTAAGGCGTCTATGGGGAGCATCTAAACCTTGGAACCAGGGAAAATGAACAAGGCACGTACGCTGAGCTTGCATGGTTTGTAGCTGATCTCGAAATGCTGAAATTTGTTGCTTTTTCTTTTCAATTGATAGGATAGAGCGATTTTTGTTAGTCGCCTTCACCATTGGCAGCCGCTGCTCCTGAGCTTCAACCTCAAGCTCAAGCTTCTTGATTCGATCATTCAGACTGGTGAGGGTGTTTACTAACACAACATAGGCTAGGAGTCAGTGAATGGATGCTGTCAGTGAGGAGGCTCTTACCGGGCATCTTGTTTTTGTAGTACTATGGTGGGGTGATACTGTGGGGATTTATGAACAACGTTGCAAAACGGACTTGGCCTTTATCTAGAAAAACCAGCCATTTGGTCCATGCTGGTCTGGTTCGCTTGTATCTTTTGACAGCCGACGAACCACTTTCATAATAAATTGCAGCTCCGGCGTCTCGAATTTATATATGAAGATTCTGCTTTTGAGATCTTGTTCCTCCGCATTTGATTGCTAAGTTGAATGTGGACAGGGTAGGCGGTTCACAATGTTTTATTTTTTTATTTGGCTGTTCGGATCCTGTTTTATGACGGCTAGCGAATACCACACCCTGACTCCTATGTCCAGGAGAAAACAACAAACGACTCCAGATATTATGCTAGGTAGTTTATCATTTGTACAACCACTTACACAGCCGTTATAAAGATTTTATAGCATAGAATATAGTAAGAGAGCAATCCAGAAAAGCCAATCAAATATTGTACGATCTAAATACCCATTCACCAGTAGATGACGAGGCGCCCAATGGAGCAGTGGCGTGAATACCTTTGAGGGGGATGTACGTTGGAGGACATTTCTTGACCAAGCCTTTGCACCTAATGGCCAGCCTTCGTCTTGAATGATCCCCGGGATCTGTTTCAACTTGGACTTTACGCTGACGCAAGAGGAAACAGCATGGACACCTGATGTTGATCAAGCGAATACCGCAAGGTGCCTCAACTTCATGGCACCAGAGGGCTCTAGTGATACGAACAAGGGAAGAGTCATTGGCTGACTCAGAGCTTCCATGCCAAATCAAAATCTGGGCATGAGCTCCAAGCGCACAATGGTCAATGCAAAGACCAGGAAGGGCACGCTCAACCCCACCCCCTTGAAGGATGACTCGGCGAAGAAAAGCGGCACAAAAAGATGCTGTCTCCAGCGGCTCCATTTCGGATGATGGAAAAGCAACTACAATGTTGAAAGCATCGCTACAAGAAGGGAATGCGCATGAGGTGAGAATCAACAGTGGCTGAGTCAAGCTTACCTTGAACGGAGGTTTGTGAATGCATCAAACGACTTCTGGTTGGAGAAGGCAGCACCGCATGTCATCACAAACAGCGTGGAGTGAACGTCTGGTTGCTGAAGAAATATGCAGAGCTCGCGGTTAAATACGTTGCTTAGAACCTAGATGGTTTGTAGCATGTAGTAAGAGACAGCGAAAATGAAATGATACGGAAATACCTACCCGGGAAGCATCATCGCTCAATCCGCCAGCCTCTCCGCCAGAACGGTAATGCAAACGGCCATCATCGGGGGTGGAGTGGGTCGTAAACACTACGATGACACGGGTGACGCCATTTCTGCTGGAGTATAAGCATGAGAAAAGGTTTCAAAAAAAAAAACATACGTTTTCATCTCCTTGATCAGACGGGAAACAGATCTGGCATAGCTCTGTATACCCTTTTCATCACCAAAATCAAAGAGAATTTCGGTCTGAGTGACCTGAATGGGGGTGTTGGCGTGATACTGTCCAAGGATAAGCGAGAGTTGATGAAAAACTGGAATTTGTTCGCCGGGGAGTGTGATGGCAACCAAAGCAGTGCAAGAGATGTAAAGAGGGCGCGACCAGCTTCGCTTGAGGGCGTTGACCGTAACGAGATACGATTCATCCGGGGAGAGGCTATCAGCACTGTAAAATCCCTACGAACGCTGATCACATAAACCAACAAAAACGCAAACTGGCACTTACTCTGTATGGGACCTTGGGAAAGAATTCAAACCAGCACGCGGGACATGCCATGAAGAGGCCCAGCCCCGCCAAATCTTTGTTTGTGAGCGCTCTGGAAAGTTCAAGACATCTCCTGCTGCCCGACAAGCCCTGACAGAAGTGACGGTTGCATTTTCGATGAACGCCTGAAAGGTATTTAAATGCTTGACACCTTATCAGTTCTCCCCCACCGTTGCCGCATGATGCACAGAACTGCAATCCAAAGCTAAATCAGGAAATCAAAAAAAAAAAAAAGACAGAACAACGCGCACCATGGACTGTGATTCGTCCAAAAGATCCTCATCTGCAGCTGCAGGGTGACCCAGAGCAGTAGTTTCAACAAAAGTCGGCAGCTCAACTTGACAATCGACGGAAGAGACTCGAGCGGATTGAGCGGATTTTCTGAGGACGGGAGTGATCGATGTAATGGGAGCAATCGATGTAACGGGAGCGATCGATGTAGCGGGAGCGATCGATGTAGCGGCGACAGCAAGAGGACTATGTTGAGCTGGGCCTCCTACGATATCTCTCGCCTTGACCGATGCTCTTGTTCGCCTGGTTCCGATGCGTTTTGTAGGTTTTGCGGCTCGCGTTTTTGCCATGACGGTAGAAAAAAAAAAAAGTAGCGGACGTGAATATGACTTTGGTCACGTGATGAGCCGGTCACGTGATGCATGTTGAATATGCGGTTAGGCTTCTCTTTTCACTTCTTTTCATCACAACGCTGAGGCGTCGCCGTCGCCGTCTCGACGGATATTGACATTCTACGTCCCACCCAACTCATCTCCTCGGATTCGAGTGCTGCCACTTTTCCCACTTCTTTCTATTTTCTTCCTTGAACATCGCGTCCATTCGACATCCGTGGAATGCGTAAAGTCCAACGAGAAGAAGGGGAATATACAAACGGGAGTAAGTAACCTGAGCGGCAATATGGAATGAAAGTCCACTCACCATCTACCAGCGCGCATCCGTGGCCATTGGAGTTTCGAAGGCTGCACCACCTCCCGAGGCAGCACGGGTTCCGAGGGTGCTGCTGAGGTAGTAGGAAGGTGTGGGTAAGAGGTGGAGAGACCGGACACATGCATCGTCCGGTCTTGCTGTAGTCGTAGAGCGAAAGAGTAGGGAAGGGCCGAACCAAGCAACCCAATCGGTCTGCATGGTGCTGGTAACGTGCTCCGCGTCCCTCTTTAGCCTCCGTGTCCTCTCTCACAGCTCCTTTTTCCTGCCTTTCCCAATTACGCTGGGCGTCGAACGAGTGTTCTATAAAAACAAGAAAATCGGTGAGTTTAAATTTTCCATTTTAATCGACGAAAACTTACGACTGTGATTTGCGAGGAATCATCGGAGCTTATCGACGTACTCCGCGTCCCTCTTTAGCCTCCGTGTCCTCTCTCACAGCTCCCTTTTCCTGCCTTTCCCAATTACGCTGGGCGTCGAACGAATGTTCTATCAAAAAAAAATCGGTGAGTTTATATTTTCCATTTTAATCGACGAAAACTTACGACTGTGATTCGTGAGGAATCATTGGAGCTTATCGACGTACTCCGTGTCCCTCTTTAGCCTCCGTGTCCTCTCTCACAGCTCCCTTTTCCTGCCTTTCCCAATTACGCTGGGCGTCGAACGAATGTTCTATATAAAAAAATTCGGTGAGTTTAAATTTTCCATTTTAATCAACGAAAACTTACGACTGTGATTTGCGAGGAATCATCGGAGCTTATCGACGTACTCCGCGTCCCTCTTTAGCCTCCGTGTCCTCTCTCACAACTCCCTTTTCCTGCCTTTCCCAATTACGCTGGGCGTCGAACGAATGTTCTATAAAAAAAAAATCGGTGAGTTTAGATTTTCCATTTTAATCAACGAAAACTTACGACTGTGATTTGCGAGGAATCATCGGAGCTTATCGACGTACTCCGCGTCCCTCTTTAGCCTCCGTGTCCTCTCTCACAGCTCCCTTTTCCTGCCTTTCCCAATTACGCTGGGCGTCGAACGAATGTTCTATATAAAAAAATTCGGTGAGTTTAAATTTTCCATTTTAATCAACGAAAACTTACGACTGTGATTTGCGAGGAATCATCGGAGCTTATCGACGTACTCCGCGTCCCTCTTTAGCCTCCGTGTCCTCTCTCACAACTCCCTTTTCCTGCCTTTCCCAATTACGCTGGGCGTCGAACGAATGTTCTATATAAAAAAATTCGGTGAGTTTAAATTTTCCATTTTAATCAACGAAAACTTACGACTGTGATTTGCGAGGAATCATCGGAGCTTATCGACGTACTCCGCGTCCCTCTTTAGCCTCCGTGTCCTCTCTCACAACTCCCTTTTCCTGCCTTTCCCAATTACGCTGGGCGTCGAACGAATGTTCTATAAAAAAAAAATCGGTGAGTTTAGATTTTCCATTTTAATCGACGAAAACTTACGACTGTGATTCGTGAGGAATCATCGGAGCTTATCAACGTGCTCCGCGTCCCTCTTTAGCCTCCGTGTCCTCTCTCACAGCTCCCTTTTCCTGCCTTTCCCAATTTCCACCTCCCTCTTCGCTACTGTTTCGGAGCGTGGATGACTGCGGATACGAGGACAAGCAGGGGGAGGCCGTGAATCCCTCAATTTAGGATGGACGCGTTGAGAGCGCCGTCCAAGACGGTGGTGGTGGAGGAAGGAAGAAAGCGACGTGGGGCTATTCGGGGACGGACGCTCGCACTTCTAAGATGTGTCTGTGTTGCTGCTATTACGGTTCATGCCCCCAATATACTCTAGTTTCATGGAAAGGTGGTTGTGTGATCTTTGAAAATTGTGGTGACTTCCCGGGCTAAATAATGTGGGTCATTTGTTTCGTGCTTCCATCCTTTGCCTATCTGATTTTCATCCATAGTTTTGTTTTTTTTTGTTTTGTGCGCTGGAAGTATTGTGTTTGTCCCGCTTCATAGCCTCAGTAGGCGAGCCGGTTCCGATGCCGGCTCAAATTCTTTTGCCGCTGGGTCATTGTTTCCGATAACAAAGGCTGCAGCGCAGGCTCTGATACCTGTGTGGCAAAAAAACCTCTGAGGTCTCCGATAGCCTCTGTAGGCGAGCCTGGTTCCGATACCTGCTCAAATTCTTTTCGCTACTGGGTCCTTGTTTCCGATGACAAAGGCTGCAGCGCAGGCTCTGATACCTGTGTGGCAAAAAAACCTCTGAGGTCTCCGATAGCCTCTGTAGGCGAGCCTGGTTCCGATACCTGCTCAAATTCTTTTCGCTACTGGGTCCTTGTTTCCGATGACAAAGGCTGCAGCGCAGGCTCTGATACCTGTGTGGCAAACAAACCTCTGAGGTCTCCGATAGCCTCTGTAGGCGAGCCTGGTTCCGATACCTGCTCAAATTCTTTTCGCTACTGGGTCCTTGTTTCCGATGACGAAGGCTGCAGCGCAGGCTCTGATACCTGTGTGGCAAAAAAACTCATTTTATAAAAGAATCTAACTAGCTAGTGCCAGTACACTACTGTGGTCTCTCGTAGTCTTGTGAACGCTGATGTAGAAGTAAGGGACCTTGGTGGTATGATCAATATTGCTCACCCGCTGCGCATGTTGCACTCCCGGGGCTTGGCTTGGGGCTTGCATCTGAAGCCCAACAGCGGGACAATACTGCCACTCGAGCCTTCTCTGCTGCCCAAATTCAGGTAATTTTCGAACTCTTTTCTCTTCCATGCCGAGTCTCACCTCAGTGTTTGTTGCTCTAGACCGCAGACGGACAATGCCTTGCTGTTGACCCCGCATCAGGCGACTTTCGTGAAAATCTTATCCCGATCCAGGTCGTCGCTTGCAACGGAAGTGATTCTCAGCAATGGGATGTGATTACATCGGGTGTGCACAATAATGAGCCCGGTTTTGCTCTGATCACCAGTACATTGGTAAGATTGAATGCAGATGATATTTAAATATCGCGTTTTGCTTAGATTAAACATTCCTTAGACCAATGGGTGCTTGAACTTCGACCCTCGCAGAGCCGCTGGAAACCAGGTCCTTCTTTTCTCATGTGGTGGAAGGGCAGATGGTAGTAAGTATCTTTATCTGCTTCCATTCTACTTGTCGGAGAGATTCATTATGATCTCTCATTACAGGTGGAGCTGTCGCCAATTCCCAACTTTTCGCGTTCACCGGGGGTGCCGGCCCCTTCCCATTGGTGCCTCAGAATGGCAACAATGCTACTTGTTTGACGGTCAATGGTGGTCTATTAGATCAAACCTCCTGCAATTCCAACACCGTTTCTGGAAATGAAGTAGGTGGTCTTCAACTTCTAAGGATCGTACATCTCATTGGACGATAGCTTTTTACGATCTCTGGGTCTGGTAGTCAATCGGCAGCATCCGGCAGCACAACTATCTCCGCAGCTGATGCTTCTGCCTCAACAAGCTCAAGCGATTCCATTCAGGCCACGTCAGTTTCTCCTGACGGCTGCACCAGTAGATCGTTTTTTTATTGCTCACTCTCGTTTTTCTCTGACAAATTCTTGATAGCTGAGGTCACAATAACTCAGACTGTAACACCCTCATCCGCAGCAACGTCTTCCGTCGCTACTTCATCTCCGGAGACCTCCTCCCTCGTCGATGTTGCTAGTTCTGCTACGGCAACTGTCTCAGCTCCTGCTTCGACAGGAACAACTGTCCTCAATTCAGCTGCAGTAGCCGAAGCTCAGCAGCGCGACAATACAGCCACCCGGGCCTTTTCCGATGCAGAAATCAAGACCTCCGACGGACAGTGTCTCTCTGTTGATGCCAACTCGGGTGATTTTCGCGAAAATTTAATTCCTGTCGCCGTGCAAGCTTGCGATGGAAGCGCTGGACAAAAATTCGATGTGATCACTGCAGGAAAACATAACAATGTCCCAGGCACTGCGCTGATTGTAAGCACCTTGGTGAGTGTTAATTCTTGCTACTCGCTCCTTCTCACTGATTGGTACTCCAGACGCAGGGATGCATGCAGTTTGACTCTAGACAGTCTCTAGTGGATCTATTCTCTTGTGGGGGAAGGGCAGATGGCTGTACGTGGTTTTTATTTATCCAGAGATCAATCCATTATATTCTAACATGATTGCAGCCGGGCAAGTCTCAACTTCTCAGCTTTTCACGTTCACCGGAGGAGCCGGACCGTTCCCTTTGGTGCCACAAAATGGTAACAACGCCGTCTGCCTGACCGTGAGCGGAGGTCAAGTGGTTCAAACCTCATGCAATCCTAGTTCCGCGTCTGGTAGCGAAGTAAGTTGGCTAAAACAGAACAAACAACGATAGAGCTAACCCTCACTCGCCCAGCTTTTCACTATCTCTGGTTCCACTTCCAGGGGTGTTTCCGAGTCAGCATCCAGCTCCGCGTCTGTTTTCTCTTCATCTGCAGCTAAAGCTACCTCTACAACCGCTTCTGTCGCCACTTCTTCATCTAATGACGTTGCTACCGCCGCTTCATCCTCCTCTGCTGGCGCTATTTCAACCACATCCTCTTCATCAACCGCCTCTGCTCCTGCTCCAACCGGAACCACTGTATTAAACCCCACTGCGGTGTCTGAGGCCCAGCAGCGCGACGATACTGCGACGAGAGCCTTTTCCAATGCTCAAATCAAGTCTTCAGATGGACAGTGTCTCTCCGTTGATGCAAATTCAGGAGACTTTCGCGAAAACCTCATCCCGGTGACTGTCAAGGCATGCGACAGCAGTGCGGGACAGAAATTCGACGTGATTACTGCAGGAAAACACAATAATGTTCCTGGAACTGCTCTTTTTGTTAGCACTCTGGTACGTATGGGTAACCATTATCCCTCCCCGATGCTGGAACTGATTCAACAAAAAATAACGTTAGACGCAAGGGTGCCTGAATTTCGATCCTAGACGTGCAGCTGGCAACCAGGTTATTCTTTTCTCCTGTGGAGGACGTGCAGACGGGAGTGAGTTGTCTCGATATCTATGCACATGTTCACTTACGCATATCGACCCTTACTATAGGCGGCGCTGTGACCAATTCACAATTGTTCACCTTTTCCGGGAACAGTACCTCGATTCCACTCGAGCCCACCAATCAGGCCAACACTTGCATGTTCAACAATAACGGCAATCTCGATGTTCAGCAGTGCAATACTGCTGGTCCTGCATCGGACCAGGTGAGTATTTGAACTGATGATATATACAGAGGGTTCTAATAATGCCATAGGTCTTTACTATCGTCTCCTAGAGAGCGACTTTACGAATTCATGATAGGGTGATCGAGCTAGTCTCAATCCTGCAACTCTCTCTATATTTCTTATGCATAACGTTCTACACATTTCATATTCTCACTGTATCCATATTTTCCCCTGTTCTACACATTTCTTGACGGCCGCGCCGCGAAAAAAAAATACAAAATTTAATTTCATACAAAGTGCACGTATCGTTGAAATTTTTCATCGTCAATCATCGTAGAACACGAAAGCTCTGAGCTCGATCGACTCTCTTGCTGGTGTATCCTCAGGTGTCGATGGGTCCTTGAAAGCAGTATGGGGAGTGAAGATGGCGACATTCTGGTCTGGTGTAGAATCGTAACTGATAGGATCGGTCAGGACTATACTTTTATGAAAAAGATCGAGAAAACCTACCACTTGATTAATACAAATTCTTCTGGTGTCATACCCCTCAAGTACTTCCACCTGTGCTCAGAAGTATACTTTACACGATACGTCTGTCCTTTCCGACCCGGAGAGATCCTCGTTACCGCAACGAGATTATTCTCATTGACTGTACGATAATCGCACAGGGTAAGTGGCATATCGAGAGCAGGTCGGGATATTGGTCGCCAGAGATTAATGATCTGGAAACGATGCTTCAAAAGTTCGGGCGCTTCAGTCGGAAGATGGAGTTGGAGTCTGGCAGTAGCAGATGGAGCAGTTTGGTCGATATGGACTTCTTGGACGGGTTGGCGCTTGCCAACCATGTCTGTTTGACCTGGGACGCGACGGCGAACAGCTGACGAAGGCCACGCGTTAACTAAATGGATAGAAACCTTGCGACGATGCATACGCACTATGATCAAAGAAGACGACTCGACTGGCTCCTGTTATACCTTTGATGATCTCCTCGCTTTCGGGATAATACTCCGCTTTTATTTCATCCTCGTCTGTAAAAGCCTTGTGTTTGACTGGATGATTGAAGAACTGGAACCCAGCTCCGTCAAGAGTGTACGCGTCCTCTCTGCCGCGTACATTCTCTATGTCGACAATATGCTTCTCCGGGGACCAGTTGGATTCTGGCAAGGTAGAATTGGGGTCATCTGTGACACGGTTGTATGGTTCCGATCCATCTGCTGGAGGAGAAAAGTAGAACAAGGCTCCTGCGACGGTATCGATGGTTGTAGAAGGCATTTCTGATTGACGATTGGTAAGAAATGGGAGGGAACTTGGAAGGACAGCTATTCTTATAGCCAATATTGTATCATTGTCACACACAGTTGCGCGAGTTGGTCAGATGTCCTTTTTCCATTGGCGGCGTCGGCGACAATGACAAGATGTGTAAACATGGCGGTTCAAAGTCAAACCTGCCCGTATCAGGCCGGGAATCGAGAAACAATTGATTTGTCAACTTCATAATCTTATCTTATCGAGCTCTTTCGGAATCATTATCGATAATTTTGCAGATCTCGTCAGCCTACTCTTCAAGGTCCTCGTCTCGATGTGGAGGAGCGAGCCATATTCATCTGAGAAAAACTCTATGTGCTCTCGTGTCAGGCTACCAGTAAGTAAGTATCCGTCACCCAGAATACGAAAATATCCGACAGCTTCGCGCTGTCGTCCTTCGATAGAACTCATAATGCGCTCGCGTACTCGACAGCTTTGCTCTCTCCGCTTTAAAAATCTTCCACCCCAGCCCCATCTCTGAGGCAGCTTGATAATGGAAGGTTTCAGGGATAGTCGCATCCTTAGCGAGCGTTTAAATTGGCGTCATGGAAAACCCTTTGATGTGCCAAGAAAAACGTCGAAACTTATAATGAAGTTAAGTATTTACATGCCTATCATCCTTCCAATTGCAAGTTCCGAATCAAAGTCGTTAGTAGTCTCCCCCTCCTGTTCATTTGGATTATGACTAGACGTTTTAGGCGCGGGCATTTTGGAGCATTACGGATGAAATTTGATATCAATCCCTCTCCTGAGGATCATATCAGGCCTTATCATCGCCAATGCGATTAGTCCCGTGCAGTACGTACATACTCGAGTACGGCGCGTGATGTTCGAATGGAAATGGCTGGTAACAGAATAGCGCCAGATATCGGTGAGCAGCACTCAGGCTTATATTTGTTCTGCAGCGTCATAACTGGCGGGTGGCGAGATGGACACGACTCGGAACAGAACAACGCCAGATATCATTGAGCACCACTTACCCCCTAATTGCACGCCTGGAACAACCTTGGCTCAGATTCAGGCCACTAGCTAGAGCTTTAAACTCGCCGTAGTACCCCCTTTCGCGCGATCTTATCGCCAGGCGAGTTCGGAACTGGAATTAAAATTCGATGAACGGCGCTCACTACATCGCTATCTTACCATGTCGGACAATACCACCATAATCTTCTACGACATCTCTTTTGCAGAGCCTAACGTATGCTGGTCACCGAATACCTGGAAAACAAGGTGGGTAGTTATATATCAAGCGGAGGAATCTTTTGAACTAATCAGCATAATAGGTTCTGCCTGAACTACAAAGGACTTTCTTACAGAACCGAGTGGGTGGAATATCCAGACATTGAAAGTGTTTGCAGAAGAATTGGGGCAGCGCCGACCCACAAAACGCCGGTTGATGTTATAAAAGTTGATGTTACTCCCGCCTACACATTTCCGGTGATCTATGACCCTACAACCAAACGAGCGATATCCGAGTCATTCGAAATCGCTTTATACCTCGATGCCACGTACCCTAATACCCCCAGACTTATCCCTCCGGGCACCCATGACTTCCAATTAGCCTTTGTTTCCCTAGCCATGCTCCGTATCATTCCGCATGCAGGACCGTTGATGCGAGTAAAGGTGTTCAAGAAACTTGCGCAGGGAAGGAGCCAGGAGTATTTCAGACGTACCAGGGAGGCTATGTATGGTAAGAAGATAGAAGAGTTCGAGCCAGAAGGAGAAGCAAGTATAGAAGTCTGGAAGGGGTTTCAAGCCGGTCTGCAGTTGTTGGATGAAGTAGCGAGGAAGGAAACTGGAGGCGATTATTTGCACGGTGCGAATCCGATTTTTGCGGATTTTGCCTTGGCTGGGATTTTCCAATGGTGCAAGGCTGGATTTGGAGCAGACAGTGAACAGTGGAAGGAAATAATGGAGTGGCAGGACGGGCGATGGGCAGCGTTTGTGGCGAGGTTGGATAAATACACACAGGTCTAGATTAACCCAAGATGTTATCAAACATGAGGAACCTGTTCTTTGAAAATGAGTTTATCAGGGCCGAGCGTCACTGATTCAGTTGAGAAGCCATTGCGGAGCCAAGCACCCTGGTACCAGAGTAGGAATCCTTTGGTAGCCTGGCCTTCATACTATACACAAATACGCAATGCGCATCTCCCAGACAGAAAAAACGTCTTCCCATCCAGGTCGAGAGCGAATTCGAGTGACAGCGCGACATGCACATCCGGACAAAGAATGCTTTGAGAAGCTGGGAAGAGCTTGCACGTAGGTCCAGATTCCGACTGAGGTGGCCGAGCTACTCTGTCGACCTTCGGTCGCAAGCATACGAGTGAAAAGCCCAACGGAGTGTCGGAATTGTAATCCTCGTTGATTTGGAAGGCAGCTCAGAGTCAGACCTTGCAGACTCAAAATCAATAGGTTGAGAAAAGCCCGGAAGGGTGTCTTGCCAATATTTAGTGGCCAAGTTCCATTCGTACTTGATATAAAGGTTCTCCAACTCTATACCTAGTTTGGAAATGGATCAAACGGTTAAAAAATTCGCACGCTTGCTTTCCATTCTGCAGCTGCGATATCGTCCGCAGTCGAGCTTGACATCCTCACCGTCAGCCTCGAGCCCCTGTGAATTTTCTAATACTCACTCTCCTTACAAGCACCCGACCATCTAACGACTTTTGTACGAAATGTTTTCACGACAGCATCTGGACAGCCCTCCGCCTCAGTCTCAATTTCGGCGACCATGGTCTCCAGATCCTTATGACCCTTATCCATCCGTGCATCGCAATAGAAACGATGTCCAAGATCCTCATCTTTCCGAAGAAAATTCACTTGATTCCCACCCTGACTACTCGCGCTACCCTACTCATCATTTACCTTCACCGCTTCGCCAACAGCGCCGGGAAGCTTCAGAAGTTTCGGTTGAAGCACTAGACTTGGCCGACTATACCAGGACGCTGAAACCTCAGGCTTTTTATCAAGCCGACCCCGACATCCTTGACTCTCCGCCATCCCTCATATCTCGGGGCGGAACTTCATCGTCATCTTCGCATCCATCAGTTCGGTCTCCAGCTCGCCGCCCTTTCTCCCTGCCCCCACCTACCCCCAGAAACTCATCCTACCCTTCCAGAAATGCTCCCCGGCTTCGTTCCGATCCCACAATTACCCTTACCTCGCCATGGACGAACCAGATATTGTTTCGCATCAATCAGAAACCGACTTGTCCCAATTTCCCCCTTGGTCCCGCAACTGGTACAATCATCATAATATAAATGACTACAGCGCACCTTCGTCGCTTCCAGACATCTATACTCCTCTTCCTGCCTCGCTTTTAGACCACAAACGCAAATCAGGCGACGTCTTTGACCCAAATCACACCCTGAGACCAGGAAGTTACCCTCATTACCCATACGACTCATACGCATCTTCAAACGGTCATGATTCCAATCGAGAACTTCTGCCTTGGAGCTCAGACCCGCCTGAGTATGGACCTAACATCGACGATTCCCTCAAGGCAGAGAGAATTCGTATGCTGGAGAGAGAATTTGGTCCAAATGCTAAATCCGCAAAGTCGGCCAAGAATGATGATTTCCTCGATGAAAATGGCAAACCCTTGGTGGGCACGGTCGATGGGAAGGGTAACCTAGTGACGCAGGGCCCCAAGAAAAGGATGACTACTCGATTTTTGCAGTTTATCTGTGCTTGCGCTGCAGCGATACCATCTATCTATGCAGCTGCGGTGAGTCACTCGTACTACCCCTACAACTGTAAACGTCAACTAAATACACTCTTTATATCCAGCTGATAAAGCCAAAGACACCGGCTCCTCCAGCCGGCAGTGTTGCTACCTATGTGCTCTATGTCGTTTCTGTCGTATCCCTTCTTGCCCTCTTGTTCCTCTTCATGATTTACCCATGCTGCATCCGACGCAAAAAGGGCTCCGGATCCGATGAAGTCACAAATCCTTTCACCAGCGGGATGATGGTCCTGCCAGTGCAAGGTCTGCCCGGTGGGAAGAAGAAAAAAGAAAAAGGCGGAAAGGGTAAGAAGGGAAAGGGAGCGAACATGGGAGGAGGGGATGTTCAAGTCAATCTCATTGTTGATCCACACATATTTGGAAACAATCGGGAGGAGGAGGATGAAGAGGAGGAAGAGGACGATGGTGCTTGGGACTGGGAAGGATCTTCTGTCCCTGGCGGCTGGGGTAGCTCCTCGAATGGTGGTGCCCCAAGCGGAAGCGGAAACGAGCAGCGAGGAGACGGAGTGTGTTTATCGGGCTAGCGATGGAGGAGCAGTGGAAGAAAGCGAGGAGTTTTGCGAAGAAGATCATGGCGTTTGATCTATTTGGTGTTGTCTTATGGGGTGCAGTGTTTGTGATCATTTTGCTGGGAAAGAGGTGTCCGATAGGTGAATTTGATGGATGGTAAGTGGCGTTGGTACATTTAAAAAAATTCATTCTGGAGCCTGACGAGTGGATTCTTCCTGTAGGTGTAATGCCTACAACGTGTCGTCAGCAGCGGCATGCTTGCTCTGCTTCCTGTTCGGTCTCAGTGTTTTCTTTGACATCAAAGACCTCCATGCGAGCAAGGCATCACCGAGAACACGGACGTAGTCTCCGAACACTCCTTGCTCATTGTACACCATAATCTTATTTTTTTATCTTTACAGCGCTATCTTATTCCTTTCTTGCACCTCTTTCATGATCACTTAATTACTGTATCCACCTACCCATACTCACCCCGCGCGCAGTCTTTTCGAGTTTTTGGACTATACCCATCGTCTCATTGCTGATGCTTTGACCCCCTCACGATTATTTGTTTATCACTTACGCCCATAATGACCACCGGATATTTGGATGCGATGTATATAGCAAGAAAATTTGCTTCAGACTGGAACATGTTGACGATTGCTTAATCTGTTGTAAAGAGCTTCCTCCATCGCACTGCCGTGGGAAGATTTACATTTTTCTTTCCAAAAATTTGCTGACCCACTTGCCTATGCTTTGCTCGCAGATAGCATGTCGGATAATGAAGATTTTATGGATGTAGATGGTGAGACTGTTCAAAAGCGGTTCAAAGTACGCGTCGAATCTATTTTTTTTCTGTCGATTTATTGATGTGCGATACGCAGTACAAGTCGTACAATGCAGAGCTCAAGGACGTTCATTTGCCCTCTGCTCTCAGTGCGCATTCAAAAGTTGATGAAGATCTCGAGGTTCAGAAGCCGTCTGTTTTTATTCTGAGCTCTCCCTAATGTCTCTTTTAGGACACTCAATCCCATTTTTACGAGGCCCTGCTGCATTGGCAACAGCTAAACTTGTCACCCAGTTTTATCAAGTTTTCGCAAAAAACAGGATCACTATCCTTAACACTACCGCTTCTGTTACACAACTGGCGTCAAGTTGTAGATTTTTGGCTCGAAGCGCAAGCAGGTTCTGACGACGAGGGCTTGAAACCATTGCTCGAGTATGATCTTTTTCTTGCTAGTGGCCACCTTCTAATGGACCCGTTTAGTCTTTTACAAAAAATTGCTCAGGATTTACGATTGACTCTTTTACCGGTCTATCCAGACTTGGTTGATCGACTGCTTCAGCTCGCAGCTCGGTCCATTTCCACCGACGCTCTGACCGTCTTACTATCAACACTATCATCCCTATTCAAGTATCTCCTCATTCCCTCAATCGATTCAACACCTCTGGAACAAACATGGATCGCTTTCCGAAAAACTCTACCAAAGTGTGTTCCCGAAATTCAGAGAGCTCTCGCAGAAGTGTGGGGATCTGTTCTGAGAAAACTAAAGACCTCGCTGCGTCCCAAAGCCGTTGTGCTCGTAGCTGCGAATATAGAGAATATAGATGCTGCTGCTGCCTGGTGTTTTATTTCTGCTTGCAAAGTGAGTTTTTCCCTAGTCGTGTTGTCCTAAATGCTCATGTCTTCTTCTTCTTCTTCTTCTTCAAGTCGGTCTCTCAAACACTCCATACCGTGACCCCGACCCTGTTTGCGCCTCTCCTCGAATTTCATCTGTCCTGTGAAGAGAGCGATTCATCTTTTACACTCGTCCGACGTATTCTTACCGCCTTTATTCACCATGTCAAGGGCCCAGAGCAATTTTCCTCGATAGCAGATATCGTCATAAAAGAATTTACCAAAAAAACGTCTGAAGCAACGGGACCTGAAAACGGAGGAGAACCTCTTCGTCGGATTGTCGAAGTCGCCGCTGTGCTCGCTTCAGTTCGGAATGGCTCGAGGTTGACGCCTACGAATCTCAAACAGCTATTTACATCTGCGAAGGAGATCCCGGTTCCCATCCCGACCTCTTTACATTCGGCCATGCTGAAGTTGACATCCGCGATTTTTACAGCGAGCGATGTGACTTTAGTGTCCTCTGGACGGGATTTGCTGACTCGTTTCTGGAACGAGGGCTCTCGAGAGGACGCTCAAATTATTCTCAATTTCTATGGCGTTTTATCGACCACTGAGAAGAGATGGGTCGGTTGGAAGTCGTTTGGTCTTCCAGAGCTATTGAAACGTACTGGAAAGTTACTCGAAGTGGAGCCTAGGCGGACCGCAAGGCTTATGGCTTCTCTTTGTAAGGATGGAAAACTGGGAGAAGTTGATTTGGTTTGGAGGAAGAAAATTGTGAATTGGGTGTTGTTGAGATTGACCGAGCTGAATCAGAAAGATGGAGAGTTGGATGAAGAACAGGTACGTCTTTTTCTTTCTTTTTCAGACCCCAGGTTTTGTTTCTCATTCGTGATTTATTTAGGGTGCAGAGCTTGATGATTTGATGGCGCTTTCAACGTTTTTTACTCTGGAAATAACTCGCTCAACTGCGCTGTTTGTGGATCGGCAGATCAAGGTCGTTCCGTCTGCTTCTACGGGAGAGGACGATGTGTTCCCGCGTCCTGCTTGGGTTATTGGTACTTTATTGAAGTGCCTGGCTACTCGACCGGTGGCTGAGTGGAAACAAGAGGTGGATGTTACCAGCTGGGCTCGATTGATCCTCAAACATTGGTCATGGTCTAAGCATGTTCTAGAAGGATTAGTCGACCTAGCGAGCATCTCGTAAGCTACGTCTACTTTATCCATCCGGCCGTATCTAAACTGGTTGTCTTACAGGGATGGATCGGACCAGACACTTTCCTTCGAAGAAACATACGAAGGCCTGAAAGACGCGGTTCTCTCACACTCTCACACGATCCGCCTGAATGCGTTGAAGTTGTTATGCTCCCCACTCTTTAAAGCTCTGTCTTCAAATACTCGACAAGTGCTTGACCGATGTTTACAAGCGGAGCAAGTTTCCCTGGACGTCCAAGGTGTTCGAGAGCGTGTTGTCAAGATTGGACGTATATCGCAGGTGCTGAAGAATGACGATGAGATTGGTACGGATCTGTCTATCCGCTGGCTTATAGGTGAGCTAACTGTTGCATGGGGTGATTAGAGGTTCTCTGGGATACTTATGCTGCGAAAAAAAAACAAAAAAGCTCAGTTGAAGGTCAACTTGCGTCCATTGTGGGCGCCTGCTGCATCGGCACTATCGGACCTTTCTCAGCGGTGCGATGAAGCAGTTTGGAAGGTGCTATTTAGAGAGCTCAAGGTCCTTATGCTGAACGAGGGACTTTTACCTCCATCGGGGAAAGAGAAGGGAGAAGACGATAGATCTGGAAATCCGGATGACCCTTGGGAAGAGGAAAGGACTTGGCGAGATCCAAGTGCTCACAAGCTAAGGGAGGTCGTCATACACTGGCTGGACGAGCGATCTCATTGGAAAGAAATCATGCAGGTGGGTGGCTGAATTGCATAATTGTCGGAGGGGTTCTTTAATCCTTTCGCTAGAAATCTGGTGGAAATGACCGTTTCGATAAACGGTCGTATGAAGGTCAAGTGTTGCATACTTTTGAGGAATGCCACTCGCTCGCCGAAAAACACAACCGCGAATTGATACAACTTTTCCTTGAAACTAGCGGCCCGGTGACTGAACCGACAATGCCGAGGGCAAAGCTGAGCGCCTGGCTCTCGCTTTTCAGCAAGTTCACCAATCCGAAAGCGCTTCACGCGACTGAAAGTCTGCAATCTCTGTACACAGCTCTCCTATCGCATTCTGACCGCAACTTGCAAACGTTGGCGTTGTCCTGTCTTTTCACCTACAAAAAGCGGGCGCTAACGCTGTATGAAAATAAACTTGGTGCGCTACTGGATGAGACGAGATGGCGGGACGAATTGACGTTGCTCGATATGGCTGCGATCGAGATCGAGAGCAGACCAGAAGTTGTTGATGTCATCGTCCGACTTCTTTTTGGGATTATGCTGGAGAAAAAGGGCAGAGGTCCAGATCGGCGATCGGCGGTGCTCACTGCGCTTGCCGGATGCACGGACGCGGAGTTATTTCTGCTGGTCGATCTGATGCTGCGTCCGATCACGGACGGATTGGATCGACAGCTCCTCGGTTTCCTTACGTTGTTGGGAGATGTCATGAAAAATCTGGGATCGAGGCTGGTCAAGTATTGGCCCTCGCTATTGGGAGCTACTATAGACATCGTTGCCAAAGCCGAAGAAGAAGACACGCTACCAAACTTGTACGCTCACTGGGTTTGAAACGACTCGCCGACTTTTTCCGATGTCCCGTCCATTTTGACTTTGCGCCATACATGCGAGCGGCTTTCACGGCTTTCATCTCTCCCCGGATACCCTTGCTTGACAGGGAGAACACACAAGCTCCGTCTGCGTTACTCGAGCTTTTCCATGTCTGGACGCTCCATCACACCCAGGTGTATTTCCTAGTCGAGTATGACCCCCAGGTAATACCCAAAATATTCAGCTGTCTTACAGCCGTCAATGTCAAGCCTGCCGTAGTATCCCGGATTTTTGACATTGTCGACCGCCTCCTTGTCATCGCTGCCGACGACGACAAAGCTCAGAAAACTATCCTGCAGCCAAATGTCTCCCTCCTTCTTTCAAACCTTTCCGTGCTGGTCCAGCATTCAAAAAGTGTTGCATCCATTTCTACCCCTCTGGGTCAGCGACAAATCGGCATTCTGTCCCAAATCGCACCCTATTCGTCAAATGCCGAGGAGGCTTCCCTCCTTCTCACACTGTTCTCTCCACTGCTCCGTAGACCAGCCAAAGTCGTGTCCGAGAAGATAAAGGTCGATTTGCTCAAAATCGTTGGACACCAAATGCATCTCATTCCTGACCTAAGTCTTGTATCCTCAGAGGTGTACCAGCGACTTTATGAGCTCTTGTCCGTTCTTTTCCAGTCCCTTCGATCCCGTCAAGCTCGACTGAGTCTAGTGGGAGCGTTCTCCGACCTTGCCAAAATTCAAGTGTCGCTGCAAGATCTTGCGCAATTGATGGGCTCATTGAATGCCTACTCTACCAAGAGGATCGATGAGCCCGATTTCGAGCGTCGACTGGCCGCATTTGCGGAACTCAACGATTCGTTATATCAGAACATGGCGGTTTCTGACTGGCTTCCGGTTCTCTATAATATGCTTCATGCTATCCAGGATCCTGAAGAGTTGGCCATCCGTAACAGTGCTTCCTTCACCATCCGTCGTTTTATCGATCTCCTCGCAATGCAGACTTCCGCTGAACATGAAAAGATCTTCTCCCGTATCCTTTTCCCCGGTCTCAAGAATGGTTTGAAGACAAAGCATGAGATGGTTCGTGCGGAGCTCCTGGGTGTCATTGCTTATGCTGTAACGAAATGCGATAATGTCAACGCGCTTCAGGATATGAAGCCTCTTCTGGCGAGTGGGGACGAGGAAGCGAATTTCTTCAATAACATTCATCATGTTCAAATTCACCGTCGTTCGAGGGCTCTTCGTCGTCTTGCCGATCAATGTGACGAACGGCCGTTCCGAAATTCCACGCTCACTGAGATTATCATCCCCCTCATCTCCAATTTCATCGTCGAGACGTCGTCTTTGGATCATCACCTTGTGAATGATGCGATTAACACTACGGGGCGTTTGGCCAAACATCTATCGTGGAAATCGTACTACGCTCTCGTGCACAAGTATCTCCGTCTTTCCAAGGCTCGGGACGAGAAGGAACGTGTCTATGTGCGAACCGTGGTTTCCGTGCTTGAGAACTTTTCTTTCGTTATGGAGGAAGAAGCCGAAGTAGAGACTGTAGTTGAAGAGAAGGCGCTTGAGGACGATGCCGAAGAAGAAGTCAAACCGACCGCACACAGTCGAGTGGTGGATGCAGTCAATCTTCACCTTCTTCCGACACTACTAACGTACCTGGAGTCGAGAGATGCCACTACGGAGGATACGACGCGGATACCCATCGCCGTGGGTGTCGTGAAGGTTGCTCGCAACCTTCCTCATGCGTCTGCTCAATTGCAAATCACTCGTTTATTAACCACCACTAGTCAAATTCTGCGTAGCAAATCTCAAGAGACGAGAGATCTGACGCGAGACACCCTTTGCCGTATCGCAGTGGTCTTGGGACCTGAGTACTTGGCGTTGATGTTCAAGGAGCTGAGAGCAGCGCTATTACGTGGGCCCCATCTTCACATCTTAGCGGCGACCGTTCATCATATCGTCGCCCATGTAACCAAGGGTGACCACGCAGAAAAGTTTGCCGTTCTGGATGATTGCGTGCCAGACATCGCCTATGTTTCTTCTGAAGTGATTTTTGGGGAATCAGGTAAGAATGTGCAAGCTGAAGGTTTCAAAACAAAATTACACGAAGTCAAGTCCTCTTCATCCAAGGGCCTTCATTCGTTCCAGATAACTGCCAAATACATTGCACCAGCCCGAGTGAATGCACTTCTTGTGCCCTTGCGATCAATCATGCAGGAAACGGAATCGCTCAAGGTCATGCAGCTGGTGGATGAAGTCTTGAAACAGATCGCCAGTGGTCTCAATTCCAACCAAAACCTTTCCACAACGGATTTGCTGTCACTCTGCCATACGCTCATCATCCAGAACTCTCGCTTCTTGCAACAAGCCGCGCCTCGGAGAAAACATCTGGTGAAGGGTGATGCCATCGTTCAGACTAAACGACAAGTTGCGGTTCATCACGACCATTTTGCGAACAATTCATTTCGGCAAGTTTTTTTTTTTTTTTTTTTGATTTTCCTTTAATTGTCGCTGATCTTGCTCGATTAGTTTCGTGGTGTTTGGTCTGGATTTACTCAATACGGCACTCCGTCGCAACAAATTTGATTTCAAAGATCCTGCAGTCATGTCCCGGCTGGAGTCTATGATTGTCGCAGTCGGGAACACCCTCTACTCAACAAATTCTCACGTTCTGATATCGGGTTTGAAAACCGTTTCAGGGCTCGTTAAATGCCCGCTCAAGTCCCTGCAGCGCTCGCTCCCGGTCTACCTCCGGCAAGTTCTAGATATCTTGAAGCAAGTTGGTGCCACCGAGTCAGAGGTTGCTCAGACCTCTTTGAAAACACTGTCCACGATCCTTCGCGACGGTCCGGCCATCGATGTGAAGGAAAAGGATTTAACTTTCCTGTTGGAGCTAGTCACCCCTGATTTGGAAGAACCTTCGCGCCAAAACCCGGTTTTTGCTATACTTCGTGCCATCGTCGCCAGGAAATTCATTGTTCCAGAGATGTACGATATCATGGACAAGGTTTCCGAAATCATGGTTACGAATCAATCTCCACAAGTCCAGGAGCTTTGCAGGAGCGTTCTCTTGCAATTTCTCCTCGAATATCCCCAGGGTAAAGGCCGTCTTCGCAGTCAAATGACGTTCCTGACCAAAAACTTGTCCTATGAGTATGAAAGTGGTCGGAAGAGTGTCATGGAACTCCTGGGTGCAGTCGTCTCGAAATTCCAAGCTGGCCTTGTACGTGAATACGCAGACATGCTCTTCATAGCGCTTGTAATGGTGCTAGCCAATGACGATTCAACAAAGTGTCGAGAAATCGCGGCACATCTCGTGAAATCACTTGTTTTGCGACTCGATGACCAGAAGAGGACTGAGATGATTTCTTACCTTCATACCTGGTCGTCTCAACACACCCAGCCTGCTTTGGTCCGTGTATCATCACAGGTTTATGGCCTAATGATTGATTCACTTCAGACCAATATGTCCTCGTTTATTTCCTCGATTCTCGCAGACATCCGAGGATCACTGGAGCACAGCGCAAAGCAGTTCGAGGATATCGACGACGATGACTCTATGGACGTCGATCTCGAGTGGCAACTTCCTTATCATGCCTTGGTCGCGCTGGCGAAATTAATCAAGGTTTTTCCCGAAATCGTCACACAACCAGACGGGATCGCTTGGGAACTCGTTGTGAATCATCTCTTGTTTCCCCATGCATGGGTTCGCATTGCGTCCTCCCGGTTACTCGGGACATTGTTCAGCTCTGCTCCAATACAAGCCCCTCCTACCGCGGATGTCGACGTTCCTCTCTACCCGTTATCTTCCGCAGGTATGAGGGAAGTCGCTACGAAGCTTTGTCAACAGCTCAAAAGCGAGCACCTGGACGACGCGCTAAGTTTACAGACAGTCAAGAATCTGTTCTTCATCGGCAGGTGTTATGCGAGCCTTCCGTTTACTGCGGATAGCACCAATGACCTTGTTCAGGAGAAAGAGGATCTCGGCGACGAAGAAGGCAATGAAAATGTATCAAGTGAACAACAGAATCATCCATTGCCTTGGATGTTCTCAAAGCTTTCATACCAAACAAGGTCTGCTCTCATCGCAAAGCGGAATCGTTCCTCTGCCGGGTAAGTCTTTCATTCTATTACCCCCTCTGTATGATTGGGCTGGAGTATCCATTAGCCAAATTGGTTCCATCAACCTTTTGCGGTACTACGCTGGTTTGCAGCTATAACCTCGTTCTTGGATGGCCCTATTCTAGAGCGGTTTCTTGTCCATATCCTCTCGCCTATCTATCGGATTGTTGAAGATGATACTATCCGGGACGAAAAAATGTGTATGTATAGCATTGATTTTGAACATCATCTAAGTCTAAAATATCTTAGCTGAACTCAAGGACACTGCAGTCGAGCTTCGAGATCTTGTGCAGACCAAAGTAGGAACGACCAAATTCTCTACAGTCTACAATCAGATTCGTCAAAGTGTTGTGACTGTTCAACGTGAGCGCAAAGAAACTCGTGTCCTTCAGGTTGCGACAAATCCTCAAGCTGCGGCAACACGCAAAGCGCACAAAAATTTGCACAAAAAGGAAAGCAGGAAGCGAAAAAATCAGACGTTTGCGTGAGTAGAAATTGCCTTTCCTTGACTTTATGGGTGGCGCTAATCCATTTAATGATATTTAGTGATGGTAAAGGCAAAATGAAGCGGAGGCGCGAAGAGTGATTTTTTTATTTTATTTTTTTGCATCGTTCCCCCGAGTCCTCTACTCGCACGCAATTGTATCCATAGGTCCCACCCACTCATACTGTAGCATAAAATAACTAAGACTTGCGAGTCCATTTCTCTTTCAGCTGGACCGATCAAAAGTCACATGAGCGAGAAGCAACTCTTCTATCTCAAATGTCGACTTCAGTGACCTCTCCAACGGTTTACTTTGGGTATGGTTCCAATATCTGGCGAGACCAAATGCAACGCAGATGTCCAGAAGCAAAATTTATCGGCGTAGGATTGATGAAAGATTGGTGATTATTCGGTCTCCCCCGAGTGCCTCGCGCAGATTGATTTTTCACGCTATCTTTCAGGCGATGGTTCATAAACGAGAGAGGCGTGGCCAATATTGCTCGTTCGGTAGGAGATGAGGTGTATGGATCTGTTACGTTGCCGATTTTTTCTTGTGATCGGCACCCGGCTAAATAAATTCTGGTCGCTGCTTAGATCTTTCAACTGAACGCTGCAGACGAGGCTAGCTTGGATAGATTCGAGGGGGCACCCGACATTTACCAAAAGGTGCACGATCTGCCTGCCAAAGTTACCGTGCTCGGTGGCCAGGGGCTGCTCGATGAAGGAGAAACTGTTCAAGTGATGGCTTATGTTGAACACGAGAAGGTGAAAGATGGAACGATCAGGGAAGAGTATATTGCTAGGCTGCATCGTGCGATGGAGGATGGTATAAAGGATGGAGTACCTAAAGAATATTTTGACAAGTATTTCAATCCGTTTGTACCAGTGTTGGCATAAATCGCTTGCTGACAAATCTAATCCATTCAATCAAACGCGTGAGCGGCTTACGCGTCGGTGTTGGTCGCGATTACGAACGCTTTCTTCAAAAACCATGAACTCTATCGCAAATCGTTTCGCCACTACTGGCCCCATCGCCGAGCTTAGAAAAGCTCAATCTCATGTCGAAGACGACGAGTTTGCTGACGCTGTCTGGGGTTCTGAAGCTGGTTTCGGCAGTTTGGCAAAGGGTGTTCCCAGCTTTACCATTCCATCCGTACCAGATGTGGGTGTCGATCCCTATTCTTACTGTATATATCAGGCTCATTCCTTTAGCCTTCTGCTTTCTTGAGACTACACACCGATGACCACGCCGACCCCAACTGCAGAATCAAGATTCAGCACGGAACTACCACGCTGGCATTCAGATTTCAGGGAGGTGTCATTGTCGCAGTAGATTCGAGGGCTACGGCAGGAAGCTACGTTGGTGCGCAGTGCTATTCAGAAACCAAAAGTTAATCTCCCATCCTCATCGAAACGCTCAGCTTCCGGAACCGTGAAAAAGGTCATCGAGATCAACCCGTATCTCCTAGGTACGATGGCTGGAGGTGCCGCAGACTGTCAGTACTGGGAAACTTACCTCGGGATCCACTGTCGACTTCACGAACTCCGGAACCGAGAACGTATATCTGTATCAGCCGCGAGCAAGTACTTGAGCAATCTGGTATACGGCTACAAGGGAATGGGCCTTAGTATGGTACGTATAATCTGACCTTTTGCGCTGTCGAAAGATTGAAATCTGCTGCAGGGAACAATGATCTGTGGTTGGGACAAGACGGTCAGTTTGGATGAAACTACTATTGAATTCTCCTCTCTCAATTGAATCTTCATCCAGGGTCCAGCGGTCTTTTACGTTGATTCTGACGGTACTCGTCTGAAAGGAGACTTGTTCTCCGTCGGTTCAGGAAGTACCTTTGCGTATGGTGTTCTCGATCAGGGATACCGATGGGATCTTACCGATGAGGAAGCACAAGAACTTGGCCGACGAAGTATCTATGCCGCAGGACACCGAGATGCGTTCTCTGGTAATAGCTGCAACCTTTATCATGTCAAGGAAGACGGATGGAAGTTCATCGGTGCGTTTTTCATACAGCCCGCCTCATAATTCCGTGTTCTCATCGCTCTTTGCAGGCAACTATGATATCTCCAAACTTCACTACGATGGCCCTGGTGATACACCAGGAGCTGGATATGGATACGATGTTCGCATTGAACGAGAAGCTACTGCTCGAGCTTAGAAATACCGATCGGAATGAATATCTGGAATGTGTAGTAAAAAATGGGGCAAATCTATTCACTATAAATGGCGATAGCTATGAACAGAGGAGGTTCCATATACGATTCGGGAGTGAACCGTCCTCTTTAATTATACACTCCGCCTCGTACCGGTCTATGACCAAACGTTCAGATTCGAAGAACGTGATATCTTCTAGTCTCCGCCATTGTGTCCTATGATATATTTTCCAAAACAGAAAGAGGACTGGGAGAACGCCTATCATTGTGTATGAAAAGAAAAACGAGGGTAGATTCCATCGGCCAGGTAAAAACACGGTGTAGCCGCCGACGAACGCCATGATGATAGTCCCAGTAAAACCGTAATATCTGTCAGTTCATGTCAGAAAAACTAGCGGGGAAAAGCGAAAAGGAAAACCTTACGCGCAGAATGGTTGCCAGAACGATTTATGAGGTAAGCTATCGCGGGAAATTCCTTGGACTTTCAATGCCTGTGTTTCCGCCGCTCAGCGAAGGTAAAAAGGGAGCCAACGATTAAGCCCAAGACTCGCCTTGTAGAACCGTAGGTACGTGAAACATATGATAGCATAGTTTAAAAGCTGCGAAGCCGTAACCAGATTCACAAACCTTGACCCAGTCCGCACAGGTAAATTTTTAGGAAAAAAAAAGAATCCGACAAAAAAATCTAACCACTGTAAAACGACCGCTGAGTTGTTCGAAACTTGTAAAAAAGCTATTTTTTTTGTTGGGGGAAATTAGCGCAGTAATTTTTCGAAAAATTCATAGGCTTTCAGCGACTCACACAGAAGCGCTACTGCCAATGTTGCAGCTACACACCACACTGGGACTCCGTTCCTATTACAATTCCTAAGGAAGGCTGGAGCCTTCCCATCGAGTGCCAAGCCGAACAAGGTTCTGCTAGCATTGAACACGTAGCTATTCCCCGCAGAGAAAATTGAAGTCAATACGAGGGCGTTAACGATTGATGGTAAAACTTTTATATTCAGCCGCTGCATGGCGATCACGTATGGTGAGGATCCCGCGCCTGGGCGGGCATCAGACAGTGCTGCGAGGAGGTTTGGATCTGAATAAGACACGACGATACCGACACAGAGCGTTCCTAACACAAAGAACGTCGTGAGTCGGTAAAAGACGCTGTTGAATGCGCGAGGCAAAATGTGGCGCGGAGTCTGGGCTTCTCCGGCTGCCATCGATACCATATCTGGACCTGCGATGGTGAAGGACGCTTGGATGAGGCAAGCGAGGAAGCCGAGAAATCGACCTAATGAACCGGACTTGACTATAAACGGCAAAAGGTGCCCCTTCAACTTTGGATGCTGTTAGAGCGGAAGTAAGGGAACGTTACAAAAAAAAAAACTTGGGAAGAAAAAGGGACTTGCGATTCCAGAATCGAAAACCATAAGCATCGCGGATGGGATTTCCGCCGACCATGGTGATGAAGGTGAAAAGAATCAATCCTACGGCCAGCACGACTTTTCCCGAAGCAAACCAGAATTCAGATTCTATGATAAATCAAGAAATGATCTAGGTTTTCTCGAAATAAAGCACCAACCACCAAAATATCTCACTGTCCAGAGATTGAGGGCGCTATATGTTGCAAATGCTTGAGAGATGTCAACTGCTAATCTCGAGCGACGCACAGATAGCATAGCAGCAGAATGAAAATGACGGCAATCAGCGGGATTTTGTCGGTCCAAAATTGCAAGACCACATTGAAAGCAGTGACCTCGAACGGTATGAGTGATGCCTCGAAAATAAAGAAATTGATTCCGGCACAGAATCCAAGTGCGGGGTCGCAGAAACGGTCCGCAAATCGAATCTAGGAATTTTTCGCTATAGGGTTTATCTCATGTGCTGGAATGACGATACGACTGACAAAAGGAGAAGATATAGGAACCCATGTGACCATCTCCGCTGAAGAAGTTCCAGCCGGTGAAAAATCCAGTGTGAATCTCACAGGATGCAGATAAACTCACAAAGACAATTGTTAATAGCGAGGATGAAGGTGGACCATATCGTGAATGCGATAAAGAGGCTGGCTGTAGCCCTGTGACGGGAGCGGCTCAGTAAAAGGATGTTTTCCGGTAGGATGACGACTAGCCTGGTCCACCTTCGGATAAAGCCTGGCCAATTTGCACGAAGAGAGCCGTTCCAATGGTTCCTAAGGTTGATAATCAGTCTGTGAATCTCAAATGTTAGATGTCAACTGAACCTCCGATTGCCATGAGCTGGATGTGTCTATTCTGTGTTCCAGACTGAGCAAGGACAAGGATTTGCGAACGAAGGGATTTACCTTGAGCTTGCGGTGAGTATGGTCGTACGTATCAATACTGCTTGCAGAGTCCTCGACAAATTCGCCAGTTTTGCCCATATCTTGACCTCTGGGGGTGTCCATGATGAACTGGGAAGGAAATAAACAGGAAATAATGAGAAGGTTTGATCTCTAAAAGTGGCAAAGACTCGGACAGTTTAAGCGCCCATCTGCTCCGGCTCCGGTATTCGAAAGTTCAGACAGCATTACCGTTTTGAGCAATTATTACCTTTTTACTGGCGACTACGATCATGTCACTAAAGTTTCTTCTCAATGACGGTGCTCATATTCCTTGGCTAGGTTTCGGAACAGGCACTGCTTTCTATGGCAAAGATGCCACCGCTGCCGTCAGAGCCGCTATCGAAACTGGCGTTCTTCATCTAGATGGCGCCCAGGCGTATAGGAACGAAGAAACTATCGGACAGGCAATAAGTTTGTCTGGTGCCCCCAGAGACAGACTCTATATAACCACCAAGCTAGCTGAAAGCCCCTCGGAGAACAGTGTGAAGAACACGTTGAAGAGCTCTCTCAAGAAATTGGGCGTGGATTACGTCGACTTGTTCTTGATTCATTCCCCCGTCACCGCTCTGAAGGAAGGTAAATTAAAGCAGTGGTGGAATGAAATGGAAGAGATCAAGACGGAAGGATTAGCCAAGGTAATATACGTCTTTGAAGAAAAGACGTGCATTATGTCTCAATCGATGTGTGTTTAGTCCATCGGTGTCAGTAATTTTACGGTCGAGCACTTGCAGGTAATCTTGGAAGACGCAAAGGTCGTACCCGCAGTCAACCAGGCAAGAGTTCTTTTTCAAAAGACATTTGGTACGATGTACTTACTACATAACGTTCCATTGATTTTTAGATCGAAGTTCATCCCTACACTTGGGATACTGCTTCTTCGATATACGACTTTTGCAAGGAAAAGGGCATCCTTATCGAGTCCTACGGTGGCTTGTCTCCTATATTCCGTGCCACTGGTGGCCCGGTAGATCCAGTACTGGCCATTGCTTCTGAGAGGTTATCGAAAGCATCCGGCAATCCCGTATCTTCCGGTCAAGTTTTGACCAAATGGCTTATCCAGAAGGGAATGGTTGTTGTAACGTACGCTCTCCAGCCGATTGTTCACTTTCACACGATTCACTTTTCAATAACCAACAGGACCTCCTCGAAAGTTAGTCGTATCCAAGAAGCCCTTGCCACCACCGCCTTACCTGATCTCACCACGGATGAGATTACCGCGATCGAAACCGAGGGCGTCAAGTGGCACAGACGATTCTTCATGAAGCACGTATTCAATGAGTAATGAAATAGCGCATAATTGATCATGACAGATGAGAAGCAAAATGTACCTTGAGGTCAATGTATAACCACAGTGCAAATGCAGCTGAATGCAGCCGATGAAATTAGGATTAACTTTCTCTACTTAAAAAAAGAATGACAAGTAATAAATGAGGCAGATAATAATGTCCACATAGCTCGTTAGAGAGGTGTGTGGGATAGATGAGGATGGAAAGTTTGTATGCATTTGATAGTCCATGATGGAATCCACGATGATAAGGTAACATAAATATCTGTTGGAAAACCGCGACAGGGATCCAGAAAATAAAAAGGCAAGACACCCCCCCTCACAGAGTGTATGTATGAGAACGAAAACCGATAAATCCAAGAAAAAACAGGAAGGTCAAACAATATGGAAACAGATAGACTATAATACAAGTGCGTAGGGAGAAAACTTTTGTAATGGGAGAAAAGACTGAGAATAGACTGGGTAAAAGGAATAAATAAATTACAACAATAAAGTATGTGCAAAAAAAAAAAAAAAGAATGGGGGAAAAGTAGCAAGAAAACCATGGCACCACTCATCTTAAATCACCCAAGGTGCCCAAATCGACGAATCTTGTCATCCTCTTCATCGCTCTGCTCGCCCGACGTTCATCGGTATTCCATCTGTCATCTTCCCACTCTTCGCCTGTCTCACCGCTGTTCGCGTGGTTTTCGCAAAGCATTCTTCCATCAAGCTCCCAATATTCGCCGTTCAGTCGTTCCTGGCACTTGGGGTGGCCGGTCCATTCGCAGGTTAGATGTTCTGGATGATACTTGTCGCCGGCGTGTGATACAATACAAGCACCTTCAATCGGTTGACCGCATGTTGCAGCAGCACAGAGGGATTCATTAGTTTCGTGGTAGTGATATTTGCACAGAGGTCGACCATCGTAGACATAGAAAATCTTATCAGGAAAAGGTTTCTATCGAGTAGTTCAGAAGGGGTCGTCGAGAATGCCGATGCAGAAAAACACATACATGGCAAGTAAAGCAATTGAAGCAGTCTTTATGATATTTTCCCTTGAGCTGGCCATCGGAAGACGACACGGCTTGCTTTTCAATTGGAAGACTGCATCGACGGCACTAGGAAAAGTAGGGTCAGGTCACAAGATGAAATGAAGGGTAGGAATTGAGATTCACCTTAGGAAGGTACATATTTTTCCAGCACCTTTCACAAAGGACTCCTTTATTCTTTTGCTCCACTTTCTCAGCATTGCGTTCGGCAAGTGCTGCCTCACCGGGTGACTCGACAGATATCCACCTTCCATCCTCAACCTTCTTGTCACATCTCACGCACACCTTCACCTTCTTCTTACCAAAACCACTCGCGCTACTAGAAGCACTAGAGTGTTTGTGATGATCACTTGTATGCAGCGCGTTCGACATTCGCTCCGTCTTGCTCCTCGCAGGCAACTTGGGCATCTTTTCCGCTGCATCAGCTCGGATCGTGTACGGCGCCGTTACACCAACAGTATTGCTCCGGTGGGCCATTTTAGAGCCTCTGATGCTTGACGAAGATGAATCATGGTGAGGCCGGGAAGCAGAAGACATGGGCCCATCATCCCGCAAGCCAACACTGACAGGCCAGGAAGGGGATGTAGGTGAGACGGCATGCTCCATTGCCGATTGATTATAATCGGCTCTACTGATGGTATGACTCCGGACCCTTCCGGCTGGATCCGATGCGACACTACGCACCGTACTGACCGTTGCGCTTCTATTTCTCCCAGCTCTCTCGAGGCTTCTGTTGCTAAGAGTCCTCGCAACCCCAGGTGCGCCTGGGCCACCCAGTGACGAATATCCACCCGGAACTCGCTCATTCCCTGACGCCGATAGACCCAAAGCCTTGGCTATCGCAGCCGCAGATGATGAAGACGATACCGATGCATTGGAATCGGCACGATACAACTGTGATGGTGGCGATGAATCAAGTTCCAAACGATGCATCAAGTCATCATCGCCTCCATCTTCATCTTCGTCGTCAGAATAGACAGAGCTCGAGACAGGCCGCTCTGCTGGGCTAACCCCGAGATTGCGCCTTCCTGGCGTGGGGGTAGCACCACTTCTAGAATCTCTCAGCCCCTTCGAGCGATCGGACATGATAGTCAAGCGGGAATTTTGATTGTGATATTCATCATCCGTGTCAGAGTCCGCGTAGGCCAAGCCACATTCGCTGTCTGAGCCATCTTCTATGACTCCAGACATTGAATTCTGTGCTCTTCGTCGGGAAGAAGAATCTGAGGTGGTTGAGCGGTCATATGCAAGACCGAGAGCCGAAGACGATGAGCTTGTATTACTATCTTCCGATTTTTGTCGTGTAGGCACTGAGCGAGGAGGAATCGCAAATCCACCGGCCCTGGTAGCGAGCGTGTTATCCATGGGAGCGGATTCGTTCTCCGAGTCAGGGCCCAATCCAGGAGTTCTAATTCTGACTTTGTCGAAGAAACCACCGTTATCAACCGATGAGCTATGAGACATCGAAGTCGGACTGGTAGAGAATGGAAAGGCAGGGGAGACTGGACCTGCGGATTGAGGGGATATTGAAGTAGTAGTCAAGGGCGGTGTATTCGTTACTAACCAAAAGATAAGATGTCAGTTCCATGTAGGAGAGGATGATCAAAACATCAACAAGGCAGTCACATAAAGGCAACAGGGGTGGATAAGGATGGATAGAGCGGGCCGAAATATCGGCTTTCACCAACAAAGTTCATATAATCAAGAGAACGATTAAGGCACATCCATCCAAAGCAGTCAAGAAAAGCAATGGGAACCTTATCCAGGAGTTACAGTTCATTTCGGTTCAATTTCCCATCTTCCGTAACCACGTCCTATGACCAGCGGCCGTTTCGTAAACTTTTGGACTGATGATATAAAACCCACATCTATCAGCTAGAATGCTGTAGAAGGGACCATGCTTATCCCCGCAAAACCCCAGAAGGACCAGCCAAAAAGTGAAAACAAGATAACTCACTTCGAACAGCAGCGTCAATGTCTAAGAACGGGCCTCGATTGTCTGTCCCAATTGATGCTCCCATATTATGTGCAAAAAAAGCTGCCCTAGCCGCCGCCGCAAAGCCTCGACGACCGACCCCTGCCATACCAGCTTCACCGCCAATTTTCGTGTCTGGTTCTTCGTGGTGGATAGATGGCGTCATGATCCGTCCCGGGATTCCAGGAGACCATGAACTGAAGGATGCGCTGGCGTGATGAGGAGGTACGGGCCCACGGAAAGGCTGCCCGCTGCTGGGTGGTACTAGAGCAGACATGGATCCGGTTGGTATTGATACAGCCCCCCGAGAGGTACTGATTGGATCCGGTCGTCTGCCAAGGGTTGAAAAAGGCGGTATAACGGCCTGCGGTGAATTCAAAGCAGCGGGGGCCGAAGATGACGATGCCATTGCAGGAGTAGATAACGTTGCGAGGGAAGAAACAGTGCGGGATTCAGGAACTCGCGGCGATACAGGTGAAATCTGGGGGAGTGTAGGCGACTTTGGCGCCGACAACGGAGATGATACTGTCGGGGATCGTTGGGTAGGGAGAGCTGGCGATGAAGGGGACTTTGGTGGTACATTCCAAGAAGTCGACGAAGAGCTGTGGGGTTTGGGAGACGATACAAATGAAGGTCTGTTCGCACCAACCGGTGAAACAGTATCTCTGTTTCCATAACTGCTATTAGAAACCACGGTATCCCGATTTGTATCCCTTCCGCTACTCGAACCGGACTGTCCACTCATCGCCGAACGAAAGCTGGAGACCGAAGCCTTCCCTGGCGCATGCAATGATGTTGAAGGTCCAGGAACGCTTGAACTCGAACTGGAATTATTTTGTTGGGAAGAAAAATAATCCTTCGATTCGTCAGAAAAAAAATTAACCAGAGGACTGGACCGTGGCTGAAACCCAGGAGGGCTTCCTGCTTTGCTGGAGGCGAACGAGGGACGCCGTGGCTGGTCTGAAGGTGAGGCCTTGGAGGGGGAAGTAGGAGAAGCAGGTCTACTAGGACTCGGAGGCGGCGAGGGAATTGGATGAGCCGGGGGTGGTTTAGCAGCTGGTGTCGTCAACAGTCCCTGGAATCGTCCTCTCAGCCCGCCGCCACTATTAGTTGGCAAAGAAGGGACCGGCGGAGCAGCAGAGCAAACATGGTCGACAAGATCATTTAGAGGCACTGGCTGGTTGCAGTTTGAGCACTTTACTGTTGGAAGAAGCTGAGATATTCTGGGCGGACCGCCATGTGAGGGGTTAGAAGTAGAAACGAGCATGACTGAAGTTGATTATTGGGGTATAAAGTGGGAGAAACGAGCGAAACGACAGTTGGACCACTGCGAAAATTCCCTGCAAAAGAGCGAGGAAGATTGCGAACCCAGTTTAGCGGGTGGTGGTGGTGGTGGTGGGGGACCAGGATGTGAGATTGAAGGCAGGCATCCACCATCCACCACCACGTGGTCGATCTCTCTTGATTTTTTTTCTGTCGAATCTGAGATAAATATGAATACAGCGGCTCCGATTTTCAATCTGATTCTGATGCGCATATTTTGTTCTGAATTTTGTCTCGTTTAATAAGCGCATACAATCCAAGATTATTGTCGACATGCCACCTCCCGAAAATCAATCAAATTATCTGCCTCACACGAGTAGCAAATGTGGCACAAGCTAACCTTGAAAGAATCGAATCTCAAAGCCTCTGCCGTCACTGCATCCCGCAGCCCAACATGTCGATCCCCAGCCATATCTACGAGTGCAGTGAGTGTCCTTGGACAGCCCAAAAACCTTCGTTGCCTCATCGCTTTGTCCGAAAATCCTCCAGCTCCGGTCAGTTAAGGTTTTCTGATCCGTGGGTAGGCCAAGACAGAGCTAAGAATCAGAGCTAACCCCAAGCTCCTAAACGCATCAGAGTCAGAACTTGACCGTCAAAACTCCTAAAAAGCTTTATGGAAGGACGTACCTCCCTCCTAATGCCAGCCAGATGTAACGCCCAGTCGATCGTAACCCGGGGGCATCCCATTGCGATGAGAATCATATCTCATGTCTACAACCCCGGGCCGCAGTCGCAGATCAAATACACCACCTTCAATGTACAATTCAGGAGTTTGGTCGTTCTAATCTCCGACATTCAGAATCCTGCACTGTCTGAACAATATAATAATTTATATATGGTTCGTATCGTTACGTCGTAAAAAAAGAAGAGGAAAAAATACTCAGCGGGAGGCAGTACTCAGCCACCAAGCCAAAGCAATCTCTTCACGCCATACTCCATCTTGGCATACATACTCGTCATCCGCTGTGCATCCGCAAGCCCAACAACATCTTCCTCAACAACAAACTCCCCCATTCCGGTTTCAGAGGAAGGAGCACTCCCTGCGTCCTCGCACGCTCTCCGAATCACCTCCACCACCAAGTCAACCGCTTCTTTGCAATTGACCGCCACAGCCAGCTCGTCCGTTGCTTGAGAGAACTCTGTGGTGCTGCCATAAGACGACCCCGTCTAATCCTCGCAGGATCTATGGGAAGCATCTTGAAAGCAGCAAAGGACGTGCGCCCCTCTATCCCAGGGCTAGCAGGGGGGACGGTAGTGGAAAGCACATTGGAAAGAGCACTCCGTCGGACCGACGGTCGGGAGCCGAGAGTCAAAGATAGGCCCTTCGCATTCCTACTTGATAAGTTGAACGTCGAAGCAGTCGGAGTCACCGAAGCGGGTCTAGGTAATTTCGGCGAAGGGACTTGAGCAGAGCCGGTAGGAATGAGGGACATGATGGAGGCAAGGGATCGTTGCGCTGCATTTTGGACAGGAACAGGTGCTACCTGGACTGACACGTTCGTGACCGAAGCATTGGGGACAGGTGTAGAGGGTACAGAGGAAACATTGCTATCCAGGCTGTTTCTTATGGAATAGCTGGTAACTCGGGTAGTTTGGTTGCTATTGAGCCAGGCGATGGTGAAGCCTGCATTCTGAACAGGATCGCGACTGGCTTCTTCTAATGGGGAGAGTATATATGGGCCTGGCGTGGTGAAAAGAATGAGTCAAAGCAATGACGGAGACTAGAAAGCACCTTTTCTTATTTGTACAACATCGCCAAGAGGAACTCGGGTATACAGCTTCACCTTTTCTAGGGTATAATCATAGCTCTGGGATGCAGATAAACGAGGACCTCTTGTATAAGAACACAAGTCACAACTTACAACGATATAGAGCGCAGAAGTTGTCTGTGAGTGTGAAGATAAGCGACTGTCGCAGCAAGTAGACAGGATATTACCAATAATAGGACCTTCTCCTCAAACTTCTCTGCTATAGACATATTTAAATCCTCTGGGGAAAATAGAGTCCAACCAGAAAGCAATCTTTCGCCCTCCGCCAAACACCTCGAAACGGATGTTGCAATAGCTTCCGCCCGGATTTTGGACAGTCGAATCAAATCCCGAGGATCCGTTGATTGCAGTTTGAGCAGAAACTCTGAGAAAACGGAAATCGTTCGGTTTCCAAGCATGTAATCAATTACGGCTTGGGAGAACCAGTCACTGAATGTGGAGGTATACATTCTGAAAACGAACAGATGATCAAGAAGTATGCAAACGTTTCCAAGATGGGGAATCACCTCGCCAGAGAATTGACCCCGTCATTCAGCAAACCACTGAGATCGCGCTTTCCTGTCCTGAAAGCAATATATCAACAACACGAAACAAATACGACACTTGAGAGACAGCTCACCTGGTGAAGTCGCCCTAAAATTTAATAGATACCTTAATCAGCCAATTGTCTTCTCATCTTTGAAACAATTTGCCAATTGACAACTTACCTTAAGCGCCGATGTTCCCGCACTACAGACCAGATTGCATACCGTTTGGTAAATAAATAAATCATGAGACTTACTAGGCTCGACTGATTGCATCGCCATTGTTGGCCCAGACTACGATCGGACCGTTAAAAACGAAGTCCACGTTCGAATGTAAGAAGGATACGTACTATCATTGAACACCCGATCTGTTTCCGCCCTCTCGATTGTGGGCGGCGCGAGAAGTGCTACAGCACTCAATTGCTTGTTTAGGATGTTTCTGGCGAACGCAGACTTTGTAAAAAGAGAGTGCATTGACTGTCAAAACTAGCAATACCAAAGAAACGATACCTACCTGAACGACGTTGGTTCTGTCCAAGCAGTCGATGCAGTTGATTCTGAACACCCCTTTCTGCTGTGATAATACTACGCCATCAGAAACCCAGAAGAAGGCTTGGGCATCGAAAGTTCTCTCCATCGCATTAACCAGATGGATGATGTTCTCATATCTGACAGACTGGTGTGAGTAAAAACGTTACGAAGGTCAAAATGGCCATACTTCATTCCCTTGGTCTCTCTGTGGAAGTCATACTCATTATATTTAGCGTCCGGGAGACCAAGCTCTGTGAGATATTCACGATAGGCACTTGTCAGACCACCTTCTTTTCCGTGTTGTTCTGCCAGATTGACAACGGTCTGAAACGAGGATAAGATCAGCTGGTCCATGAGGTATGTATATCACAAACATGAGGCCCGTAACGGGGTATGGTCTTCTGGAAATGCCTCTTCATCGCATGAAGATGCTGTTCGCGGGTTCTTTCGATATCGACTAGAGGCGGTGGTTTCAAACCGTATCCGATCTGGGTCCAGAAGAGAGGGACTAGTGGCAGTGCTATGAACACAATGGACCATCGTTGTCTAAAGCCACTTACTTGACCCCCGTATTTGGGTATAGCTGAACATATTATTTGATCCATCGCGCTTAAGGTTGGCAGTCAATATAGCAAAATGATTGAATAAAGAATGTCTGACGTACCTCCACCCGCATGATAGTCTCGCTTTCTACAAAATTTGCAACATGTGCGTCGTCGTCAATCCCTCGCCGCTGATACCGCAAGCCGGCACGGTCTCTAGATCTTCTCGATACTATCGCGTAGTCAATAAGTATACCCTCACTTTCTATATCTTGCGGGTCAGGTACGTGAAAGGATGCAGTTTGGTAGTACCCTTGCATAATGGGCAATATATAAGAATGAAGCCCAGCATCTATAAGAGGCTTTGCCAGCCACTCATTCCACCAGAACTGTCGATCCACTCGGCGCCACAGAGGCAAGGTGGGGTATGGCTCAGCCAGAGGGTCTACGTTATCAAGCTCGAAAACGCTTGCGTCTTTCGACGAAAGGACATCTAAATCAGAAAGAAGATCATGCTGCTTTCTTGACTTGGCAACCCTCTCCTGCTTATGCTGCAAGGAACGAGTAAGATCTATTACGTAGAACATCTTGAGCTCATGTGCGGAAGACAGCGGCAACGACTTACCGAACGTATAAGCATAGAACATGCCCTTGGAAAACTCGCGTATACATTCCCGCAGAATTTTGTCTTCGAGTTCCGAGTGTTTCTCCTCTGCAGTATCTGGGGGAGGGGCTGTTGCACTCAATATGCTATCGATGACCTCGTCGGGATGCGCCCCTTCCATCTCGTCTAAGGAGATATCCACATGTTGCGGTAATGACTTGTTGGGTAGTGGCTCGGCCTCCTGGTCAGGGGAGGAAGGGAAGAGGGAGTTACGTTTGGACATCCTGCTCCAGAATGAGAGTCTAGATGCGAGGACTTTGGCAATAGGTGCAGAGGAGTTGGGTCCATCGTTGACAGATGGTGTGGAGGAGCCAGACAAGTCAGAATTAGAATCGGAAGGTGATCTGACACTGTGTTCGTCGGAGTTCAGACTATACGTTGCGGAATGAGGTGCACTTTTATCTTGCAAGACTTTGGGATCCGCAAATTGAACACGGGGAGAGAGTGTAGTACTAGCAAGAGCGTCTTCGTTTTCTGTCTGGTTTACTTCGGCGGGGTTTATTGTATCTATAGTTGTGCTGGACGCAAGGGGGGTCGGCGGAGAGAATTCCTGGAAGCTAAAGTATTCACGCTCATACGGGCTTTGTCTTCGAGCAAGGGTATGGCAGAGACATTCTTGACACCATAAACTGCGTGTTGTGGGCTGAAAACTTTGACCATAGATGAGATCTTAGGAAAATGTATGACGGACGGTTTGCTCACGACTTCCAGCTTCTTCCCTTGCAGTGATAACCAATAGATACGAAGCTGCATTCAGATGAGTACCGATCACACAGGGAAGCAGAGATTGTGTCTACCAGAGAACAATTCCAAGATACCGACGATTCCGTGCACAACTACTGCCTGGGCCCAGTCGTGTTCGCTTCCATCTTCGGACAACTCCTCGACTTTGGAGCCCTTTCCCCAGAGGATCCGTACATGCGATGCAGCAAAGTTGTCAGACAATTGAGGCTTCAATAAAAGCCCTTCTTTGGTGACCAAAAGAGCGATGTATTGATATGGATACGGGTGAGGAACTGCTGGGACGATGTCCTTGGGCTGTAGACCAGTCGCATGAGGAGGAATGGATGAGACAAGACTGTTGGCTGAGGTAGGCGTTGAGGGAAGTTTTGTCCCAGATTTGGAGAAAAATCGTTTCATGAACTAAGGTAACCAGCCTCCTGTCCTCCCAGTGAAAGCCTTGCTTGGAGTAACGTGATATGACGAGTGGTCTTGTGATCATTGGGTTCAACCGAAGCCTTCCCGTTTACCCCTGCCCTTCCCACTGGGAGGTGAAAATTGATGACTCTCCCTGAAGCTCAATCTACGCTATATCGACGCGTGGAGCTTGTGTTTTTATATTGATGTTTGAACTGAATCCCGCAAGGTTGGTTATCACTGGAGTGCAGTAGCTGTTACATGTTATTACTTATCCGATATCGGATCCTTTATCGAGGCAGTGCAACCGAGCACTGGTGGAATGGATCGAACCTCTCCATAACTTTACCCAAAGATAAGTACTTTGTTGACAAGAGTCATTGTCTGGCGAGAGTGTGAAGGCAAAAAGGGAGAGGAAGGTAGGGCTCAGCGTAAGGCCGCAGCGAATGTGTTTCATGTGCTCCGTCTGCCTAAAGATCTAACCCTCAAAGTTTTGATAATTTGATATATATCTGATACACATATATAGCGCGACGATAGGTTCCTGCTTTTCTCAACTTCCGGTCAAGTTCACCCCCCTCCACAGACTCCTTTGCTGGTCAAGGCAGTCGATTTACGTTGCACCTTTACGTCCACTATAACCTCCAACCGTTCAGCCTTTTGCCATGAAATTGAACGCTTCTTTCATCATGCTCATTGCGGCCGTAGCATACGCGAGACCTCTTGCAGATGGGCAAGATGCGAGTGTTTCTCTTTTCACCCGATATATCTTATTTAAGCTACCTGTGTAGAGTCGTGATATATCTGTCGGGTCGAACGTCAGGCGCACTTCTGAATTTGTGAGCTCTATACTATGCTTTTCCAACATCTCACCTAAACTTACTCACATAGGACGCCATTTATGAGAGAGACCTAGTGAGTCTCCAACTAGTGCTTTCTGGTGCTGGGCTAAACTCAAAGTATGTGAGGCTCTCGATGAAAGAGACTTTCAGGACTCGATACGGAATGGGTGGGATCACATAAAGGCTTGGGGGAAAACATTCCCGGAGATCGTTAAAAGCGTATGGAGCTCAGCGAAGCATGGAGACATGACTACCGCAGCACCTGATCCTTCAGGCGCCAGCGTACAGCGACGAACAGCTTATCCCGCTCAGATCACTGCCCAAACCGTACCACCTCTAGATGGACGTGACTTACCCAGTCCAATTTCTGGTAACGATATTCCTAGAGCTACACCGATCTCTACATCCACCTCGCTCGGTTATCGTATCACTGCAGGACCCACTCCTCCCTTGGGTGATGCTTCTCCTACTGCTCCCCCTGAGCCCACAGTGCCCGCAGCCCCGGCACCCACTCATCTGAAACAGAGACGAGGGCTCGGAGATCTACAGGTAGGCATCTAGCTACCGCATAATAATCTTATCGCAGGAATTGATTTTAAGCCAGGCTATGAGGGCCAAAGCCCAAGGCAAATTACGGCATGGCACTAATCGACGAGACTCTCTTCACCAGCGTGGCGAGACAATGGATCAGTTTCTGAATGGGTTGTCCCAAGTATATGACGATTGATTCTATGTGACTGCTGTGAGGCATTAATACTTGTTTTGATAGACAGGACACGCTGCTGTTCATGGTGCTCAGCAGGCAGGTCATACAGTTGGTACCGTCGCCGCTGGGGCCTTCAATGGGGCAAAGAATGCAGCGCAAGATCCGCCTGCACGTCGGGATTTAGTCGATGCAGCGAAATGGACTCAGGACAAAGGCAATGAAGCAAAGCAAAGGCTCGATAATACCAGAACCTGGGTCAGCCAAAGTGTGAATGAGACTATCGAATCTAACAAGGTCAGCTCTTTCCTTGCTTTTTCCTAAAATTCTCAATTGACATTCGGGCCATATCAGCCGCTCTCTGACGTTGCAAACGGTGCCCAATCTATAGGTCAGACTGTCGCTTCATGTTTCGCTTCTTTTGATTGACTATCCGTTGTGACCAGGAAATGGACTCCACGAAGCTAAAAATTCTATTGGAGAATCTGTTTCGACTGCTGCCTCTGACACAATGAATACTGCATCCGATGTAGGTCAAATATTCAATATAAGATGACGAATTTCACTTTGTTTCCAGGCCAAGAATAAAGTAAAAGATACTGTGTCTGGTGCTGCTGATGCCACAGCGAACGCTGCGTCCAAAGTGGGTCTTGAGAAGACCGTGTCTTGTAGTACGAACCTGACTTTTTTAGGCCAAGGATAAAGTAGAAGATACAGCAAACGGCGTTGGAAATGGGCTGAAGGGTGCTGCGACTGGGGCTGCTCACGGCTTCGAGGAGGGGCAAACATCTACATAACCCAGATACGTTATGTGGTGTATCGTAGATTGCATGGCGAATGTTTAAAAAAATTGCTATCGGTGGCGGGGCTAGACATTTGAGTTTGCACGTGCGCGACGCGATGTTGAGCGTGATGTCAAGCTTCGAAAGCTTACACCCACCATATGATCCCCGCCTTATGATCTCTTGCATCAACCAGCATGCCTCCACGGTGAAAAATATGCGCATTTTTTTCCGCCTGTTCCTCGCTTATATTATCGAAAATGCCTAGTGGTAGGAACTCATTTACCGAAGAAGACGAAACTTTTCTCGTGGAATATCTAGCCGGTTGTAAAGACAGGAAAGGGAACCTCGTTTACCAGCGGCTCGAATACAACGTGTGTTTATACTCAACTTTTGAGTAGCTCTTGTTCATCAGTCTGACAGAATACAGGCCAATGGCCATGGAGTTCCCGACATCCTTGGCAGTCGTGGAGGCATCGTTACATACGAGACTCCGACTATTTTGATCGTAGAATTCGAAAGTACTTGGGAGGCAAGAATAGGGCGGCGAGTCCGGACGAGATTAACGAGAAACAGGCTTCCACTTCCCATGCTTCGGAATCTAAAACTTCAAAGCGAAAAAGAACGGTAGTCGAAAATGCGGGGCAGCAAAAACGGCCCAAACTTGAGAATGATATACCAGAGCCAATGTATGGAAGGAAGGGTTCCTTGCCCTCTACGGGATGGAGAGAGGGAAGCGGATCGGCTAGCTCAAGCATTGATTTTGTTCCGATCAGCCAGTACAGACAACGAGCTCTGGCTGCTTTGAAGGGAAGAGGTCAAGGTCCTGGTCCCTCAAGCGTTATGCAATCTCAATATAAGGAAGCTGCGGATGGCTCGAAATCTCCCGACACCAGTAGCTCGGGTGACTTGGAAGAGCACTCTTTGCGACCCAGTCCTCACAAACAAGTCAAAACATTGGTTACTCCTCCTGGCTTGAGTATTCCTTCATCCCAGGGAAAGCAGCGGGATGACGAAAAGACTTCTTTTAACCCGCCAGGATCAGGATATCTAGACGCAGATGACATGGATGATCGGGGCCGTGGCTCTCATGAGATGGAGTCCAATCCTGAACCCGTTGAAGATGAGGATTCAGAGGTGGATCATATGCTATCAGATCTGATAAGCCCTGCTGTGGATGTTGACAATGAGTACGTTCCTTTCAAGATAAAGATCGTTTTGACTGAGCCGTTGATGCTAGCGTTGGAGCATATCCTCCCACTCCATCTCCTCCTATTCCACCTTCTTCAAAACTACCGTCCAAAACTACTCGTCGCAACGGAAAAGGGAAGCGTGTTCCAAGCGCTATTGAAAACATTGATCACTCTGATTCGTCGGAAGAAATGTCCTCTGACACCGATCGCCCCTTCCCACCTCCGAGGCCCGTGCCGCAATTAGTCGAAGATCCCTTCGGCGGGACACGTCACAAACAGCACAGTCGACGGAAGATAGCTTACAGCAGTGACTCCGAGGCTCAGCCAAAAGAACCTTTAAAATCGGCTTGGCCTCCTGATCGGCAGGTCAAGCAATCGGCCATTGCTTTGCAGCCTCCCGCGACTGCTAATTCATCACCGTCTTCCGTAATCCATGGAGAAACAAACGGTCGCAGTTCTCCCAGACCTACATCAACAGAAAGTCCTGCACGTATTCTACATACCGACAAGGAGCGGACGGTGACATCTGATCGTAGTAGACGAGAATCACCGGTGGTTTTGAGTACCACTGATCAAGAATCGTTATATACACAACCCTTTCAAAATGGGAAAGGAAACGCCGATGATGAAGAGGAGATAGATGACGAGTCGGCAGAAGAGGGAGGGCAGGAATCTCCTTCAAGGTCCTCTTCTCCCGGGCCGACCACACAATCGGCCTCTCTCGATGACGGCGGCGGTCATCCGGTACGAACTGTCCCTTCTCCACCGAATTCAAAGTCTTTCCATACGCCCAGGCGCCTTTCTCCGGTTCATCCATTCGACAAGCCTGGGTCACATAGGTCTGGTGGGCTGGATAGATCTGGGGGTGTCGCCAGGCAGCTTGTCAGTGCTGAGACTGCCGATTCCGTGATCAAGGCTCTGAAGACATTCTTATCGGAGATGAATCGTAATATGAACCAACAGGGTCTGCGAGAAGTTGAGGGTGCGGAGGGGTCGTCAATGATGTTGCTTAGCGAGAATAGTCTCCGAGAAAGGGGGTCGCCGGTACGGAAAGCAGATCACTCGAACTCTGTCGACAGTCTTGCAAAATCCCAAAGCCCCCTTGTAACACGTTCTAATTCTCGGAGCAATGTTGATTCCCCGGTTATAGACGAAGACGAAGACGATGTAAACAGTCTCCCCGCGCCCTCGGGCACTTCTTCCGCAAGTCACAGCGGGGATACGGATGTATTTTCTGTCCCAAAGAAAGTCGATATCGATTATGCGCAGAGGTTCCAGCCCGGGTCAGTCACAACTCCTAGCCCAAAACGGAACGTTGACGGAGCCGACACTGTAATGAGTAGTATTTCCTCGGTAGGAGACCGTTCCCCGCTTAGTGCTTTCCAGAAAGGTCAGAAGAGAGAGGTGGATACCGTCGATCTCGACCACGGGCAAACGCCGAATGTCTCTTCTCATTCGAATGTTGTTGATTTACGTAAAATGGCGCGCATGCAGCGCCGCAAGAGTGGCCAGGTGTCACTCTCTACATCCTCCTCCGTCGTATCAGGCGTCACTCCTGCCAGTTCCAGATCCAGCTTTTCAGACTCAACACAATCTCCACTCAAACTTTCTACTTCCGACCAATCGCGGCTCATAGAACAAGAGATTCAAAACATGGTTGACCAGTACGGATTTCCTCACGAATATGTGCGCACGACCTGGAAGCGAGCAGGCAGCTTGGAGAAAGCAGCGGAAGTTCTGGCTCAGTTGCGCGATCAGGCTGAACTTTTGTTGCCCCCTCCCAATAAGCGCCGCTCCCCCTTTTCAGGAACTGGAGTGGCTCGGCAACGAGGACTGTTACTATCGACACCTGAGAACTCATCTTCTGACAGCAGCAATGCAAGGGCGAGGGGACGGCGTAGTAGTCACTTGAGCGAAACAACGGAGGTGAGACGAGCTGTCGACTCTAGTCGGGCTCACTCAACGTCTAGACTTTCACGCTCACCGACTCGTAGGCCTATGAGACTATCTTCCGCGGACCGTAATCCCTTTAATCCACTTATTCTGGATAAGCCTATACCGAATGCCGGGTACAGCCCTCCCACCCATTCGCGAGCGGGCCAAGTTGCTTTACTCCATTCACAAGGTAGAATGGAACAAGCCTTGGAGCGGGAAAGGAGGCGCGCCACTTGGGGTTTTGGCGTCTTTAGTGTTTACAAGACTGCCTGATTTATATTTGCCATGTAGGTTGTGCTGTGATCCTTTTCGGATTGCACAAAAATGAACTTTGCCTGTATGCACATTTCGCAGAAAATGTGAATTATAACTGCAAGATATGTACAGTTCCTGATGCATCCCCCAGTACCACTCTCCCAACAGCTTCATCGTAGTCAAATGCTGTCCAATTCTTGAGATCGTTCGCACAAATTTTCTGGGTGCGGACCTTATTGCTGGGGTTCAGAGGGCCCGGAAAAACTGCTGCAACTAGACTCTCCGAATCTTTGCGATCTACGTGTCCAGATGATGTGAGGATACTATCCACTCCCAGTTGAGCAATATCGATCAAGTTGGGATATGAATCCAAGGGTAGTAAACCATGGGATGCACGATCCCCTGGTTTGACCCAAATTGCAGTCCCAGCTTTTCCCAGCACCAGAGAAGTGCACCGGAGTGGACCTCGAGTTGAGATGACTTGAGATGTGCGAATGGGTGGAAACAGATAAGGTGGTCGAGGAGCGTCATTATCGTCTTCAAGTCCTACTGCAGGATCGGCAAGTAGCTCATATAGATCAAGACTGTGCTCGTTCGACGTCCAGGGATCATCACTCTGGAGGCGAACTAGAAGTTTCAAGGTTTTTGGTTGAGAAATTTCTCTGCTATGGAGAGTAGGAACAACGGAGACGCCATCGACCCAGCCAAAAGAGTGTTTTGCTATGGGCGAGTATACGCCCGACGTGGCGAATTGGTGGGGGTCCGGAGCCTGCACGAAAGATGAAGCGGATATTGAACGTAATTCGGGTTCTGGAAATAAGTGAATAGATCTTGCTCGTACAACAAGAATGCTCCTGTATGCAAAAACGACTTGAATGATTTGATCCTGCTTTAAAAATACATCATGATCATTGTTGGGCGAGTAGCAAAGAAGTTGGAACGAACCTTCCAGATACCCGCTTGATCTTCTTCATGTTCCAAAACTGCAAGTCCACCAGTCTTCCAATCGTATAAAACTGTACAAGCTGTATCGTCCGACATGGCTAGTACGGTACCGAATAATGTCATGGGCTTCATGGGCCGCATAGCTCGGGGTCGCGCGTCGTAAGTGTCTTCTTTCGATCCAGAAGCCACTTGTGATTGTAACGGAACTGCAGGTATAGTGCATATTGGAAGCAGTTCTCCAGTGTCTGAGATGACAAAAAGGTCGATCTCATGGTGACTACATGGAAAGTTCAGCTTCTGGCTCAGAGATGAATGTTGACATACTCTTCGAATGCGACAGAGACAGCTAGATCTGCTTCAGAGGGAACGTCATTGCCTAGACAGAGTCCCGTGAAGATACCGCCCTTGGGAGACCACTCTGAGCACTTTCGTGGCCGGGTCGGATTGTGATCCTTTCCGTCCAGAGACAATGATATCTCCCATATTGTAATGACCGACCAGATGCCTTTAGAAACGCTCAGCACCAACACACTCTCCATCCACCGCTGTTCTGAACCCTCCGCTCCCAAACAAAAAAAACGCCGGAAAGATCGCACGAAACGGACGTCTACAATGGAGGTGCTCGGAGATACCGTCCAGTCGATACTTCTGCTTGGCCATGCAGAAACAGGGTTCTGATCTGCCGAGTAGTAGAGGGAGTTGCGGTGGATTGGAGGATTGTATAGCCATTTCTTCGCCAGTTGGAACGCGTGTCGCGTACGCTGTTCGAGTTCTTCACGCGGCATGTCTGCGATGTTCAACCATCCTCGGTAATAAGCCCCGCCATGTACAGAGTTTGCTCCCTCCTTGCGAACAGAACCCTTATCAAATGTGGTTTCGGGAAAAGGATAGCCTGCTTGAAAGATCTGTGACTCCCAAGCACAAATCCAGACTACGGGCAAGTTTGTGATCTGGTTCAGAGATTGACATGTCTGCAAAAGTTCCTTTTAGTCGGTCGGTCTATAACCCCGAAGAATTTGAATGTTTACTTGACGGAAAGACAGAATATCGGGTACGAATAGGAAGGAAAGCAGATAGACGATCACATCCTCTGGAACGTCCAATAGCTTTGCAAAAGACATCAGAGAAATGATAACTCAGACGATCGACATTTTCGCCGAGCCGCGGCATCCGCCGAACCCCCGAGCGCTAAGCTACAACATTCATTGATACAATCGTCCTCCAAACGGAACAAAGCAACTTTCTCTGCAGACATGCCAGATACGAATACAGTACAAGAAAGAAATCACTCAGAACAGGCATATAAAAGAAAATGAAGAGAAAAAAATGAAAGCACGAAAGCGATAGCAGCAAAACCGAATAAAAGAAAGGCGGAATCTTTTTTTTTCTTTGAAGGTCCATCTGGTACATTCAAAAAGTCTAAGAAGCAGGCTGAGTAGCCTGAGTCGAGGATTCGCCGTTGCCGCTGAATCGTGAAAAGAAGTTGTCCCATTGGCCTAGTATACCAAGATCAGTGATCCTTCTTAGAATATAGAAAGAGAAGAAAAAAAAGGTAACGTACTCCACTCAAACATCCCATTGGGCATACCCTCTAAGAATCCCGTATCCGTGACGGTAAATTCGGCAAGCGTGTCGAGGGTAGCTGGAGTATCCAGCGTGTTAATGATTCTATTGGGGTGTCCCGCTTGGATATTCATCGCAGGATTGAGGTTTGATATCGAAGTCCCAGTTGCGGTTAACGGTGTAAAGCTCACGATCGATCCTGGTACCGCGGGCACTGCTGCTGTAGAAAAAGAGTAAAGTGTCAGATTTTATCAAACGATCAAGATTTCGAAAAGATGTGCGAGCATAAACGAGGGTAAGAAAGCTGTGAGCCTCACCTTCCACGATGGTTCCCGCAGGCAAGTCTTGATAGGACGTAGAACTGCCTTTTCCGTGCGCCACAAATACACCCCCTCCTGGCCGGTTCGGGTCTGGCTTGTAATCAAGCAATACTTGCTGTTTGCCTTTGACTCCACCGGTTGGATTGAGCACGGGCGCTTCCAAAGGCATGAGCGGAGTTTTGATAGCCTCGTACAACAGAGCCATGATCTCGGCCGTCTAACCAAAACGTTGACGACAATCCGTATGGCAATAGCTAAGAAATACTGACCTTGCGTCGCGCTGACATATGGTCAGCTGATATAGATTTTTCCCAGCGTCGAACACAGTCGCGCAATTTTCGAAGCTTGGCCTCAGCACCAGCGTCTTTTCGCCTGACAAAGGTGTGATACTAGACAAGTTGGTCGGCGAGTTGTTTTCAAGAAGAAGGAAAAAAAAACCAATCCCACCTGCACGAATCCACAAGAGGCAGCAGCATACGCAACAAGCAACCAAACATCATAAATATGTTCGTTTGCGTCTAACCAGTCGATGGCATCGCCAGTGTCGTTGACCAGCACACTCCATTGCTCAACGGTCAATGAGAATGTGAGATGTTGTGGGCAGGAATAGCTTATTCGCATAAAGACACGCCAAAACATCATGCACACGCAGACATAGAGCAGGTAGAGTAAACCTGTCGAACAGATCAGTTGACGGCTGAAGATAGTCGCCACGACAGACACATACCAGCTGTACGAGAGGTTTCGGGACCCTTGAATCGGAGATGCTCTGGGAGATTTTCTTTCCATGTCTCGAGGTCTCTGAGAATTTGGGTCAACATCTCGTCGGTGGCGACCATAAGACCAGCAGGACTGGAATAAGAGTATAAGGGCAAATATGTGAGAAGAGACGGGCAGCCTACGTATATATGGCTTTCTGAATGCGGCCAAGGATGATACTCAGCCGTACAAGCTCATCCATATAGAGATCATTCGGGTCTCCTGAAGACGGTAAACGGGCGTCGCAATCCTGGATATCAATCATATAAGGATGGCCGTAGGTAAGACTCGTCCTGACGAAAGCCGTGTCAGGCAGAAACGAGTGTGAAGCGCGTAATCACTATACCATCTATCGCTGATGAGGCATGCGCCCCAAAGTCTGCGACGCAATTCTACATCTTGTTGAACAGACTCGCACCGGTGAAGTCCTAGATCCTGAGCCTGAAAAAGAAAAGGATGATGCAAATCGATTAAAAACAAGAGCGCAACTGTTTACCATTCGAATAGCGGTACCCAGCCGAATCCACAGAGCAGATAGGGCGGTAGGTACAAACTGAGAATGGCAGTCTCCAGTCATGCAAAGAATGAGCAAAGACTGAACGTTCACGATAGACGCAGTGGAGAGAACGTCTTCGGCCTTGATAATTGAATTGACGGTGTATCGAATCGAATCGAATACTTGTTGTGGAACTTCCCGTCTGGCCGCGGCTACGAGGCACATGGAATACAGCAAGATTGGCGGTGGAGAAGTGTGGGCCAGAAATTCGGCCTGGGTTATGACCGGCAACAGCGGAGCTATGTCGGTGAAGTAGGCATTGACGAGCTGTTCTATGAGCGTCCTTTCGACGCGGAACTCGACTGGTTTCGATTGCTGCTGCTGCTCCTCGTTGGATGGTTTCTCGACGGAGATGAGACCATCTCCGTTTTTGCTGACTTGGAAAGTGTGGTTATACCTGGCATCGTATCCTTTATAAACACGAGATGAGATCGTGGCTTGGGAATGAAGAAGATGCGCAGGGGACGTCAAGCCTGATGTTGTATAAGATGAACACGGCATATCCCCCGATATATATGGAAAATTCAAGGGGAGGGCAGAGGAGGATGAGACACGTACCAAGCACACCGATATCCCGCCTAGCAGGATCACTGGGGACGGCAACTCGAGGAGTAAAAGATTTCTCCTTTTCGTTGTCCTCTTGCTCCAACTTTTTCTTCTTGAACCGAGTCTCGGTAATGGGCAAGAAAAATGTACAGTCAAACTGATACTGGCGACAGTGCTGACAGACTGGGGGATCCGAGTCGATGAGAATGTCGCAGCGAATCTTACGAGTCCGACAAGAATCGCAGGCCCTTTGCTATTGGAACAGAGTGAGAAGATGAACAAGGAAAGAGAAAAAAGCTCACTGTTTTCGTCCTCTTTTTTGAATCTGCCTGGGCTTGTTGAGCCTGAGCCCGAGCGCCGTCGCTTGCTGAAGGAGCCTCATCGTCGGAAACTTTGTCTTTCGCTACACTCTTGCGCTTTCGTTTGCCGCCAGCAGCGGGAGCAGAGGGCGTCTGCGGTGGTGGAGAAACAGGCTGAGCGGCCTCAGGGGGGGCATGAGTGGGAGGCGGGGCTCCGTAGACCATCATCGGCTGGGGGGGCGGATATTGGTAAGTGTAGTACGGATGGGGACTCGGAGCCATTGGGTAGGCATAGTGGGGCGGAGGAGGAGGAGGGGGACCACCGGGAGTGGGTGAAGACTGAGGGGGAGGGGGCGGAGGAGGATAGCCATGAGGCGGCTGCTGATAGGGATAGGGGTGATTCATAAAATACGGCGGACCAGGATAGGGCTGCAGAACCGGGCCCTGGGCAGTCGCTGGCGGAGGTGGAGGATCTGCGCTCGCAGCTAGTCATCGTGCAATGTCAGGACCGAAAGAAAAAGTCAACTTGGGAATAAAATAAAAATACGAACATTCGGAGGATTCACTCTTTCGCTGCCGTGGCTTTTTGGTGCCAGTCGATGAGGACGGCTTTGGACTCGGCTGTGAGGCTTCCTCTTTTGCTGGTTCAGAGTCTGGCATGGTATATAAACAGTATATACTTGAACCGCTCGGCTTTGATTACTTCCACGCGAAAATTTCACTGTCACAAGTTTGCTTTCCTTGCGGCGGGGCAGAGGAAGAGGTTCGGCATTCTTCATTTGCCAGCTGGCCCGCCCTCTGCCGGGATTTCAACCGGAGCTTTAATTATTTTTCTCACGCATACGTCACACGCCCAGCCCTCCGACTCGAAGTCCAGGGCAGCAATCAATCCATCCATCTTTACCTTGATTCGAGATTGCAAATCTTCAGGAAAAAAAAGCCCTCTCTTTTGAACTATGGAGGGACTCGACCTTCACCTCAACTTCCCTCCAAACGCCGGAGGATGGCCAGGATTCTGAATATCTACTTATTTTTATTTTACTTTTCTTCATCCCGATAATTGATAAAGTTCTAACCTTCCAAGTTCTGCCTGCCAGGGTCGAATTTATGCAATTCAAATCAACACATCACACAACCTCATGGAAGTGGAGCAATGTGTCGTGCGACATTATTACGACCCGAGGAACGCCATAAACCATTTACCTCTTCTCAGGTACTGCCTAGGAACACGGAATCGTGATCTTTGACTTGTGAGCCTCCGACGGAGGGTTGAAGAGAAACTATATCTTGTTGATTGATTGCAATGCAAATGTGTCACAGCCCAAACCCAAAAGATTGCACTAACGCTGCTCTGGCAATTATTATATTAACGAGACCGAGAGAAATGGAGAGAACACTAATCGAAAATGACGCATGTACAATCCTCTATGTATTACACAAAAAAATAAAGACCTAAGCTTGAAGTAAAAGTAAATAGAATGGAACCCTGCTTTTGCAACCGTGCAAGAGACACCGTGCGCAAAAGAAAAAAAAGTTTTTATAGAGCACTTCAAAGTGCAACAACACCAGTGTTATATACCTTTAGAAGGATCGCCGGCGGGCTATGAGCATTCCCCGACGAGCCACCTAGGTCCTGACGACCCTTCAGTATTATTTGGTATAGTTTACTTTATCCGGTGACCTACACTTCAAATCTGAAAAAGGCCTCGCACCCACGCCGGAGAAATACCTCCCTTCCCGCCCCCGTCCATTACACACAGAAAAACGCCAAGGACACGAAAGAGTCCCAGGCATCCCAGTGCCATACATAGTCAAGCGTCTCGGAAAACCGAAGGCTCTCGTGAACAATTCGATCGTACGTACTTGCACGCGGCTACCGATCTCCATATACTATATTCCAAAATGGCTCCCCGTCGGATACAGCCACTATCAGTGCTGTCTGGTCGCAGAGGCTGTGAATCCGGGATTGATCTTTCTCTTGTCCTCCGTCGCTATAGCGCTAGCATCAAGCCACGAATACCCTCCAGGCCGACATAGCACCGCGGTGAGGTTCCGCCACAATGTCCCATGAGAGAAAGGGTTCGGTGGAGCAGGACCCGGAACTAGTGTCTTGTGAGCCTGGTTACGAATCTGTCGGAAGGAATTAGAATAGATGAACACGCAGCCAGTGAATAAAATGACAAAGAAATGAATCAGCATAAAACTAGCGTGAAGGGAAGAAGAAAAAAAAAATTAGCCCCCAAAACCCAGAAATAGTAATGTACACTACACGGCACAATGCATTTGACCTCGTCCTCAAGGTAGCGTTCGGGAAGCATAACGGAACTCCCGTTGATTGATAGACGGAATGCAGCCAGTCGCGTTCAGTTGCGAGAATCAAAGGTAAAATAAATAACAACCAGGGAGCAAAGAACCGATTAGCAAGATGAGATAAGAACTAACCTGCTCGATCGTTGTAACATTTAAAAGAATCAGCTGGGCAAAAGAGAGGTTCATTGTTTATAAAAACCCGAACAGAAGCGTGAAAGTAATCTCACCCTCATATGATAGCTCAATAGTGCGCCCATGGGCCAGATAATTACTGAACTGAGGCAAAACGCTGCAGCACTGCCAGCACCTTGTGTCGATCCAATAGCTTGCCTAAAACTTATAGGACCTGAGCCTGTACCCGGTCCTCCTCTTTTCGTTAAGAGATACAAATGAATGACAGTGGTAGCGATGACAAGAAACAACATGATGGCCTGCGAAAAATGAACTTCGGTCAGACGTTCGAAGGTGATTCAACTTACCCCGGTGAAGAGTAGAACAAAAAAGGATGTATAGTTTCGCCGACCAATACAGTTGTTCACCCATTGACAATGATGATCACACCCGTCGACGCAGTTGTCGCACTGGCGAAAGTGTCAGCATCAGTTTAGCCAAAAAGTATGATTGACTGACCATTTTACAGTGACTTGAGCGCGGAGGTCGATATATTTTGCATGTGGGGCAGTATTTTACCCTTACACTACAGTCTGGTTGAGCGCCGAGTGAACAAACAGAAGCTATCAAGTTCTTACACGTCAGTCCTGACCCGCAGATCCCTAGGCATTGGTGCCCTAACTCCTCCTTCAGAAGGTGAAGTGGCAGGATACGGAGGATCAGGATCAAGATTCCGAGGTAGTATTCCGGGATCAGTGAAAGCCTGAAAAAAAAATTAAGTTACTTGGTAAAGTTAGCCGAAGAACAAAACCTTACTGTCTTCAGCATGCATGAAATCACGATCAAAGATAGATAGCCTCCGAGGCAAACCATTACTTTGCCTCCAGCACCCTCGTGAAACCACCACCATTGACATGTTGTTCCAAACCAGAGGCCAGTGATGGCACAGACCACACTAAAGCAAACAATAAATGCCCAAGGTGAATCACCACCAGTTAGAACGTGGCCCTTGAAGAAAAATCGATTCCGGGAGGGATGAAGCTGCCATCTGCGGATGATCTGGCCGCGAGGGGCATACATTGGCTCAGCAAAAAGACGATCATTTCCGCTCGATGTACGGACCGCCTCTGAATGAGGAGGCTTGTACCCAGCTGGGATGGCAGGTGCGCGAGATGGATAGCGGGTGGAAACAAGGGACGACGGATTGCGCGACGAATTAGTGGAGTGATGTCTTCGTAAGGAAGAGAAGTGGGTAGTAGAGTAGCCTCGTTCCTCGTCATGCAGCTTGCGTTTGTCATGGAATCCTATAGAACCAAAGCCTTCTGAGGAGGCAGAATGGCCAGGCTTATGACGAAATCGGCCAGAAGGGGGGGCAGCGGTAGCGGAGTCAATAGATGCACCTCGACGAATATTGAAGACCATATCTAAACTAGTCCGTAAACGACTGGATTTGCGTGAATGCTGCGGCCTGTTTGAGCGAGCAATATCTGACCGGTCTTTACCCGTGATAGTTGGAGTTTCTCCGACAGTTAAAAGTGGGTCTCTGCTCTGTTTCAGCCCTTTCATCGAATCCTGCTCTAATGCTCTCAGCCCAAACGATGCCGCATGAGCCATCTCTGAATTTTCTCCTGTACTGTCCGAGTTGCGCCCAAGGTCAGAAAGCCGAAAAACTTCTCTTTCTTCGTGGGAGGGCATATTAGAAGAAGAAGGTGAGTCTGGGGGTGGTGAGTAGCGTGGCCTGGAAGGCCTGAAAAAGCTTGATGAAGGCTGGACGCCCCCTGCATGCGTTGAACTCGTGTGCGGAATATGAGAATGGGTTGTGGCAGGAAAATTCATGGAAGTAGGCGACCCTGGATTCCTCGCCTTCAGATTGATTGCAGAAGCTGGAATGATACTGGAGTTTGGAGTGGCTGGCTGAGGAGACGGGGTAGTCATCCCCGAAGGGAGCGGCAGTTGTGAGAGGGAGTTTCGTCCGGGCTGAGGTGAAGAATTTGAAGGAAATGTTAACGAATGTGGAGACGACATTTTCAGCTGTGAGCGACCAACAGACTTCACAGCCAGTGGCTCAGTCGAGGTACAAGGCAAGCCTCGGTCTCCTAAGCCGGTAGTGTGTTCTCACGGAGTCAAAGCAACAAAGATACTCGTACATCTCAAGTTATATGTACGCAAAGGTTTAGATTCCTTTCGCTGCTCTTTCTCCAGCAATCCGCCCGAAAACCACCGCCTCCAGCAACGAAGAGCCGCCAAGGCGATTCTGTCCATGTACGCCCCCTATCACCTCTCCCGCTGCATATAACCCTGGAACAGGTTTATTGGAAGAATCAATAACGTGAGACTCGCTGTCAATCAGAACACCGCCCATTGTCTATGCATCCAGAGAAATGAGTACAATATCACACGGCAGGCGACTGAAAACGCACGTAATGCACGACCGGGGTAATTAGCGCAACGAGGAGGGGTTCTTCGAAGCTGATTTCAAAGTTGTGGAAATGAGCTGCAAGGGCAGCTCTTAGAAAGGTAGATCTAGCTTGAATACAAACTCTCACCTTTACCGAACGGATCTTTCCCTTGACCAGAGGCATATGATCTGTGAGAGTTGAATGTAGTCTCAAGTTCCTGCACCGGGACCATCATGCTGTCCGCCACATCTTTTAGATTGGCAAATTTCTGCATCAAGCCCTTTGACAGGTAAAAATCGCCTGCAAGGCAAAGTTGGATTATGCACAGAAGGCTTTATTTGAACCACTTACAATGAGATTTAAGCTCTGTCGCAGCTTGAGCACCTAACACAAGCCTGACGGGTCCGTGCCCGTCTTTCATAACTTCCCACATCTTCGCCGTAACGACATCCCGCTTCTCCATTTCATCGACAAATCTTCTACCATCTTTCTTTAGCAGTAACGCTCCTACACCTCTGAGAGCCTCCGCGGCCAGAAATTTAGTCTTTGCGTCAGGGTTTGCGGGATCTATAAATCCTGTAGGGTGTACTTGTACCTGATCCATATCGACGAGGACGCCCGGATGCGAGGGGAGGGTAGTAACGAGGATATGCCCGTCTCCCGTGGCATGGTCTCCGTTCACAGTTGGTACCGCCATTAGGTCAGGCCGATGAGCAGAAATAAGGCCAGTTGACGAAAAGTCAGCCCCAAATCCGCTACCATAGGACATCAGATAGATGCATCCAAAACTGAACTTAGAAAAATGCTAACCCAGTAGCCATGATTACAGAACCCTCAAGCGTTGCAATTTTACCAGTCGCAGACTCATATTCAACTCCAATCACCCTACCCTCCTTCTCCAAAAGTTTGACTACTTTGGAACTCTTCAAGATTCGAGCCTTCTCAGAGTCATCCTCTTCTGCCGTAAGTTTTTTCATCAGAGCAGAAGTCATCACCCATCCGGGTGCACCGCCTGTTCCTCGATGGGTACGAGGGATGGAATGTCCTCCGAGTCTCGAGACCAGGGATAGATCCACACCAAAAGTAGTAGTCAGCCATTCGATGGCAGGAGCAGAATTGGACGTAAGGGCGGTAATCAGATCAGATCGAGCGAGTTCAGGACCTGCAGATACCACGGTATCGTCAAAGCTGACCGCAATCAATATCTGCGAACCATATGGTTGAAAACAGACCTACAAAACCCTTGAAGAATCGCTGATGTTGAGACGCTTTTGGGTATGCGTTCCGGCACCGTTGATTCCAGAACTCGCCTTGACAGAATTTCCACCTAGACTGGAAGGAGATGAGATAGGCTTCAGGAAGGTTATTTGCTTACCACTTACGCTGGTTTCTTGTCGAGTAATATAACCTTTCCCCCATGTTCGAGTACGGAATGTGCAGCACTAAGTCCCGCTAAACCCCCTCCAACTACAATAACTGGGCTAACTGAGTTCATTGAAGGGCCTTGCAAGAATTGCCAGAACACTACCGATGCAGAAGTAAGAATGATCAATGCAGTCGGTGGCATATGATCCTTTTCATTGGACTTTTGAGGTGATTTATAAGAATGGCCGAATGAGTTCTGGATTAGTACCAGCCGACCAAGATTAGGACGAGACAAAAGCTGAGAAAGCGACCACCGAAACGCTATGTCCATGTAAGTTCAGGGTACCAACGTCGGGCACATTATGTTGCTCGAGGGGGAGAGATAAGGGCAACTGATAAGATAAGCGCGATGGGTTCCACAGAAACTAAATCGACGGTCCTCCTTCTAGCTTCTTTACCATCGCTGGCTAGGCCGGATTTTCTTGCACATACTATCACCATAGCTGCAAGGGAAGCTCAACAATGTCTTCGCATTGTTCTTTTCTCTAGACTTTTTGACGCAGGCGCAATATCACACGCAGGGAACTTCAGTACTGTTCAAGGATTGTTGACCTATGTCTACGTGCAAGCGGCTCAGGTTGCTCAGGACATGGCCAAAATGCTCTTGCAGATCGATGTGTTTTTGAAAGGGATTAATGAGACAGATGCGCTTCCAGATGAGATTGGGAACGGCTGCAGAATCGTCTTTCGCGTTTCCGGTGGTATGTCCTGCTGTCCCCGCCGTTTCAAGTCTTGTTCAAAGTTCTCTGTAGACTTTATTGCGGCAGCTCTCCCTCAAAGTATACTGGAGCTTGATCATCGATACGTTGATCCAGGTTCCATCGAGACTCTCACACCCCCGGAAACAGAATTTACAGAAGAATCCATGTTCCCTGTCGTGGCTCTCGGTGGCACCTTTGACCATCTCCATCCAGGACATAAGATTCTTCTGTCCATGGCAGCTTGGATAGCCAGCCACAAGGTTATCGTCGGGGTCACCGACTCGGCCCTTTTGGCCTCTAAATCAAATGGACATTTACTCGAGTCCCTAGAAACGCGCAAAATCAGCGTCCGTTCGTTTCTCGATCTATTCAAGCCTGGATTAGAGCTTGACATTGTGACCATCAACGACGTTTACGGGCCAACGGGATGGGATCCCAATATCCAAGCTCTAGTGGTTAGCCGAGAGACCGAAAGTGGGGCAAAGATGAGTACGCGCGCTCTAGTGGGTCATCCAGTGTACCCTAACTGATCACTGTCTAGTTCATGATCATCGAAAAGCAGAGGATTTACCCGCCCTCAAAACGTTCACCATCGATGTTATCTCCCATATTGATCCAAATATCACGGAAATGGATATGCAAATAATGCGAAACACAAAGATGAGTAGTACGGCTATCAGAAACTGGATTGCAGAGCAAGCACAGTCGCAGAGTGAGTCGCAGCTGGAGGTGTAGAAAGCAAAGTCACCCTGGTAGAACGAGAAGATGTGAACTGGACTAGCCCTCGACATACGTGAACTGACGAATCGGAAAGACGAATGAACCTCTATACAGTGTATTATTTTTAGCAATTGTACTGGAACGGTCACCTGCTTGCGAACTCTGGAAAAGTTTCCCCTCGGCTATAACTTCTTTGCCAAGCTTTCGACTCAGTGGACTGATCACATCCAAGGAACCAAGGCGTTCTCAAAGTTCATGAGCCAAACCACGGTACGTCATCTACTGGCGGCCATGGGCACGGAGCCCAGCAACGACAGTTAACAGACCACTCGGATTAGGGATCTATTACTAGAACACTTCGCCAGTGGATGTCGGAGAAATGGTACGGAGGATTGGACGCGAGTAATAGACAACAGTGATCCTTCAAGTAAGTTGACCTCTTTTGTCACATTCGTCCCAAAACACCCAGGTACCTCTGGACGGGAATAATATGAGATTTGAATAGGTATCTGCAGCAAATAGAGCCGGCGACGCGCACTATGCCTATAATACAGCAGGAATAGACGTGAGTACCTGAGTGTACCTTAAACTTTGGTTATTGACATGGTCATGATCCTTGTCAAATGAATAGTCAATCCAAACGATACTCTGTTTGATATTTTTGCGACGAAATTCCGATGGGTACTCGCTGCCTTACTTGCTCCCTTCCTTTTCTCTAGCTTCTCAGTATACAGTGTTCGCTACAGCTCTGCGTAGGCCGATTCTTCTTCTCGAGCGTGTGTTCCGGATAATGCGCGGTTGAACTTCAAATCCTTGCTTCACTCTATGCCCCGGAAAATCACCGTAGACGAACTTGCATCGCGTCACTTTCGAACCCATTATTCCTACAACCACAAGTATAAAAGGTATCGCGTTCGTTTCAGAGTCCTCATCGGCTAGCAACTCACTGTTCACGATGATTCGCTCAGCAGCTCTCGCCTCTTTCGCTCTCTTCGCGATCGCGTATGGTCAACAGATCGGAACGCTCACTGCAGAGACCCACCCCCCTCTAACATGGGAACAATGTACAGCGTCCGGTTGCACCACTCAGTCGTCTTCCGTTGTTCTGGACGCCAACTGGAGGTATGGACGTCGTGTCGGCTACAGCTGCAATACACGCTGACAGCCACTGCTTATAGATACCTGCATCAAACTACTTCAGGCACTAACTGCTACGAAGGTGACAATTGGGACACTACTCTCTGCCCTGGTAAGCTGGATATGCACCCGATGATTTTGAATTATCTGAATGCATGCACTAGACCCAACAACCTGTGCTGCCAATTGTGCGCTCGACGGAGCTGCGTACGAAGGTGCGAGACCATGAAACTGTTGTTCTTTTGCCTGCTTTTGAATACTGGAATACCCAGGAACCTACGGTGTTGTTTCTCAAGGGGACTCTTTGACTCTCAAGTTTGTCACGACTTCTGAGCAGAAGAACGTCGGCTCTCGTTTATACCTTATGGCTCCGGGATCAGAAACCGAATACCAAATCTTCAAGCTTGTCAACCAAGAATTCACCTTTGACGTCGATGTCTCCCAGCTTCCCTGTGGTCTCAACGGCGCCCTGTACTTCTCCCAAATGGATGCCGATGGTGGACTGGTAAGCATACGTCCCTTGCGATAGGCTTGCGATAGGTAGATACTAAAGGATGGCAATAGTCTCGATTCTCTACCAACAAGGCTGGAGCTCAGTACGGAACTGGATACTGTGACTCTCAATGCCCACACGACATCAAGTTTATCGATGGATTGGTGAGCTCTCTATCCTAATGCTGTTCATTCAACGCTGATTCTGACTTGGGACAGGCTAACATTGTTGACTGGTAAGCGTCCGCTTCAAATCCTATCCGCTGGTTCATTCTCGAACTTCGAATCCAGGACTCCTTCGACTAACAACCCCAACACTGGAACTGGAAACACGGGTTCTTGCTGTGCTGAGATGGATGTAAGTTTGATAAATGATGGTCGTTCAACCTTGCACTGAGACTGGGATAGATCTGGGAAGCCAACTCACAGGCGGCGGCATACACGGCCCACCCTTGCACTGTCACCGAGCAGACTGCGTGCACTGGCACCACCTGTTCTTCCCCGAACTCTACAGCTGGTGTCTGTGACCAAGCTGGCTGCGATTTCAACTCTTTCCGACTTGGTGACACCAGTTTCTTCGGTCCTGGCTTGACCGTCGACACCACTCAGCCGTTCACCGTCGTCACCCAGTTTGTTTCCTCGAACAACCAGAGCAGCGGTACACTCTCTTCCATCAGAAGATTCTACGTACAAAACGGGAAAGTCATCCAGAATTCCGAGACCAACATCCCCGGAATCACAGCGACCAACGAAATCGACACCAACTTCTGCGCACAGAAAGTGACCGCCCTCGGCGACCCCACCACATTCTCGACCAAGGGTGGATTAGCTGGAATGGGTACCGCTATGAACGACGGAATGGTTTTGGTCCTTTCCCTCTGGGACGACTACGCCGTCAACATGCTTTGGCTCGACAGTGATTTCCCTACCAACGGCAAAGCTGCCGGTGATGCCCGTGGACCTTGCCCAGTCACCTCTGGTGTACCCGTTACTGTCGAGGCTCAGAGCCCGAATGCGCAAGTCATTTTCTCCAACATAAGATTCGGTGCCATCGGCTCAACTACTACCGGAACTGGAACGAGTACTGGAGCTGGATCCGGTACCTCCACGGCTCCTGGAGCAACTCAAACCATCTTTGGTCAATGGTGAGTTTGAACCCAACTTGCCTTGCTTCCCAGTTCGTTGACCGTTTCTACTTCCTTTTTAGTGGTGGTATTGGATTCACTGGGCCGACAGCCTGTGCGGCTGGATCCAGCTGTGTGGTCGGCAACCCCTACTTCAGCCAATGCCTACCTTCTTGAATGCTTTGACGGGGGTTCAATTTTTTCACGAGAGCGAAATGGGCGATTAGTTTCTTTAATCACGGGCAAATTTGAATCTAGTGTACTTAAATTATGCAATCTATAGCGAAGGAAAACTTCTCTGACTCCCAAAGTGAAACGCATGATTTTAGGATCGATTGCCGTATGCAACGCTACCTACAGTGTCACATTGAGATTTAGTTCGAGTCACTGTGGAACTCGTGTACGTTTAGATATATCAAACAAGTTGAGTGGCAAGATATTGTAAATTAGACAATTTTTAGCTCCAATTTTTTCCGAATATTTTTCGTCAACAGAGAAAGTTGTTCAAGTCCACGTAGGCGCCTGACTACTCGACCTCAGGCTCCCTCAGGCAACACAAAGGGCGTGGGACTGAAAATGTATGCACGCGGCTTTTGTCGAATACTTTACCATGTATCCGGTTGCAATCTCTCCACCGTGCAACTGGATAACATTCTTGGCATTTGCTTTGTATCTTTGAAGCTGGTAGAACGTAACGTGAAATTTGCCTGCATCTCGGAGTCTCCACTAGACAAACCCTTGTTTATCGTCCGAAGCATTATGGGTGCTGAAGCTCGGAGAATCTTCACGGAGACGGACTTGATTGCCACCTCGACCGCAGCAATTTTTGTGAGAACCACACGGGCGCCAGTTCTACAATGAATGGGGCGTAATGAAGACTTCGGTACCTTTCCTTGTTAAATTAGAAACTCATTCAAGATTCCTTGAATACAAGAACTCCAAAAATATAAGCGTGGGTACCTGTTCTTCGAAAACCATCACTGAACGCAAACCGCGGTGTCATCCTCACCACATTCTTCGTAGATGTTACGATAATTCTCCGATTGACTCTGTACCACTCACGGCAGTCGCTAGCCGGCTCCCGTCCTCGCCTTTCTGTTTTGAACGCCAATAACACACTACCTTCCAAATCTCTGAGCTCTGTGCGCAGAGGAGCCCCACTTGCACGCGTTCCGGAAAATATACGGCCTAATGCCTTCATCTCTCCTCGTCCCGGAGTAACTCCGAACGACTGTGGCTACTCACCTACTCTTGCTTTCCTAGCTGCTCGTATGGGGTGAGGACCTGTATAAAAGGCATAATTTCTTCGCTGTACATTCCCCATCGGTTTTACTCAACAATCGGCAAGGATGTTCCCTTCTGCAGCTTTGATCTCTTTCACCTTCTTCGCTGTCGCGTACAGTCAGCAGATTGGCACGCTTACAGCAGAGACTCATCCTCCCCTCACCTGGCAGGAATGCACAACATCTGGCTGCACCACCCAGTCCTCCTCGGTTGTTCTGGACGCGAACTGGCGGTAAGTGAATCCCCTAATTCCTCATGTAGAGATTCTAATGGCTAGACAGGTACTTGCATCAAACCACTTCGGGCACTAATTGCTACGAAGGTAACGAATGGGACACTACTCTTTGCCCTGGTAAGCTGGATGTGCTTCCTATGATTCTCAATTTCCTAATTATCTCAATCCATGCTACCATTAGACCCAACAACCTGTGCAAACAATTGTGCACTGGATGGAGCTTCGTACGAAGGTACGAGGCCTTTAGATGGTGCAGACTCACCCCGATTTGATCCATAATTCCTCGCAGAAACCTACGGTGTCGTTTCTGAAGGGGACTCTTTGACTCTCAAGTTTGTCACGACTTCTGAACAGAAGAACGTCGGCTCTCGTTTATACCTTATGGCTCCGGGATCAGAAACCGAATACCAAATCTTCAAGCTTGTCAACCAGGAATTCACCTTCGACGTCGATGTCTCCCAGCTCCCCTGTGGTCTCAATGGCGCCTTGTACTTCTCTCAAATGGATGCCGATGGTGGACTGGTAAGAATACGTCTCTTGCGATAGGTAGATACTAAAGGATGGCAATAGTCTCGATTCCCCACCAACAAGGCTGGAGCTCGGTACGGAACTGGATACTGTGACTCTCAATGCCCACACGACATCAAGTTTATCGATGGATTGGTGAGCTCTCTGTCCTACTGCTGTTCATCCAACGCTGATTCTAACTTGGGACAGGCTAACATTGTTGACTGGTACGCGTCTGCTTCAAATCCTATCCGCTGGTTCATTCTCGAACTTCGAATCCAGGACTCCTTCGACTAACAACCCCAACACTGGAACTGGAAACACGGGTTCTTGCTGTGCTGAGATGGATGTAAGTTTGATAATTGATAATTGTTCAAACGTGTACTGAGATTGGGATAGCTCTGGGAAGCCAACTCACAGGCGGCGGCATACACGGCCCACCCTTGCACTGTCACCGAGCAGACTGCGTGCACTGGCACCACCTGCTCTTCCCCCAACTCCACAGCTGGTGTCTGTGACCAAGCTGGGTGCGATTTCAACTCCTTCCGACTTGGTGACACTAGCTTCTACGGTCCTGGCTTGACTGTTGACACTACTCAGCCGTTCACCGTCGTCACTCAGTTTGTTTCTTCGAATAACCAGAGCAGCGGTACACTCTCTTCTATCAGAAGGCTTTATGTACAAAACGGGAAGGTCATCCAGAATTCCGAGACCAACATCCCCGGAATCACAGCGACCAACGAAATCGACACCAACTTCTGCGCACAGAAAGTGACCGCCCTCGGCGACCCCACCACATTCTCGACCAAGGGTGGATTAGCTGGAATGGGTACCGCTATGAACGACGGAATGGTTTTGGTCCTTTCCCTCTGGGACGACTACGCCGTCAACATGCTTTGGCTCGACAGTGATTTCCCTACCAACGGCAAAGCTGCCGGTGATGCTCGTGGGCCCTGCCCGACCAACTCTGGTGTACCAGCCACTGTCGAGGCTCAGAGCCCGAATGCGCAGGTCGTTTACTCCAACATCAAGTTTGGTGCTATCGGCTCCACATTCGCCGCTTAGCTAGGTCGAATCTCCAAGTTGAGAGTGCCAAAAAAATACCTTAAATAGCTGACCTTGTAGTTCTTCGAATACCCCTATACATATCCAAATGAAACCGTCATTGTTAAGAGAAGATGTTTCAAGTAAGACTCGAAGTATCTGGGGCAGAGGCGACCATTATTTCTTCATAAATACCCAGCATTACTACAAAAGATATTGACACTAAATCAACTTTTTTTCGATAGCAAGTTTGACGGTATTGATCTGGGTTGACAGCTCCCTAGAATCACCAGTGGTGATGCTCACAGCAATTACAGGCCTCGTAACGTTGCATGCACGCCCCAACGCTGCTTTGGAAGGAAGGAACACGTAGGGCACGTTCTGAAGATCAGGTTGGTAAGAAAACTTCTATATAGACCTTTCGCCGACGTACCTTTTCTTCGCAAAGAAGAGGAAGGTGAAGCAAGATCTCCAGGGGTTCAGTGTCAGCCGTGAGGACGATGATTTCAGCAACACCTCGGTTCAAAGTTTTTGTGGCTACGGAGATCATCGTCAGTGCGGAGTAAAGAAAAGTTCTTCAAGCTAGCGCGCGCACCTTCATTGGCACCCTTTTTCAACTGCTTGTACTGGGCGGCCTGTTGGATAAGGTCAAGAAGCTAGCACACCAATTGAGCTTAAGACAGAATCGCATCTGGGAAAACAACAGACTGTGTTTGTCAAGTCTGCATCTGCAAGGGGAAAGACTCTGCCTCGTTCTTCCTCGGCCATTGTTTGTGAAAGTACTGGCTGTTTTGAAGACCTCACGTCTAGATGATCCTTGGTCGTGAACAGAAGTTGAAAAAAAGCTTCGAGTTGAATCGTAAATTTCTGAGATGGCCGGTGGCTGTGTGCGTCATGTGAGCATGATTAGTCAGCAAAGTGCCTCCTTGGATCCCTTGGCACATTCGTTCGTTCTTCCTCTTCTCTTTTACTACCACGACCTCACCCTCGACATGTCGGGAATTTGCAGACCACGGCTCGCTGAAGAACGAAAGCAATGGCGTAAAGATCATCCATTTGTACGTGTTCATTGCCCCGCAATGTTTCAAGATCTATCCTAGGGGACGCGACCTTCGGAGCCACAATACGCTTTTGTTGCGCGTCGATTCTTTCACACTCCTTTTTGCGCCATCTCGATGCTATTTTCTGATACTATCCCCAAGGGCTTCTACGCCAAACCCGCAAAGAACTCGGATGGCTCGATGAACTTGATGGAATGGGAAGTTGGGATACCTGGAAAAACAGGCGTGCGTGTGGTATCTTTGATTTACATCTTTCTTATATCCTACTGCCAGAATGGTTATTTTTACCGAGGTGCTTTGGCATTTCTGGACGCTCGTCTACTTTCTTGTTTCATTTGTTGGTATCTGCGCTGACCATGTCTTTTCGATATATATAGACTGCTTGGGAGGGCGGGCTGTTCAAGCTTGTCATGATATTTCCTGAAGGTGCGCTCAAGTTATTTCATCATTGATCAAAGATTGCCGCAATTCTACTTGTCAGACTACCCATCCAAACCACCAAAATGTGTGTCTTTTTTGAGCTCTCGGTTTTTTCAGAAGACTGGAGATTTATACAGGCAAATTCACCCCACCATTATTTCATCCGAACGTCTATCCATCCGGAACTGTGTGTTTATCGATTCTCGACGAGGAAAAGTCATGGAAACCTGCTATCACCATCAAGCAGGTAAGTGGCCTCGATTCTATGATATTCTGTCAACGCAACTAATAGAACAGTAGATTCTACTCGGTATCCAGGATCTGCTAGATGATCCCAACGTTCTGGATCCCGCACAAAGCGACGCATACACCATGTTCAAGTATGTCCCATGTTTTGACTCTACGCCCCTTTGGCTCATGCTTTCCATGTTTCAAGAAACGACAAAGTCGCATATGAGTAAGTGCGAACGGTTATGTTTCGTACGATGTCCTCATTACCCTCGACAGGAAAAAAATCAAGCAGCAGGCGCGCGACAATATTCCAAAATGATCATCTTCTTTCTCGTGTACACTCTTGTATTAATTCCTATTTTGTTCGCTTGCTATTTGGATTTACTCTGAGCTTAACAGTTAGTGTATATATGTATTAGGGAATAAGTTAGAGATTTTTTAAAACTCCTGATCGAAAGTGAGACTTGAACCATTCCCGCCATGACCACGTCTCCCAGAGTGCTCGATGTCCATACGCCTTTTGCGTCGTTCGCATTGTCACATTCCAGTAAGCAAATCTTAAGCCCCTCATTGCCCATATTTCCTTTTTTCTTTTCTGAAAAACATGTTTCCCCAGTCACACAGGAGTCTCTTGGATTATTATACGACAAGCTAACTCGCAAGGTTCACAACAGCTACCATGGTCAAAGAGTCGGGCCAGGCTGGCTCAAATACGAATTCAACGACTCCATATGGGATTTAGACGACGGTAGAGCTAATTTCTTAATCTAGAACAGGTCTTTTCTCATCGTTTTGCCAGATTCCGACTATATAATCTTTGTGTGGCGGCAGCAGCAGCATCATCATCCCCAAACTGATCACCAAGCATTTGTTGGTTCTAGTTCTTTCTCGTCTGCAGCTTCCGTGACCAGCACCAGCACCAGCACTACGGCCCCCGTCGCCGTCATTGTACCTCCTCACAGTGCAGTGTTGTACCTGCACGACCCGACCCAACCGCTACCTTCTCCCCCAGACTACCAGAATACATCGTACTACGTGTTTCATCCCTCTCATCAGTCAAAAATTCGGGCACTCGCGTCAAGTGCGCGCTCAACTAAATCGAGGGGTACGATAGGGAGGAAGACGAAGAAGAGCAATGGGGCGAGTATGAGAGATGGCGGCGGTGGACAGACCTCCGACTTTGATAATAATGATGAGGAGAAGGAGGGTGCATCTACCACCTTTGAACCGAATTTCAAACAGGCGTTCAACAAGTTTCATAGCGAGAATGGAGTCAGGACTGTTATGGGCAGTATTGGACCCGTAAAGGATGGTATGTTCGTTTTCTCCCTATATTGCGCTGTTTGGGTGAGTGCTAATTTGCCTCGGTTCACTAGTTCGTATGCTCCTCAAAGCAGGCTATAGACATGTCTACATCTCTCGAAAATTCGCACTAGACCATGGGTTCATACCCGCAGATGCTGCTCCGGGACATTACGGATACAGCGGGTTGGTGAACATCGGTACATGGCCAATAACTCTCACTCCTTCGACGGTTCAAAACAACGCTTCTCTCGATAATCCCCCATCATCACTTCTGTTGCCATCCTCTCAGAACACAGCATCCCGTTCTCATTTTGGATCTACAGTCGGACATGGTCATAGACACGGCAGTAACGCCTCCTCAATCTCCAACACTTCCAAGTCCAAGTCCAAATCTAAATTCAAACTTGCCAAGGATCCAACAAATGCATCAACAATTGCGGGCCCAGCAGTTTCAGGCCCGAAACCGACGATGATGACGGTATATCTCTCAGAGGAACCTCATTTTGATGTCGTCCTCGGACGGTCTTTTTTTGAACGGAGGCAGATCCGACTTACTTCTGTTGATCCTACAGACGTAGTTTGCATGGACACGGGAGAAAAAATCGAGTGCGAGCTGGTTATATTGAAAGATGGGAGGGGGGAGATCGTTACTGTGACATAGGGTCGGGTGTTTTCTGGACTTTTCTTCTTTTCCTGTTTGTTGTTACTCGCATCGGTTTCATCTCATGTATGTAGAACCATGATCTTCTGTAATTTTACCCAAATCTACTTGGATTCGACATACTTACGCGTAACATAAGAATAGTCGTACCCTTGCATCAACTGCACCAACACCCAGCAATTCCCTACGACGTAAACAAGTCCTCGGATCCACAATCGATAGAACACGTTCACACCTAGGAATTCCAATCTGTACGCTTCGGAGAGCCACAGCGCTTGTACGCCTACCCAGACTGATATGCACAGTACCGCTTTGGTCGTGGACATGGTGACTCGGGGGAGGATGAGGGGTAAGAAGAGGAGGTACCATAGGAAGTACTATTTAGAACAAACGGTGGATGGATGTATGTATGAATGGGAAACATTGGATATGTATATGTGTGAAAACTTACCTGGGAGGTGCAAACCTTGTTGAACACGACGAAGAGCGTGGTTTGAATGAACCAAGTGAATGGTAGATGTGTTTTAGGGAGGTGATATCCAAATACGAGGCCTGAACCTATAGCGAGGGTCATTTGGGGTACGAAACTTGTTAGAGGAGATTCGAGGATGTCGTTGAGCCATGAGATTGAGATTGACGCGTCAGATGTTGAAGCAGTGAAGTTGCCAACTGTTGGACTGGGGTAGGTCAAGTACGTGAGATAGAAGTAGGGTGAAAAGTTGTGTCGGTGGTCGAGGCGATGGAGATGGTACAGGTATGATTCGTATACGAATGGGTCTCCCCAGCTAACATCAAAAAGTAAAAGCAAAAGTTGAGTACAAATCAAAAGTAAGAACTAAAACACTCTTACACGAGATAGCATCCACCTGTTAATAACGCGAACGTTGATACACTGAGGACCCCAAACCAGAGGATTCGTCTTGCTTTCAAAAGCGTCATCATCCGAATTTGACGACCTCCACCGGCCAACGCTGCAATACAAGCGAACCCGTATATCGCAGGGTATATCTTCCAATGCACACACACCCCTAACATGACCGCAGCCCAAGTCCATCTATCCCTAAGCGCAGCGTACAAGGTAAGAAGTACGAAAGAAGACAAGACAGCCTCGGATGATCCTCGTGTAGAAATTGAAAAGACCATAGGGTTCAAGAGGTGTAGAGCGGTGTAGAGTGTCGCCTTTGAACGCGTCTGCTGCGGGAGAAGGATATTATAGATGAGGATTCCGTTGAGGATATCACATCCTGCAAATAGATATTTTCCAAACGAACGGTGGAGCCAGTCATTGGGTGAGACGACGAGCGCGAGAAGAGGTGTGTAGCGGTAGGTTTCTCTGGTGTATGGGCTAGAAACAGAACGTTTGATTATTATCTTTTGTACTGTTTCCAGACGTACAAATCACTCACTTACTCGCCGTATCCCTCGCCTAGTGGTCCTTGAGCTCTATTCCCACTTCCAGGTCCAGGGTGTAATAGAAACTGGGCAGCGTCGGTGAAGACGCGATAGTCAACGTCGGTGTATTTTACTAAAGATCTGGCGTCGTGCCATTCACTGTATAGAATGAGGCCGACGCGTATGAGAACTGAGAGTGCGAGGACATTGCGGAAAGAAGTGATTACGACGGTGGAAGTAGACAACATGTATCAGGTGTATACATAACGCTGTGGAATATATATATATACTAAACTACCCAACTTGCTACCACGCTATAAAATCTAAATCTAAGGACATTTATGAGCACAGATATTACTTGAGAATAATCACAACACTTACATATTGTGATACCCATCGGAAACCTGATGGAAAAGAAAGAAAAAATTAGACGTAGCAAAAAAATAAGAATATGAATTGCACTCACCGTCTCCATAACCTTGTCTTTGAACAACCGAACACATGAAGATCTCGATAGGTCGAATATCAGTGAGAGGCACTTTGCCCTGTCAACAGAGTGGTCAAATAGGATTCCATTGCGTCATAATGGGACGCACCTTTCCGGTAGTCTGCCACAATCCAAGATGATGTCTGAGCTCCTCCTCACTGACTGCGCCCGGTGCGTCGATTTTATTTCCAAGGATAAGGAAAGGAACTTTGGAGAGTTCCTCGATAGCGAGAAGGGCATCAAGTTCGGCTTTGGATTCAGGGAAACGCTCAAAGTCGGCGCTGTCAACAAGGAAGACGATGGCGTCCACTTCGGGGAAGTAGTCTCTCCAGAGACGACGGGCTGAGAAACGGCTCAGGCCGAGTACCGCAAGATAGGGAGGAAAAGAACGTACCCTGTTGATGTCCTCCCAAGTCATAGGTCGTGAACTTGACGTTTCCAATAGCCAACTCTTCCGAAGCTGATAAGGAGCAAGAATTAGCGCAGAGTTGATGCAAAAGACGGGTGTCAAGACGGACTTGGGTGAAGGGTGGGCTGAAGGGTGGCTAGCCTATCGTTCTTGAGCATATGTAGCAAAGTCTACGCAAGAGACAAATGAGAAAACAAGAGGGACCACTGAAAAGAAAATGTACAGTTTTGCCAGCATTGTCAAGACCGAGGAATAAGATTTTTGCATTCTTGTGCAGCAAGCCTAAGGGTGAGAATGAGGACAGGCATTTTGAGCATTAGCCTTTGGGGGCACTGACCGAGTTGCGCTAGAACGTCCCAGAACCAGTTGATGATGAACATGATGGTGAAAGTGAAAGAAATAGAATGGGTTTCGAACGCGGTGTAGCTCTTGAGGTCACGTATCACGTTGGCTTACACGTCACAGACACGACCACCAAGGGCTGAACGCTCAGCCCATAGACAGGACTGAGCTTAATTGCATGCAATATTCTCTCCGGCGTCCAAACCCTGTTTTCAAATTACCAATCTCTACAGCATCTCGGACCCGTTGGCACCAGCTGGCATCACCTCGTACTCGTGCATTCTCCACTCTTCCGATGATCTCTTCAACTACACATCAGGTTGCTGGATCGTCAACAGGAACCTACGCCTTGCAGAACGGAAGCGCGAGTTCGAGGCCGATGAGCTCTGTCCCCTCGCAGCGCGCCCCGTCGGTCGCACATATCAAGATGTAGCCACATTCGTCAAGCTCGCTGAAGGCGGCTTCAACCGGAAGTTCGTCATCACCATGAATGAAGGCTTCGAAATGGTAGCCCGAATTCCATACCCCGTCACTGTCCCAAGTTCTACGCGATCGCCAGTGAAGTAGCTACATGCAGTTCCTCTGGACTGCCTGTTTTAGAAGTTTACGGCTACTCTCCTTCGTCGGATAATACTGCAAAGACGGAATACATTTTCATGGAGATCTCAAGAGGTTCAATACTCAGCGAAGTATGGCCAGAATTGGAGGAACCGAACCTTGCTTCGGTCCTGCGTGAACTTGTTCAACTCGAGTCGCGCATGATGTCAATCGCATTTCCGGCCGGTGGAAGCCTTTACTATACTAAAGACCTGGTGAAGGCCACAGGGAAGAAGGGCATACCGCTCAACAGCGATAAACGTTTCTGCCTCGGTCCAGATGCCAGACTACGTATGTGGTACGGAAGGAGGTCGCAGCTCGACGTAGACAGGGGACCATACGGAAGTGTCGAGGCGGCGCTCTTAGCATCAGCTCGTAAGGAACTTGCCTATCTAGAACAGTTCGGTCGACCGCCACTGCCTTTCCAACGTGAAAGAAGAGAAACTTACGAGTTCAAGGAACAGTCACCGTTGGATTACGTCAAAAAATATCGAACATTACCTTCTCATGGCATCCTCGCTCGTTCCCGAGGACTCGGACCCCGATCTCCACCCGAGCCATGTCGTTGTGTCGTTCGTCAGACTCCAGCCAGTTGAAAATCGTGGGCTTGCTCGATTGGCAACACGCCTCGATCCTCCCCGCATTTCTCATGGCTAGTATACCAGGTCGCTTACAGAACTACGATGACCCAGTCTCGCAGTATCTTATCCCACCATCGCTGCCAGCAAACATGGACGAATTGGACGAATCCGAGCAGATTCAGGCTATGGAACTCTACCACCGCCGTCTCGTTACTACCTGAAGAGTACGGAAAAGTACAACAAGATCCATCACGATGCATTCTCGGACCCACTGTCCATGTTCATCTATCGCCTTTTTGAACACGACTCCATGGGAAGCTGAGACTCACGCGCTAAAGACTACACTGATTAGGCAACGGAGAGATGGGAGATGCTTGCGAAAAAAAAATGTACCTTGTTCAATCATGTTCGAACCGGAGGACTGGAAACGTCCGTAAGGACGAAACACTCACGTATTGGACAGTGCTTGTGTGACACAATGAATGATATTCGGAGGAGGAAGATGAGGTATACGTATGCAGGAGGGGGATGGTGGTGGTGGTAAGAGAGCAAGGGCGAGAGAGATAGCTATGGCGTCTCTATATAATCATGGTACAAATAGGTGTCAATATATGCGTCTAGAGTAAGCGCACGTTTACACTCCTACCTACTCTAAAACAAAAGAGGGGGGGGGAATGAGGAGAAGAGAAAGGTAAGTAATTTGAGTGGATGAAATAAGATAAAATAAAATAAAATAAAATAAAATAAAATAAAAACATCAATGGAGGCAAGTAAATATATCAACGATCCACGCTGTCAAGCAGATCCGCAGGTCCGTCGCCGCCTTGAACGACCCAAGTATCGAGTGCTGCGCAGTCTTTCAATGAGGCATATGATAGCCAACGGTCTTCAGATGGTGCCTGGCCAACCCATCGAACTAAGAATTGCCAGCCCCGACCACGGCGTCTTGAATCCAGAATGCGATCAATATCATATTCTTCGTGCCCGTCAACGATTGTCGCTGGGGGGCAATGCAATTCTCGTCCCGGGAAAAGTTCCGGGTCGTTGGAATGGTAGCGCTTGAGCACGTCAACATGGAAGGAAGGGAAGGTGTTTGGTTGATTGGGCATGTCCAATGTGTAATATGAAGATTCGGGATGAGCTTTGATTACCTCGTAAGGGCCGTCGTACCTCGGGAAGAATTTGGCCACTCTGTTTTCACCTGCCTTTTTAAATATATTACGGCGATGCAGGGTAGTCAGCATAACGAGGTCGCCAACCTCATAGATTTCCGAGGGTGACCGATATTTATCTGCCTGGAAAGCCTGCTGTACCTTAGCGGCCGTGAGAGAGTCCCTGGCTTGAAGTTCAATATCCCGAATTCGAGCCAGGAAAGCCTCTGGAGGCTCCAGTTTCTGACTTTTGTCATCAATCTTAACCAGAGGAGGGATCACACGCGGAGTACGTCCCATCTTGATATTGAACATGGACAGGCCAGTAGAAGCATTAACAGAGTTCATGATATTGAACCGAATATGTGGGATGGCACGCACCCAGCCGCGCTGGTTCCGTTCAACGTAATACCGGACACATTGATTGAAGGTTTTATTGGTACGCTCCGAAGAGCCATCTGTTTCAGGGTGGAAGGCAGACGACATCTTTACTCTAACATCGGATAACTGAGTTAATGATTTCCAGAATTTGGAAACGAAAAGCTTATCACGGTCACATACAATGTCAAGAGGAAGACCATTTTCGCAGTACCAGTTATCAAAGAACAAGCGAGCGACCTCTTCCGCAGTATTGTCCATTCGCGATGGGACGATCCGCAGGTCAGAACCGAGACGGTCAGTGATGGTTAACACACAGTCGAAGCCATCCTCCTCAGGGAGGGGACCAACAAAATCCATCGCAACACTTTCTGCACGATGATCCGGCACCGGCAGGGGATGGAGTGGCCCTTTACCATGGCCAGAAGTCCTACCCTTGTTTCTTTGGCATTCATCGCAAGAGGGAACATAAGCCGTGTACAGGTCTCGTCTCATCTTAGGCCAATAATAAGATTGGACAAGGTTATCATAAGACTTATCAGCACCAAAATGCCCGAGGGCATCGTGAGCTAGACGAAAAAGTTCCTCGCGAAGGGATTTATATTTGGGGATGTACAAGCGATTGTTAACATACCAAAGACCATCACGATGTTCTATTCCGGGCACAAGGGAACCACCCTTGACAATTTTGTTACAAAAAGCATCGTCCACGTAGCCCTGTTTTATGTCATTGAGGAATGAACTGTCCGCCGATATGGATAGAATGGATGCGACACAAGGCGCGTTAATCCAAGCCTGGATTCTAGACTGATCAAGGGGGGAGGGTTCTATCGGCTGTCTGTCCCAAGGGAAAGCCATAAGCTTTACTCGAGATAGGGCATCCGCAGCCTCGTTATCCTCACCCTTGATATATGCAATGGAAAGATCAAACTGGGATAAGTCTTCTTGCCAACGCAGTTGTCTCCGACTCAAGTCGCGCTGAGATGTGAAGTTCTCCAGTGTCCGATGGTCAGTGAGAACATATATGTGCGACCCAAGACAGTCAGCTCTCCACTTCTTTAGGCACCGAACAATGGCAAGAAGCTCCTTCTCATGTACCGGGTAATTCAATTCAGGCCCGGATAGCTGCGAAGAGTCAAAGGCAACGGGCCGAGCAGTGTCAAGTGTAGTTCCCCACATCAGGACCCCGCCAGTACGCAGATCACTCGCATCAGTGACTAGAAACATCTTATTATCACCCGGGTTCTCATGGTCAATAGAAGTTAAAACAGCGCGTTCAACAATCAGGCTCTTAATAGCTGAGAATGCCTTTTCATGAGTACGATTCCACTCGGGAAAATCCGAGTTACACTCCTTCCTAGTGAGTGGGTATAGCATAGCAGTGTGTTCAGCAAGTAGCTCCGAAAGGTATCCCGCTATGAAGCGGACCATACCCAGGAAACGCCGCATTTCCTTTGCCGACTCCGGGCGAGGGAAGTGCAGAATAGCATCACATTTTGATTGCTGCGCTTCGATGCCGCGCTGCGAGATATGGTGTCCCAGAAAGTCAACTTCACCGAGAAAGAATTTACACTTCTTTGGATTCATGAATAACTTGTTTTCGCGGAGTGCCTCGAGGATGAGACGGACATGTTCGCGGTGTTCCTCTTCTGAACTAGACCAAATGATGATATCGTCGATATAAACGTGGCAAAAATCGCCGATGTATTCCTGGAGCGCCTTAGATACACGACGCTGATGGACCGCAGGAGCAATCTTAAGGCCTTGAGGCATCACTAGCCACTCAAATAGCCCAAGAGGAGTGGTTACCGCGGTCAGCGGAATCGAATCCTCATGAATACGATTCTGGAAGAAGGAATCGGTCATGTCCATTTTTCCCCAGACTTTGCCCTTAGCACAGTCAGCCAGAATGGAATCAATACGAGGGAGAGGGTGCCTGTCGTCAACCACATTCGCATTCAGTATTCGATAATCATTTACCCATCTAGGTAATGCAGAGGGATCAGACTTAGGTACTAAGAACGCCGGCGAGGAGAATTCCGAGTTCGAGCGCCGGATCCTACCCGCGTCCTCATGTTGTTTTATCAGAGTACGCCACGCGTCGTTGTATTTGCGAGGGGATTGATAAGTCCGGGCCTGGATCTTAGCCTGGTCGGTCTTCAGTCTAATCCTGCAGGTGTTGTCGTCGTTAGGAAGCTCATTTACGTGTGGAATCTTTTGAAAGACATCAGAGTAATCCGCAATAATGGCTCCTGACAATTTGGCACGACGTTCAGATTCTTCCAAGATTTCGATTCGTGCGCGAACAGCAGCTACAACATTCACAGGCAGGACACAATCTGACATTGATAAATCAGGGTGCTCAGCGTGGTACGCCTTCAATTCCGCAATCATGACCTTCCTATCTTCAAATGACTTCTTTATTCTTCGTCTAAGAATTATACGTTTCTCGTGAGGGGAAATAGGTAACGCGGGGGGAACAGGAAGGGTGTGCAAAGGGTTGAGAAGGTCAAAACCTGAAGGCTTGTGTATACATGAACGAGCGGCATAATCAACAACAAGGTTGTTATGACTGAGGAAAGGAATACCAAGAAGGATAGGTACCGCGAGGGAAGAAACAACAAGAGCGTGAGACGTACGAGATGACCAGGCATTGGACGGGTCATGCAATCGAAGCTTAACATAATGAGTGATAGACTTGCATCTTGAATCAAAGGCGCCAGAATATGGTTCAGGGTGCTGCAATCTGTGCATACGGAGACCAAGCGAAACGGCGACATCAGATCTAATAAGCACAAAAGGTGAGCCATCGTCAAGTAGTGTTTTAAAGGAATCAGTGGAGTTTGAACAAAGGTTATCCACATTCGCAGTCCACCAGAAGTGCTCAGATCGGAAGGGCGGACAATCAGCAGCGGAATCATTACTCACAGTGCGAGTACGAGCGGGCGCAGAGACAACCGAAGCTACTAATGAGCGATCTCCAGGTGACGGGGAAGTGTCGTCGTTAGAGCGGCGACTCCTACGGCGGTTTGGCGTAGGGCCACGAGATGGAGGAGAACGTCGACGGGGGTGTTCAGGCTCTTCATCCGAGGTCCCATACAAGTCGTCATCGTCGCTGTCATTGTTGAACACAGCAGCAACAGCGGGAACGTGAGAACGAGAAGAAGAGACGCGACGTGCATCTCGGTCGAATATGGAAGGCCCGGAGGCAACATGTGTGATATTCCTGTGACCAAAGATAGCACCAACGTTCGGCACAGAGGTATCACTCGGTGTATCAAAGAACTCGGAGATATCGTCGATAATTTCTACTGGTAGCACAGCGTTGACCGCACGAGCAGGTGCAAATGACAACAGGGCGTTGAGAGAGATGACTTTGTTCGTTTTAGCATGAACTTCACGAGCACGGCTGAGGTCAGTCTTTGTTAATGACCGATAAGGGACTGTCAAAGGTGGAGCGCCTGGACAGTCCTTGGCATTGTGCTGTGCAAAGAAGGCGCGACAGCGGAAACATCCCTTGCCTTCGGATAGGATAGCCCGTTCGGCATCAGACAGTTTCGGCACAGAAGATGAAGAGTTTGCCGAAGATGAAGGATTCAAAGAGGGGCCTGGCCTAGAAGATGACGAGGCATATGTGCGTGAATGGACAGGGTTATCGCGGCGGAAGTTAGGACGGTCGTTGAGGGAGCGAGGTGCAAGCGGTTGTCGTTTAATGCCCAAGAGTTTGGCCGTAGCGTCAGCGTGCTGCTTGAGGTGGAGTTCGTTTCGCTCCCAGATGCTTTCCGCCTTCTTGATCCACTTCTCGAAAGGCAAGCTCTCGTCAAGCTCATCCCGCTGGAAGGTGGCAATGGTCATATCGGCGAGGTTGGACTGGATAATCACCTTGAGTTGTTCGGGGGGCAGGTACTGCGCAGTACCCTCCAGTCGACCGTTCATCGCCTTGACTGCGGTGTAAAAGTCTTTGAACGAACTTCCTTCGAAGTGCCATTGCTTTGTGGCGAAGATAATTCGGAGCTGGTCAGCAGCCCAGTCACGACCTACAATTTCTACACAGATCGTGGTGAGGAAAGGGTGAACAGCCTTGTTCGCGCTATCTGTTAAGTCGAGGCCAAGGAGGTCCTCCATGTTCGACTTCACCCAGAGTTGCAGACGGTCGTGCGTCAGTGCCGCGAGGAAATTCATTTTAACCTTTTTGTCATCCGTGATTTCCTTGTACTCGAGGTACCGAAACATCTGCGTGCAGACAGAATCCCATTCGGAGAGCGAGAGACGAGATGCGTGAACAATTGGAGGGCATTTGAGGCCTCCCGGCGTGAACGAGGCTGTACCCGAGGACGACATGGTTATATGCTCGGAATCAGAGTCAGAATCGGAATAGAATTCAACAGGTCTCTTCTGCGGGCCAATCGAAATTGATGGACTTGGTAAGGTGGTAACAGGTGGGTGGGAAGAGATGAGGGTCAAGCCGTTGGTAGCGGGAGGTTCAGAGCTTCCACCGTGAGGTGGGGAGTGGGACGATGGCAAGGATGAGGACCACGAGGACAAGGAGGCAGCAGCGCGTAGAGAATTCTGTGTTTGGCGGGTTACTGATTTCGGGACAATGTTTGCGTGGGGACTAGGGGACATGATAAACTATGAGCGCGATTCTTTTCAGACTATGGGCACGGGCGAGGTAAGAAAATGACAGAAATGCGAGGCGAGACAAGGGGGCGAACGTGAAAAGTAAAAAAAATAAAAGTCTGGATGATGTATGGGCACGAACCCAACAGCAATCTTGACAAGGCGAGAAGGGCTGGGTGTAGGTGGTGCAAGAATACTATTGTTAATTACTCGTTCGAGCGTTTGGGCGTCGAGCGAGCTCAGAACTCGAGAGTTCAAATAGGCAATGGTTACACACAAAAAAAAAGTGGAAACGTCCGTAAGGACGAAACACTCACGTATTGGACAGTGCTTGTGTGACACAATGAATGATATTCGGAGGAGGAAGATGAGGTATACGTATGCAGGAGGGGGATGGTGGTGGTGGTAAGAGAGCAAGGGCGAGAGAGATAGCTATGGCGTCTCTATATAATCATGGTACAAATAGGTGTCAATATATGCGTCTAGAGTAAGCGCACGTTTACAAGGACACACGTAAGACGAAGGAGTTGGGCGAAAAACTGCAAGCGGTAGATGAGAATTCTGAAGGTTTGCAAGGGATAAGAGACTTGGGTGTCGAATGATCACTACGAGACGGCTGTGGAACTCGCGGAGATGATAAAGTCGAAAGTGTTGATTGCGCTTCCAGAGGACTTACGGGATAAGTTTGAGGCGAATTATTACATGTAAAAATGAGCCGATTCAGCTCAGAAACCTTTCTACACCCTATGTTGGGACCCTTGCATGAAAATCAACTTTAATTGGTCTTCTCCTTCCTAGGTTCTGCTTAGATTCTTGACATTATTTCCGTTTCCTCATCATGGTGTATTCGGTCTTGTACATGGGATTTGTTGAACATCATGATAGCGGTCTCACCTCGGTCACGTCAAGTTCACCGCGTCCGACTGGAGATTCTATGCATACACACACATTGGCTGTTTTTTTTTTTTTTTTCAGTGACAATTGAACCTAAATACCTGTTTAGAGACTGGAAGAACTTGACCGTTCGAGAAAACTTGTGGTATTTCTCTCCAGAACTAATCAGAATTTGGCCACGTACAGTATCTGTATTTGCTACAGTCCCTAGCTGTTGCGGTGCTCCAAGCAGATACAGGTGATCTACCGCGAGCAACCGCATTAAGGAATTGGTCGTAGCCTGAGATGCTCTTTCGCTCAGTGAAGTACCATGCAAAACGTAAGACCGCTTCTAGAAGTTTAATATCAAGCTTTCCACTGGAAATTCGCTCGTACGGACATTGGACCCTTTACCCATGTCATGAGCGAATGGCCCCTTGCGGCTTCTTTGGCTCATATCAACTTGCAAAAGTCGCAAACTGCTGACCTGGATTACTCTGATCATCGAGCTGAAATCGAGGGGCTTCAGCCTCGGGAGGTAAGGCACTCCTGGATTCATTTGTGACCGCAGTAGCAGTACAAGTGTTTGCCCTGGCCAGAGGCGTCACGCTAAGGTCTCTCTCGTCCCTAAATTTACCAAGGACCCAATATAAAAGCCTCACTTTAGTCGTTATTCTACCTCAGAGAGCTTTGATCTCTTACAGTTAACTTGGTTCTCAGCTCCCGCTCTAGTTTGCAACTTAAACATGTTCGCTTGTCTTTCCCTCTTGAATTTGGTCTCAGTCCTCGGTGCGATGGGTTCGTTGGGTTCGTTGTCCTGCCTTGTTATGTAATCTATTGCTAACATCGTTTGCCTCTGGTGTTGTCAGGTGTCGGTGCTCAAAGCTGCAGTGGCCCACCGTATACAGTCGTCTCGGGGGATACCTGCATCGGCATTGCGAATAAGATCGGTACTACCTTCCAGCCACTGGAGGCATGCAACCCGGTAAGTATATCTCACCCAATGACACCACTCCTTCGAGAGCAACATTGTGGCAATCTGAGAAACTGAGAAACTACGTACCACAAACGATTATTGATGCCAATTGTGACAACCTCGCCATCGGTGAAGTTCTCAAGACTCCCGGCACCGGAGGACCAGTCTGCACCCCTTGCGACTTCTTCTATACCGTTCAGCCAGGGGATATCTGCGCTAATATTGCTGCTACGCTGGGCATCACCCTTGCGCAGCTCGAGTGCGCCAACCCAGAGATCAACGTTGGTTGTACTAATTTGGACATTGGCGAGGTATGTTTTAGCCCTACCATGATAAGTGGATTTGATATAACGTCTGCTCTTTCAGCTTCTCTGTATCCCCCCGGCTCAGTGAAGCATCCTACTGTCCAACGGTATAAAGTTGGGAAATCCAGATCTGAAATCGAGAGTGAATTGGGTTCATGGCTCTACTTTGTTTGTAACTTGTAGCAAGAGTCATTGCCGAAAATGATATGCGGTCTTTTTGATTTGTTTTTGTAGAATCTTGTGAAATAAGTATACTTGGGTGAATCGACTATTTGCAAATGTCATACACTCTCGAAACCATACCCACTAGAGATCGCTTAGCTCTTTTTCCTTAATCACTCCCCTCATCGGAATCAACCTCCATGTCATCTCCATTCTCCAGTCTGATACCTTCGACTCCGCCATAAGGCATCTTGGCCATTTTCTCTTTTATGAATCGTCCAGATAGGACATCAACTCGACAAAGTCCGGAACCAGTCGCTGAAGCCAACAATCCAGCGCCTCCAAGTCCACTCCCACTGTTCCACACTACCCGCTGCACACCCACTTGACGGGGCCACACCCCCGTTCCGCGCTCATCATTCGCGGTATTTTTTAGCTTGAAGTTTTTGGGATTGTTCGCCGCCCCTCGATCTTGAGTTTCCTGCGGAAAAAACTGCTCGAGCATGCGGAATTCTTTAGTAGCACGACTGTAATCCATTTGAAAGACTTTGTGTGCAAAGAAAGGCTAGGGCGTGCTCCGTGAGCGGGAAAACATGGGATATGATATGCTATGCAAGACTTACAACGGACCCTCCCCGTCTTGTTGATCTCAACAAGTTCGTGGTCGTACACGATCCATCCGCCGCTCCAACAACGAGTTGAGGGTGATAATCGGACGCAGAAATGCTCTGATGACCTTTGTTATGAGCTCACGAAATTACACATGAGATAACAATGGTCACCCAAACAGGTCCATGTGGTTCCACCAACATATGCCCTCTCCCTAGCATCTTTGGCGATGCAGAGTATGCCTTCACGGCATCGTCATGATCGACTGTAACTGGACCGCCTCCGTAAGGCGAATATGACATTGAGTTGATAACATCTGTTTCTCGTATATGGGTGATACAGCTTTCGGCCTTTTTTTGCGAATAATACGTTACCTCTCGTCCGGTTCATAACTGAACCATGTCCCGACCGGACGTTCGTCAAGCATACGAGACCATCATAGCCGCCACTACAAATAATCATGGGATCTTCATCAAAACGCGGCTCTCCAGAGTTGTAATTCGTCGGTGCACGGATCCACGCTAGAGCTCGAACAGCTGCTTGATGGATATTTAAGTAGTATGTTGGAAGTAAGTTTGTAAAGGGGGCGAAACCTGTGGCCTAGTCAGTACGCACATACGAGATAGGAAATTACATATCCTCACTGGAATCCTGTACTTGCTTAAGTGTGGATCCTATATCATAGACGGCCATGGAACCTAGTCAGAAGTGTGAGCATTGGAAAATCGAGTTCAGATGGGACATTCACCATTCGTTAAACCGATGGCTACAGTCTCACTGTTAGCCCAATCTATGCTCCAACAACACGTATCTTCTAGCTCGATCCGCAAAATAGGCTCTGGGAGGAGAACTAAAACGAAGAGTTCGCACTTTTATTTTACTCGCTATAATCTGACCGCTCACCGTAGACCGGTTGACTAGAATCATGCTCCGAAGGTGCCACGTCCCCCGGATTTGGTACAGCATAAATGGCGAACGAACCATCTTCAAAAGTCCCAGACAGTAAGCCCAACTTTCTCGGAAATTGCCCTTCGACCGAGGGAGACGGAAGAGGACACCATTTGAGCTCTAACGCAGGGCCAGAGTCGATACAAAGAACCATATCACATCCCATTTTCCCATAATCAAATTCCGAAGCCCTCTCCTTTCCGTTGTCAGCAGTACTCGTAGTGGGAACGCTGGCGTTCGAGGAAAGACTCCAAATTTGGATGCAAGCTCTTGAGGGGCGCTGGACTCGGATGCCAATTGCTGGCGAATAAGAAGGAGATGGCAGGGGTGCCACAGCTAGGTAATAGGTATTCCCGCACGCTGAAAGGGCGGTCAAATGAGGTACATTACAATTCAGGCCAAGAAAGCACCTTGGCGTGTGTCAGGGTGTAAAGGGCACCAGTCGATTCCCCAAACAGGTGCCCCCGCATTGAGAACATGAGCAGGATTGTTTGGAATGAGATCAGCTGTGAGAGAGAGAGACGTTAGGTGTTCCACAGGATTCGGGCTGCAATGCTCACCCATCTTAATAGTTTGAAACATCCGCGTCGGGCGAGAGATCTGAGATTCGAAGAGACCAAAAGAACATGGTATTGGAGGAGGTGGCCGAAAGTGTCCTTCTTCCGTGATGACATCGTCAGTAGGAAGATACAAAGCAGCTTCTCTGTAAATTATTCAGATGAAGAACACGGAATAAGGCCAAAAAAAACAGGTCATCGTACACACTCTTCAGTTAAAATTTTCCATCCATTCAGAACGGGTATGTTTGTGTGAACCTTCGGTCTTCTATCCCTTTCAAATTGCATCGGAGAACGCGCCTCTTTGAACCAGCCACGGTCCTCCGAAAGTTCCCAGATTGGACCAGAACCGACATTGTAGCCCCAGGCCTTATTGAGCCGGTCGACTGTCTTGGCATTCATCGTAAAGTTGTTTGTTAAGACGACTTCCGGGGTCAAAAAGATTGAAGTTGGAAGTGAGGCAAGTCTCTCGACGCGTCCGGGTACAGAGTACAGAGGGACTGCACGATGTCGATGGTGAACGCTTGGTGTAGGCAAAACGTACATCTGACGTCTAAAGCTCCCAGAAAGCGTCGTTGGTTTCGAAACTGTGGATTTTACTACGCTGATTCCTCGGCCTTTTGTTTTCACCTTGGGTCTTTGTTGACTTGTGCTCGCTGTAGGGGTGCTCGACTGAAGATTGTGTGAGGGTACATGTTGAGAAGAGACATTTTCGTCGTCGGAAATGAGTTCATCGTCCTCCTCATCGGATTCATCGTCCCTTATCGCTCCGGACTCTTTACGCGATTTTTTTGTCTCGGGCGCGAATTCACTTCCGCTGCTTTCGTCATCCACTGGAATTCTGCCTGGCTTGTCTTCATTGGTTCCCAGACCAATTAAAGAAGCGTAGCTTGGTCTGGAGGTACGTGGGCGCAGTGAGGGCATCGCGTCGAACGAGAGTTCTTAGGTGCTGTGGGAAACTGTGTATAATCAATAATATACCAATAATTCAGAATCAAACATGTATGTATTCTACAGCTAACTCGTCAACAACTTGACTGCCTCTTCATATCGTTCTCTCGTGCCTTCAACGACCGAGCTTTCGATGGTCCAACCTTGTCCTTCTTTACCACTCTCCAGTCCCTTTTTGAAGCCGGCACCCACCATCCAGTCTCGGAGGTACTGCTTATCGAAACTAGGTTGGGGTTTGCCCGCTTCGTAGCCTTCCAAAGGCCAGTATCTCGAAGAATCCGGCGTAAGAAGCTCGTCTACCAGGATCAAAGCTTCTCCATCTGGTGACGGAACAAGGCCAAACTCAAATTTGGTATCCGCTAGGATCACATATTTTGAATATGCATATGCGGCTGCCTCCGAATATAGTTTCAGGGCTGCTTGACAAATCTTAGCGTACAGATCTTCCCCGATGAGTGTTGAAGCTTGGACACCCTGATGTCAGCCAGGCGGGACGAAAGCAACTTAGGAATCAAAACACCTTGCTCCGGAGAGATATTTTCGTCATGAGCCCCTTGCTCAGCCTTTGTGGAAGGAGTAAAGAGAGGGTCTGGGAGTTTTTGTGATTCCACAAGGCCTTCGGGGAGCGTAATTCCATGGACAGTCCCAGTTTGTTTGTATTCAGACCACGCAGAACCTGTGGGATATATTAGTTGCGTAAAACATAGCACAGCAAACTCACCAGTCAAATAACCACGTACAATGGCCTCTATTGGTACAACTCTGGCCTTCTTCACGAGCATAGCTCTGTCTTGAAGCTGGTCCCTGTACTTTTTGACCTCTTCGGGCATTTCATCGACGTTTGCAGTTACAAAATGATTTGGAATGATATGCGCAAGCTTGGGAAACCAGAATAAAGATATTTGAGTGAGGAGTTTTCCTTTGCCCGGAATACCCTACCGGTTGTAAAATTTTGAATCAGCTGGGAGATGATAGCGACGTACATTGCGCAAGATAACATCGTAAGCTGATATGCGATCGGTGGCTACAAAAAGCAAGTAATCCGGAGACGATGTGCCGTATACATCGCGCACTTTACCTTTGGAGACCAATGTAAGATCTGGAAGATTGGTCTCCGTCAGCGCAGCCATGATCGTCTTGGGAAGAAATGTGAGCAATAGACTCGGCCCTGGTGAGCAAATCAAAATGCCGCGTACGCGGCTCTTCGGCCCCGCGCCCGTCTTGACTGGAAAGCTCTACCCGTATGAACGTTAGTACCGTGATATGGGTTTCTTCCCGCCGAAGGTTTGTACGGGCAGAGCGATCTGCGTACTTACGAGCAGCCTCGGGCTGCGCGCCTGCCATCACAACGAAGTCGGGCCGGATAGCCGGCTAATATTATAAGTATGTAGTGAATTCGGCGGGCGCTCTGAGATCAGGCAGCTCCGTCCATAATGCTTCGAACAGGCTTACTGCGCGACGATCTGTGGATCAAGTCAGTTCCCTCACTCTACAGCAACGAGAAAGCCTCAAAATGGCTCGAGCGTATAAAATATCCTGGAAATTGGTCTGCAGATAAAATCAATCAGTTTCCCGCCGATTTGGAAAATCTATGCCTGCTTATTCGCCTTCAAATCGTCGCATTTGCGTTCGAGAATACTGCAATGCACTAGTACGCTTATTGTTTATTGGCCCAAACCTTATGAATCTCTCACTTTTCTAGCACGAGTCATCACTCCATGGACATTAGTCCCCCTACTTTGTATCAACGTCTTGTTATTGAAGGCAAAGGTTCCTATTGTTTCGGCATGAACACCTTCTTTTTGCAAATGATTAGAGCGCTGGGATACCGGTCAGTCTCATGTCCTTGGGCTTTTTCTTCCCTCGTTGATCGGCTCGACAACAGGGCATACTCTGGCTCGGGAAGAATTAACACCGCTGGAAGTGACTCGTCTCCCCGCTTCCTCGCCTTTGTTCACCAAGTCCTATTTGTACAACCCATCTCCGGCAGCAGCATCACCTACTTTGTGGATGCTAGCGGCGGAGGGTCCTGCTTAACGCGCCCAATTCTCTTCAAGCATGGAGCCAAGGTACTCGGTGCCACGCCATCTGAGTGGCACACATTGATAAAATCTGCTCGAATGGACTCAAGTCTGGGTGAGGGTCCTCTTGGTCTACGTTGATGACTCATGCGCTCAGTCCGGCTTCGCCCCAGCTCCCGCGCCAGATTCTACGCAATCTGCTGGTGTAGAATGGCATCTCATCGTCACACACGAGTCCGAGGACCACACTTCATCATCAAGGATCATGTACTCCTTCATAGAAGATGAATTTTTCACCATGGACTACGAGTGTTCAAATATTGGCATTTACTCGGGTGTTTGGCATTCCAAAGAATCGTTATTTGGGGACAACGTAGTCTGCGCGAAATGCTTTTGGCTAACCGATGAAGAGATGGAAAACGAACTCGGGAAAACTGGCCCCAGCAAGGAGACAAGTTCATTGCAGGAAAGAGACGTCTACTCAGAAGGCTACATTCCGCGCTGGGATGGATCTTTCATGACACGATACCTCGGGCGGTTTGGGCTGTATAAGAACGAGCTCAAGAAACATGTCGGTACGCGTTCGGAGACTGTAGAGACATTCCGTACGGAACTGGAAAGAATTGGTGTTTTGCGGAGATATTTCGGCATTGACATCCCTGAATCGGATATCACGCATATTTCAGGTCGGGCCTCTGCTCTCGCATCCGACGGACCGGGATAAGTAGATACATAGATGTTTGCTGCACACTACACTGTCATATCACCTTGTATTTTCATCATTTTACTACTGAGCATCTCAAGGCAGCGGGTATGAGGGTGCGAGATCTTATTCTGTATCTCCCCAAGATCGTTCGGCACGCAACAGTAAATGGTTTGGGAATAAGTTACTGCAATGTCAATCAATGATAATAATGATTAAAAAAATGCACGTAGTCCAACAAACATAATCAGTCCGTCAACTTTCCCTCGATTCCGAGCTTGCATACGGATCAAACAACAACGATGATCCCTCTTCCGAAGTGTCGAGAATGCTGTAAGGTAGATACGGTATCCCGCGCTGAAAGTGATGGGTCATCAGAAAATCAATTCCAGTGCGGTCCAAAGAGCCCGCACCTCATTTTTTGACAGGACATGCGAGTAGCGACCTCGTGCAGCGCCCTCTGCATGTTCCCTAGAGTCCAGATAGGCAGCGGAGGGGGCTATCCTTGACCGGTTCCGTCTCCTTATCCAGAACAAAGCCCATACAGCCAGTAAGGCCACGCCAATTAATCCCCCAATGAGTCCACCTACTATCGCCGCTGTATGATTAGGGGATGAGCTTGAATCCGATGAGGGTGTTGGAGTGCTGGTAGGTAAGCTAGTGGATGAAAGTGATGCGGAGCTCGAAGACTCAGATTTATCTGTACACAGGGGAAAGACATGCTAAGAACTGAATGGTAAAGTCAAGTCGACGAGTAAACCTACCTGTGGTAGCTACGATTGACGCTAGTGTCAAATTGAATGCATTTGTTTCCTGTGGAAGAATTAGAGAAGGGTCAGAAGTGATCAGGGATTGGGTACTTGCTATGCTATCCTGATATGCCCAATCTGGGACAGCAGTTCCTCCTTGTAAGAAACAAGGCCTTTTCAGAATGATATGTTCGAGAAACTGGAATGTCGAATGGCTCACCGGGTAATCCCGGTGGAAACCTATTCAAAGGTTCAGCGGACAGCCCTGGAGAGAGACAGGATGAATACTTACCCTGGATTCGACGTCGTGCATTGTTCTATCCATTGGTCCCATCTGCCCACACGACACACTCAGCGACTAATAGACGGAAACGGGGATTTCAGTAGAAGAGGCAGCATACGTTGAGTAGAGCTTTCCCATTTGGGTCTGGCATAGTCTGCACATTGAAACGAGGTTATATACCACCGAGGTACATGTACATGGGTTTTGTTCTTCCGAAGATAGTATGAATTCGGTGTCAGATGTGAGGGCAGGGAAAAAGGCTGTCAAGAGTTTGACTTCAGCTTTAGTGTGACATTGAACGAGCATGTCTTACAAAGAGAGTCGCCTGAGGTCGTACAAACGGCATTCAGACGCTCGGCTATTTCGCAAGGATCTTGACCTAGAGAATTACTGGACTACATAGGAGCGGATGAATAGTCTGCAAATAGAGTATATAGGGAGATATACCCAAGAGTCTTGCACACATGTAATGTTCGAAGTCATTCAGCTGGGTCGAAGGGAAAGTAGTAGGAAGAAGAGAGCGTGATGATGTTGATTCAAGATCTTTACTCGACGGGTAGCGCCTAGAACAGCTTTGTGATGTTGATCGATACATAGCATAGGATGGCAGCTGCGCTGGATACCATCGATACCTATTCTATGTAAGAGTTTAGTGAGCTGGCGTTGACTTTGGGCGTGATCTAAGCTTGGAAGCAGACTTGCAAGATGTCCGTCGTCTTTCAGTTCAGTGCTCGAGTCTCGACCTGACTGAGGCAGTGCTTGACCTTTTTTTTAAACGCTCTGGAACTGAAATCGAAAGAAGGTATAAGTGGTTGCCTCTACGTTCATTCTAGCCTATGCGCTACAAGGTTAGGCATGGGGTTCAGGCCTAAAAAGAGAGAATAGACGCCAGGCTAAGAACTCCCGGCGATTTGATCAAAGCACGTGCTTATGTCCTATGCAGTATTATGTAACTTCGTACCACGGACTATCACGTTACTTGGACTGGTCCTCGAATTTTGCAAACCGTAGCCCACGCAAGACGACCTTCAAGACATGGCTCCTTCAACGACAGTGCCAAGCGCTTCCGTCAGTAACACTGTCTGTGCTACCTGTGGCGATATGCTGATCTCCTCGATGTCAGGCCATTGAAGTGCCGGAGACCATCCTCAAGAAAAGAAAACAGAACGAAAAGGCCCGCGAAGAGCGTCTCGCTGCTGCTACAGCTGCTCGCAAGGTAAATATATACACCTAAATATTTGGATTTATGATGCATACGATCCATTCGACGAATGGCTAGCAGTAACCCTGCTATGCTGCCTTTTCAATTAACCATCTTTCGGGACTGATCTTTCATTTTTCATTGTATTCCAAAAAATACTTTAAACTAACTTCTTTATTTCTAGGCCAGGAAGACTAAGCGAACGGTCATTTTCAAGCGTGCTGAATCATACGTGAAGGAGTATCTCACAAAGGAGAAGGAGGAGATACGGCTGAAGAGGACTGCACGAAGCGCTGGCGACTTTTATGTGCCTGCTCAGCCCAAGGTATACTTCGTCATTAGGATTCGTGGGTATGTGCCAAGTTGTTTTTTTATTTTTGATACGAGACCGATGAATGTTAGTATCAACGAAATCGCACCAAAACCTCGCAAGATCTTGCAGCTCCTCCGTTTACTGCAGATCAACAATGGTGTCTTCGTCAAGGTCACGAGAGCAACTCAACAGATGCTTCGTCTGGTTGAGCCCTATATCACTTACGGGTAAGTCCTATCGTTATAGTGAAGTCGGTGTAAGGTGATTTATTCTGTTCATCCTAGCGAGCCTAATCTGAAATCCGTGCGCGAGTTGATCTACAAGCGTGGTTACGGCAAGGTGGACAAGCAACGCATCCCTCTCTCCAACAACGCCGTTATCGAGGAGACTCTCGGCAAGTACAACATTCTCTCTGTCGAGGACTTGGTCCACGAAATTGTCACCGTCGGTCCCAATTTCAAGCAGGCAAGTGTCTGCCAGTTGCCTGTCGAGTCTTGTGATGCTCACCGACATCTTCTAGGCCTCAAACTTCCTTTGGCCTTTCAAACTCTCTAACCCCAATGGTGGCTGGAGAACACGAAAGTTCAAGCACTACGTTGAAGGCGGTGACTTTGGTGACCGGGAGACCAACATCAACAAGCTTATCAGACAAATGAACTAGGTGGCATTCGTACGTGGTGGTCGGTTTGTCTTTGGAGAGAGGAAGACGAGAACAACCGAGGTTGGAGCGCGTCGGGTGGGAGGTAGCTTTGTTCTTCAGGCTGTTCCAAAAAAAAATGATTCTGTTTTCACATCTTTATGCCTTATGCGCGCCGTAATCCTCATGAACTATGTTTCGGGTGAAGCTGTCAAATGGGTGATCGGACGTTGATAGATTTCCGCTCTCCGAATTTTTATTAAAGTCCATGCGTGAAATTGTGATATTGTTTTATTTCCACCTTACTTGGTGCCATGTCCCACCACCCAGCCGTTGCTCAGATGCTCTCTGCGAATGCGCAGTGGGCCAAAGACGTTGAAAGTTACGAACCTGGCTTCTTTGCTCGGTCTGCCCAGGGCCAGTCACCTCATGTTCGTGTGATTCCGGTTCTGTTTGCGTGTCCAGAACTGATACATATATGCGACCTAGACCCTCTGGATAGGCTGCGCCGATTCTAGAGTCCCAGAATCCGTCATTACCGGTGCAAAGCCCGGTGACCTCTTTGTGAATCGCAATGTTGGAAAGTAAGCACCACAACAGGAAAGAAAATGCTTGGTGGACCTCACATTTCCGTAGTCAAGTCCATTTAGATGATGATAATATGCTGGCAGTGTTAACCTATGCTGTCGAACAGCTGGGTGTAGAACATGGTAACCCTAGACTCTCTTGCGCCCTTCAGAAATTCTAATCGACCCTTTTCAGTCGTTGTCTGCGGCCATACCGAATGCGGAGCTGCTGCTGCATGCTTCGGGGCATGCTCTTCCGTCGTGCCAGGCCAAACTCCAATCACCATTGGCTCCTATGCACCAGATGCACCCTTAAATCGCTGGCTGGCTTCACTGACCACTATCGCCGCCAATTTGCACCTTTCGTCCGCACCACCAAAGGAGGCTTTAGTGACTTTGGTTGAGGAAAATGTCAGGGCACAAGTGAACAATCTGTGCTTGACAGATGTGATCATGAACTCCTGGGCGAATGGCAAAAGTCCCAAAGGCAAGGAAGTTTGGGTTCACGGCTGGGTGTACGACATTTCACAGGGCAGATTAAGGGATCTTGGAGTTTCTCGCGGACCCTACTCCAAGTAATGAACCTTTGTATATTATTTAAATATATGTTACTACATAGACATTTTAGAGTGACGGCGTAAATGAAAATGACCTTTGACTGACCCTCTGACGTCCATGTCGTCTCCGGCCAGGGGCCAGCTTTTGGTCCAAATTGCGAGCTACAACACCAATTTACAAGGATTCGAAGGTGTTCCTCAAGATCTAGTAGATTGGCTTGCGCCCACTCTGCAAGTCTCAGAATTTCTATCTCATTCACGGCGGGGTCCCGACATCGTGGCTGTCGGTTTCCAAGAGCTTTTGCCATTATATCTAGGGCGCAAGTCTTTTCTTTTTCTTTTCTTTCCTGAATACTGACAGAGTCTTCCTCGATCCTTAACAGTCGCCGGTGCCTCCAAATCCGTCATCGAACGCCGCAGTGCACACATTCTTTCTCAAATTGAGGCACATTCTCCTCAAAAGGAAAAGTATTCACTTTTGGCAAAGATTGTTAATGTCGGCGTTGCGTTATTGGTTTACGCAAGAGATGACGGCGTCGCGAGGAAGGTGTGTGATGTCCAGACTAGCTGGACAGGATGTGGTCCAATGGTCAGCCTCATCATCAAACCTCGTTCTTGGCGATTTCTGACTGCGTCTTGGAGTATAGTGGATGGGGAACAAAGGTGGAGTGGGTGTCAGGTTTCGTGTTGCCGAAGATGGCCTAGTCGGCGAAACATATACGTAAGTCCAACATTCAATATTTTACACTTCAAGCGTTGACGGTACCATGAAGTTTCGTATGTGCACATTTGACTGCCCACCTCGGCAATCTAGCACAGCGCATCGCAGGCTTTCATCACATTGTCGGTACTCTACTCTTTCCTCCACTTCCCTCAAGCCAAGACACTTCCCCGACCACCATGTACTCAACTTCACATCTTTTCTTCCTCGGAGACCTTAACTTTAGGGTAGACCTACCCAAGTCACACTCCATGCACAACGAAGCCGCGGAGCATGTACAGGAGGCTCTAAGAGAATCAAGTACTCGCGAAACCCTTAAAGAATTTGACCAACTCCTGATGGAGCGCCGGAAGCGTTCTGCATTTGTCGGACTCAAAGAAGGTGAATTCTGGCAGTTTAAATGTAGTTACAAGTACAAGCTCGGGACTGTGGATCACTACAAGTGAGATCTTACATTCTTGGCTTCTTCGCGTCTGATAATGTATTCTACTCAGCTCCAAGCGCATCCCCTCATGGACAGACAGGATTCTGTACACTACTTACCTCGACTCTCCGACTGACCTAGAGACATCTCATATACGCAATCTTCTCTATACGAGTGTTCCTTCGTATACCACATCAGACCATGCAAGCATTTGTCATTTCCTCAGTTTGGTTTTATCTTTAACGGTCCAATTTAGAAACCTATTGTTTCTTTGCTATTACTCCCTCCTCGACCACCTCATGATACTGCCGACTCTGATTTCTCAACCACAGAAACTATACCCACGCTCACCCTGCCAGACTTTTATACCCCCAAGCCCGACCCGCGAGCGATTCTGAAACGATACACGGGACGAGCTGTGGACAGAATAGTAGGCGTTTCTTGGTGGCTATTAACTCTTCTCGGAGCTGGTTCTGCTGCTGTTGGCATCTTCAATTTCATTATCGGAGTTGGCGCGTACAGGTGGTGGAGGTCGAGCAGCTCTGAACTAGTTTGATCTGGATCTGATTCGACGGGGGTTTTCCTTTTTATGAATTTTTGGGACATGGTCAGATACTGTACTATCTATTTACATCCCGGACGTGTACAAATAAGCACACGAAGGTATATAACTTACGTATGTTCGTCACTAGGTCGATACGAAGTCTACTCGTTATCTTATAATACCGTTGGAGGTCCACTGTAGACAAATTGACGGTTGGGAAGCTCGGCGCTGCTGGTCAAGTTTGATGGGTTGTAGCAATATTGCGAGAAACAAGTAGAACAGAACTCGGAACGAGGGATAGTGCGTGCAGGAGAACACTTTGATCGTGAACGGTCTACTACGGCGCACTGCAGGCATCGGCCCCAGTTTGGATCAGGAGAGTTGGTGTTTGGAACGAAACCCCCGATGGTATTTTCGTACGCTTGGTTGAGGATGACTTGCGTTTCGTTTCGTTCGAACTGGACTTGTTCTGTTGGAGAGCTGGGTGATGGGTCAGAAAAGGGAATTTAAGAGGGGCGAGGGCATGATTTGAGGATTTATAAATCGACCTACTTGGAAATGGAGCATCTCCGTTTAGCGGCGGAGCATTAGGCAACCAGATAACGAGAGGTGCGTCGGTAGAATCACAGCCGAAGAATGTCGGTCGCAAGTTGAGACCTTGAGCGGCAAAGTCATCAACGGAAGCCGGCATTTCGGGCAATTGTTGGTGCTGATAAGGAGAGCCAACTCTGAGAAAGGTATATAGTCGTAAAGAACAAGTTTACCGTTTCCTGGAGAAACGCTGCACCCCGTTCCGCTGTCAGCAGTAGAGCTGCACCACTAATTGACGTTCATCATGAGCTTCCTCAATATGATGAGTTTTGCGGAGGAAAAGAGGGCCTCACCTAGGCCAGCTGTTATTGGTATCGTCACTAGCATCAACCGCCACAATGACATCTATCTCTCGTGCTTTTACAAGCAAGGGGTTGAACGGAACGTTCTCGCCGTTTGTGCCACCATCAATGAGATTTAGCTCAGAACTGCTCGAATCCACAAACGTGGAAGGGGCAATACCCTGGAAGGGGCTATAGAGCGTCTTGTTTATAAAGTTATGTCAATCCGGAAAACCAAGTATTGTACTCACTTTGGCCATTTAGATACCGCGGCAACCGCAGGGGTTTCCTCGTTCACAGGAGCGCCAAATATTGACGCTAGAAGCTCGACCTCTTGAACGTCGCCGGATGCCAATACACCCTGTAGCATTCCTACCTAGTAAGGCTCACGTATATGGCAATTTTATTGTTGACTAACCCAATAGATATTCGAGCTCGTTCCTATGACGAAACCGGCTTCGTCAAATCCGACGACGCATGAAGACGCGTTGAGTGGGACACCCTTGAACAATGATGTGCCAATATATGTCAAGTCTGCACCTGCTGAGACGTCTGGGTCGAACGAAGCGAATTCAAACGGAGATACCTAAAAATATAATGCATGCATGAATATCGAATAAAAGGGCTAGGATCAGTCAATTACCTCCCATACGTTGAGATCCAACACTGTGGTCCCAGTAGTGGTATTAAACGTCCCATTGGTGTCAATTGTCACCAGTGGGAACGGTGCCTGCAACTCCTTGAAAAAGGTGGCCGTCTGTATGCCACTCCAACTTTGGCCAGCACCATGAGATGACGTGTCAAAGAAACTGACATCATTTGTGCCATTTAAAAAGTGGTAGGACAACATTCTGAACAGCACCCGTCAACTTGTGTAAGTCAATCAGCACACACAAGATCGACTCGGGATGTTCACCTGGCCCATCCATCGCCGATGGTAATGTTACTGTAGGAAGGCTCATCAGACCCATGCAAGAATCTAAGGGTGAGATGACTGACAAGCCCGCAGCAGCTTTCGAATCGATACTTATATCAATGTTCTCGAAATACGCCAAATTTTCGGCAGAGGTTAGATTGGTCGCGCTGCCAGGAAGAAGGAGATCTTTATCCGCAGTCCAGCCAGGCTGAGTACCGAGAACCATTTCCTGAGTGGTAGGAAACTCATTCATATAGAGAGAACCAGTAAGCCATGCTCCACCTATAAAAATGAGTTAGTACGTACTACATGTAACGGAAGAAGAAATTCACCGGAAAGGCCACTTAGATACGACGCGACTTGTAGTAGTCCTCCCGTACCCGCTGAAACAGATGTAGCATTGCGGGCATCAATTGCAGATATGACACCTGCCCCAAAGTTGCTCGCTCTGTAACCTCCGCCGGAAAAAGCTAGGCCCACTCGAGCAAAATCAGTAAACTCGTACGTGTCGTATCCGATTGCGGACCCATCTCCCAGCCAAGCTCGCCAATTTTGAGAGATGACTTGTTTCTCTCGCTGAGACACAAAATGCGATTCCGAGGGATTTAGTGCTTGCTGGCCAGCACTAAAAGTACGAACGAGCGAGGTATCAGGGCACGTCGTGAAACTGGGTGCATAGTCAGTGAGGGATGCAGACGATTCGAGTGCCAAAAGAGCGTTCAATGCCAGGGAAAGAAAGAGAGCCATTGCCAGGTATACCGAGCGTCAAATGGCACCCTTTTGAGTTTTCCTCAAACTTCTCCAGCTATACATTTGCAGCATCGCTCATGTAAAGAGGAGCGTCAAATCTCCTCGGGTGTGCCTTTTTCACGGTTGCAACATTTGATGTGAGAAAGATGGCTGCCTTTGATAGCCTGTTCAGATGCCTTGTTTCCGCGTGCATACTTCAACTGACACGGTAGTTATGACGCCGGAAGAGTGATTTTAGCTTGAGCACAAGGTGCTTGCGATTCTTCACACATCTACTTGAGAAGTGTATCAATAATATGATCATAGATTAACCATCCCCTAGAAAGCGCAACCGTCTGATCAATAAAGTAGGTTTGCAAATACAGGAGTAAGATATGGATGTGTGGAACAGTGTTTGATAGAAAACGTGCCGAGAAGAAGAGAAGAAGAAAACACTAGTTGGACGAGCCATCATTCCTATCCGCAGGCATGAGTCTCCCCCTGTGATGCCCAGTCGAAAGGTCTACCGCGGGTGCATCTTCTGGGTGCTCAGCCTCATTTGAGACACCGTGGAGTCGTGGGAGTCGGACTAAGCTGAGAAACACGAGCGACAAGAACGCAGATGCGACCGATACGAAGAAAATGGTCCGTGGAAAAATCGCGACGGTCTTCACGTACACCAAGCCATACAGAGCAGGACCAACGATTTGTGAGCTGTGAAAAAGAACAAAAAGTTTTCGTCAAGAAAAAAAGACAGGTAGGCGCGAACCTTAATGCCTGCACCACACTCAAAGCACCGAAAAGTTTACCGGATTCAACGCCACCTCTCTGATTGTAGATCTCCAGAGCGACACTTTGTAATGCAGGCGAAAATCCGGCTCCCATTGAGCCCAGCATTGCAGACGTGGTAAATGAGAGAGCGTTGGACGCTACACCCATGAGAATATAGGCGATGGCTTCTACCACTAATGAAACCCCGGCGAGGCCCAAGTCGAACGTACCAGAGTGAGGCTCTGTAAGGCGCGAAGGTGAATCTAATCGTGGGCTAGACGCAGTATCGGAGGGAGTTATGGTCTCCGAGGATGTGGATGGCGCTGTATCTGACGAAGAAGAAAGAAGCGGCTCGGTCTCACCAAAACGAACCGGCGGGCTTGGTTTTCTCTTGAAAATTCTGATACAAACTGTTCCAGGAATCAATGAACAAACCAGAGCTATACGACAATGAGAAACTTACGCGGAAGAAGTACCGCCAAGTGAATCGCGCGTGTGGCGCCTACGAGACTTAACCAATAACCAAGCTTTCCGGTTGGAAAGTCAGCTTCTCCAAAAGAAGAGCAGGTGAATATCGAAGGAACTTGCCTGTTCCGAGGTCCAATTGAAGGTGGCAGCGGCGTATTGGAACGTGTAGGTATAAGAGCCCTGTCAGCAATAGCGACTGAATTGTCAAGCCAATGAGACAGTTCAAGTTGTGCCTACCATCACTGAAACAATGAATGCATAGCTCAAAGCAAGCAGAGTGAGATTCCAGTCCCGACGTGCCGGCTTGAGAGGGTTTCCTGTCTCTGAGACCGATACAGGACTAAAAACAGCCAAAGGACTCAAAAACGAAAACAATCGTTTAGTTCTAACACTGGGACCACGTCCTTCGCGAGTTCTTCGCAAGTCTATCTCCTCCTGATATTTTGCTCTGGCCAGCTGCATCTTCGGCTTGCTGTTTGACTCGGGGACGATAAACCAGACCATGAAAGCGTATATTAGATGCGAGCAGCTGGCCGCATAAAAAACCGATATGGTTTGGCGAGTAAATCGAATGAGGAGCCCTCCAAGCGTAGGACCAAGAGCGAAACCCACAAAAATCAGGCCGAGGTTCATAGAAAATATTCGAGACCTTAGGGAGAGGTTAAAATCACTGCGGGTTCAGATGGAAAGGAGAACGTTACCGTGTAGCCAACGTTGTAGTATCAGCGAGGTAAGCATGCATAACTGCCCCAGCAGTAGTAAAACCTTGGAGACGCTCAGCAAAGATATTAAGGGAAAAAAACATAAAACCTACCACCCAGTGAACCCTCGACAAGGGGTCCCAGTAGGAGAAACCAATAGCCTCCAGGTAGTGATCGAGAACGATAATATACCAATATGAAGGTCGCATCCGTCAGTAGAACCCCAAACACAGAGATTCCGAGGGCCATGGTACGACCATGCCGATCCGAAAACTAAAGAGGGAGCACGCTCAATAGTTCGTCTACCTTGAACGTTAAAAAGTGAATTTACAGAGCTCCACCAACCAGTTGTAAGACAACCCAAGACGCCCATGGAGGCCGTCATTACTACGGTTTGATATATCAACGATATGGTGGAAGAATTAAACTTTTTTTTTTATACCTGTAGCGAGTTTGGCAACAGCAGCTTGGACGACTGGATCCGATTTACAAGAGCTCGCGGAAGCAGTAAGAATTTGAGCTTGCCAATGATGTTCGTTGTAGGAGGTGAGATCAAAGACTGAGGGTAGTCCTGGAATGTCCGCCATGTCGGGCCTGTGTTGGATGCATGCCAGGGCGGTATAAATTTCAACTTTCGGCGCGACAGTCGCGCCCATCGCAATAGTTGTGATGGGGAGCAACGCCAGTAGCCTATCATAGCCATAAGTTGTGGTCTACCTGACCTTTACAGAAAATACCGACCAAATAGGGGACGGTTTCTTGTACCATGGTAGACTACTTTGATAGCCGATTTCGACTTCGATTGGGGTCTCATTTCTATCGGCGTGACGCGGATGGACCAGATGATGCAGCAGCTGGGCGTTTTCTTGGCTGACTGGGGCGTCTAGAAGGACGAGGTTTTCGCCGGAGATGATTGGAGGAGTGGCAGCACCGGAGAGCCCAGGTCTCAGCGAGGAAGGGTGTCTGCTCCTCGACATGGGAGTACGAGAAAAAGAAATGAGATATTATGAGCTCATGAACGCAACATGAGAACGTGCACCCCAATGTGAAACTGCGGCTATCGGCAGAGTCTATCATAGATTTTGTAATATTGCTTAGCTTCGTCGATCATGGTCTGCAGCGTCTCCCCCAGTTTCTTCAGCTACTGATTCAAAATATACCCCCAGTCTCAAACCGTAGATATTCCTCAGTCAATCAAAGATTCTTTGAGAAAGTTCAGATTCGCCCGCAGAAGTCAAGGCAGCGCCGCAATTATAATCAAGATTAACAAGGCCAAGCTGGTTCTGGAGGAAGTCGAGCAGTTTGATAACATCAGCATCGATGAGCTGGCGGAAGGTCAGGCTGAGAATCTCTATACGCCGCCGGGCACGTTCTCACTATTGCTGCTCAGAATTACCTGAGAATAGCCCTCGCTATGTACAGCTTCCTTCCTTTCACGACTAACATATACTAGTATGCTGATTCAGTATCTCTTTAAAGGTCGTTCTCAGGTTCGCCACACGAGATATACCCTTTTGTATTTTTCTTGTACTAATTCCAAGCTTCTCAGCTACGCCCTTACTCATCCAGACGGCAGGATATCCTTCCCCCTCGTCCTGATCAATTGGGCCCCTACGACCAGTGAAATCGGCTTACTTACGCTCCATGCATCAGCACTGCTCAATTTCCAGCAAACGGTAAGACCGTCATCATCCCGGATCGTTCGGGATATGCTGATAAAGTCTTGAATATCCTAGGCGGATGTAAGCAAGGTTATTGAGGTGCGGGAGGGTCCTGAAGGGCTGACGGCTGACGTTGTCGATTCCAAACTGCTTGGAAAGTAATTGTATATATATGCTTGTATACAGCCTGAGCTGGGAATGATAATGTATTACCCTTTCTCCGCCTCCTACCATCATGTCTGGCGTTCAAGCGCCAGCGCCGATACACATCCTTCGCTCCCATTCTTCTTCTATCGCCGCCATCTTCATGACCAGAGATAATGAACGTATCTACACTGGAGATGCATCTGGCCATGCCAGCGTAAGCTCCACTCGGACTTTGCGTGCAATCGCGTCTTGGAAAGCACACAACGACGGATTCTTGGGAATAGCAGAGTGGGAGGATGGCATTATCACGTCCGTCAGTCCATAGTTCTTTTGACCAATCTCGCCCAATCGTAAAAAAAAATTGCTCAGACACGGCAGAGACAACAAGCTTCATATATGGAATCGACCAGACGACCAGGCGGCCACCTCTAGTATCGGCGGTTCCGCTGCATTACCCGGCCTTCCTTCTCCAAGCATAAGAGTCTCGATGGATGTAAATGCTCTAAACTACTGCAGATTTTCCCTACTATCAAATTCCGCTATTGCGCAATCTTCCGTACCAGAGAGCGTGCCATCCATAGCTAGTACATCCACAATGCACAATTCACGGAGCTTGAACGCGTTGATTGCTTTGCCCAACTTGGTAGAGTCATCAGAGGTATGTTCAGCCAGGAATCGATTCACCACGCGAACGGAACTGACGCTCTACTCAGGCAGACATATGGCAGATACCTTCTTGCAAGAGATTGCACGCATCGATTGGGAAGCGTGCCAAAACTTCCGTGTTTTCTGGAGATGGCAGAAGTGGAGAGAACCCTACTGGTGCGTACTCGATTTTGTTTCCCCCTTCATACGTTCGTACACTCAAAACTTTGGAACAGGAATCATCATGTCTCTCCACATTTTCGAAACGAAAATACCATCCTCTGAATCATCTTCGTTCACCCTACCCGAGCTACGTATACTCATAGCGTACGAAAATGGACACGTCGCACTGAGACGTCATGTTAATTCGGATAAACCTGTGTCGGTCGAGGGAAAAGGATGGGAAGTTATATGGGAGGCGAGCCTACATCAGGAAGCCAGTGAGTCTAATTTTTTTTTTCCTTTTCGGCCTCTCACACACGCGTCCAGTTATGGCCATGCAAATTTCCATGGACAATTCACTGGCCATTACTGTTTCGGCGGATCATCTAGTCGGTCGATACGACCTCACGGTGAGGAGAGATTTGTTTCCGAGTATATAATTTAACATTTTTCAAGGCATCTTCCAAGGAGGGTTGCGTTATTTATCGCACGGGGCATCCTGGCAACGGCTGTGTCGCCATTCGCGACGATGGACGCGTTTGCGCAATCGGGGGATGGGACGGAAAGTAAGTGTCAAAAAAATTGTTCGCCTATGTAACGCCTGTAAAGCGGGACCCTAGAATTCGGCTATATTCGACGAAAAGCTTCAAACCTCTCGGAACACTCAAGTATCACAAAGAGGGTTGTCAAGGCTTGGTTTTTGCAGCCTCTGTTGGTCAAAAGTCCTTTTTGACCCCAGAGGAGCGGCCGAAAGATGGTGTGGATGAAGATGAAGATGAAGAGATGCTGCTTGGAGACAAGTTGAAGCGAGAAAGATGGCTCATAAGCGGTGGAAAAGATAAACGTATTGCGATTTGGGAACTTATGAATTTTGAGAAATCATGAGGTGTGGAGAGGGTTTTTAACTTTTTGTTTGCGTGATATTGCTACCTAGGTATGTATATGTATGCAAACTTCAGTTTACGTAAAAAGCCGGTCTTGCCTCGTCAATGAGCTGGTGCATGTACAGGATCATCACACACTTCTACACTTCCAAGTCTTGCAAGAAAACCACGTTCGTTCCCGGCGCCGCGGTTGCGTGTGTGGCGCAATTGCCGTTTGCACAATTCGACAAAATACACCTCCAATGTCGGACGACGAGAAATCGTACGTCGCAGGATTCCATTATCATAATAATGTTCTCTAGATCTTTACGCGCACATATATACGCAGCCTAGCAGAATACAACGAACGACGTCGTCAGAAACTCTGGGCCGACCCATTCTACAGTGACTTTCCAGCCTCTACAAAGAGATTAACGACCCTCATTCCAGCATGTCATGGGGATGTACAATCGGCGATGGATGGAATCCGCTCATTTACAATCTCTGCGTTCAACTCTCCGAACTCGACGCCGGAGTCGTCTTTGGTCAGATCAAGGAAAAGTTTGGGGGATTGAGGATTTATTACGGTTATGAAAATACGTCAAAGGGACAGAAGCCTACGGATTCACAGAGGAAACAAGCTGATGCACTGATTGAAGATACGATTGAGAAAGCTGCGGGAACTTGTGAATCGTGCGGAGCACAGGGTAGTCTGCGAGAGACAGCGAGCGGGTGGCTGTTTACGTCGTGCGATCCATGCGAGAGAAAATCAAAGGAGCCTGATAATGACTGAGATGCACATGCATGCTGTATTATTGTGTTATCGGATAACCATGTTCTAGCCATCGCGCGTTTGTGGCAGGAAAAATGTACCTCACTCATACTCTCTACTTAGAGATTAATTTGGCAATAGCCAGGAATCATAGTTATGGCACATTTACGCTTTGGAAAGCAACCTTTCGAAACAGGAGTGCCCTTAATGGATATGTATCTGAGAGGTGAATGAGCAGTCAATTATGGGAGGTGTAGACGGTAAGGCACGTCCGAGCAAAACAAGAGGCTATTGGATATAAAAGAGCCTCATTACCGCGAATTCACTCGCTGCTGACGGGTAAGCTGTAAGGAGGATATTGTTAGTGATATATTGCGAGAAGAGCGGTATTGTGGCTCACTCTTCTTCTCTTCGTCAGTCTGGGAGAGAGAAGAATGTCAGCAAAAAGATAACGTTATCGAAACATTGGAAAGGACACACTTGTGCTTCTTCATCTTCTTTCGTCTCTTCCTCTTCGTGCTATCCAGCCTAACTTCCTGCAATTCCTTGTCTAATCTTTCTTGCAAACCCGCTCGTTCCGGCTCCAAGCTCATATCTAATCCCATCTTCTTCAAGCTTCCTCCCACACGGAGGCAGCACCGACATGGTTTATCGCCATGGCCCTTGCAAGAGTCCGCGCCGCTTCGGCATCACTTGCTGCTGCAATCTCTGGGGAGGTCTCCGGAGAGGGTGGTGCAGGAGGAGGGGGCGAGGCCAAATGTGGTATACTTGTCAGTGGCGAAGAGTAAAGGATAGATGAAGGGTTCGAGAGCAAAAGAAGTGGTCGGTCTAGCGAGAAAAACTGATGTAGCTTGAAGTCTTTGTCACCGATAACAGGGTGAGCAGGAGGGGCAAACTCTGGAACGACCCTTCTCGGGGCGGATTTTATGGAAGAATCTTCTACAGCTTTAACCGCCTTGTTCGCAGAGCCAGCATTGGGCGAATCTGGGCTGGCGACGGTGCCAGATTTCTTCGGAGGAGCAGGGGCAGAAGGTGGTTTTGCAGAGTTGAAGTATCTGCCACCACCGGCTTTGGAAGAAAAGAAGGAAGAGGTTCTGCGAGATGCAGGAGATTGTAGGATACGTGCCCAGGAGCTCATAGAGGTTTCAAGCCGCGTCGCTGCAGCCCAGTTGTAGGGCAGGAAAAAAAGACGAGTTTGGAATTATGTAACAATGAATAGGATAGTCGGCATTGAACGGCCGACGATGCTCAACAAACACTGAACACATCCAGCAGGCCTATGGCCACCAGCCAGCCTTGCGAGGCTGTTGCGCTGTCATCGTACTCAACCTGATTATTTTTATTTTGTGAAGGTTTGAGAAACAATATATCTCAGTACTTAGTGTGTATCTCGACTTTGGCTCATGCTTTCGGCGCATACTCTTTTGCCATATGCAGTCAAGGAAGGATGCTCGCAAGCAGGAAACTGAACTCAAGAAAATTAATAGATCGCATGAGTAGCAAGCACGCCCGACACGTGTTTGGCATCCAAATAGAAAATACTGAAATCCTCGCACCGCTTTCGTCCAGCTCATTCAGCCGAGCTTAACGTCTTGAGCAGCGACCAAGCTCGGTTTCTCGGGCATCAAGAACCACATCAAAGGTCCCTTGATATATATTCACCCTTCGTGCACCACGTCTGACTGGTTTTTTCTCACAATCTCTCTTGGCACGACATTGACAGGCCTCTTTTTCACCGTTTACCAGTGGAAAAATGCCTGAATATGTCTATGCCCTCCATGATTTTACGCCCGAGAACGACGACGAGGTGCCGTTTAGAGCCGGGGAGAGAATAGAAATCTTGGAAAAAGATGAAGCTTATGGTGACGGCTGGTGGCAGGTACGTGGCTCCCCCCCTCCTTGTTCTCGGCTTTTTGGTCTTTTTCTTTCTTGAAATGCTCCGACGCTCATAGATCTTTCACAAGGGTCGAAATCTCGCAGGCAAAGTTGGGCTTTTCCCGCAAAGTTACACCTCTCCCCCTTCAGCCGATCTTACAGAAGAAGTGAAATCAGAAGCTGCTGCTGCCAGCTCTTCTCTTCAGCCTTCGAATGAAGAATCTGGCTCTGATTCTTCTCCCTCTCATGCTCCTCCGGCTATCTACGTCAACGGAAACGAGACTGGTAATGGGGAAGTCATGAAGGCCACGATGACAGACGTCCAGAAAGCTATTGAACAGCTCGGCAGAAAGCGGGCTTCTTCTGTAGAAGATGGGGACGGTAGTCACAGCTTCAGTTTTGCCAGCACGCGGGAAGACCGCGACACTGATCGCGAGTCCGAAACAGACTATGATCTCAGTGACACAGATAATCCAGAGTTTGGCGATGAAGGTCACCACAAGAATACTCGTCAGCGACTGGCGGAAAAGGCCCGCAAGGCCCTAGAGGAAGCGGGGAAATTAGAAATGATGATGGGAGGAATGGGTGCTGGGAACCGCTCAAGCGCTCCACCTATCGCCGTCGAACTGAGTGACGAAAGCGAGGGCGAGGATGACGCTGAAGATGAAGATTACACTCACACTTCGAGCTTCCTGCGGCGTCATTCTGCGATAAAAGAAGAGGATGAAGACGCAGAGACCGAAGGGAATGGGACAGGAACTGCACCCTCTCAAACTCCTCAGGCTCACCAGGATGTTACACTTCCTGAACGTGACTTGGACGAAACAGACGCTCCAACTGCCACGGCGTCCTCATTTCCCACCCTACCTTCAGTTTTGGACCAGGTAGCTCCTGGAACCAAGTCCGTCTCATCGCCAACGCCAGTTTCCCCTGGTTTTACTCATCTTGACTCTATCGCCAGTACCAGTACCACGACTGTCGTCGCTGCCTCGACACCTCTGGCATCTGAGCTGCACGTTGCGCCGGCACCTCAGAGTCCCTCACCTCTTCGTGATTCGATTGCCCCTAGCCTCGTAGGCTTACCTTCTCCCACAGCATCTTCATTTCACGGCAGTGGACGTGACCAACACAATAGCCTCAATTCTTCCATTCATTCCGCTATACTCGCGGCCCCTACTATCAACGAGGCCGAGTCTCAAGCGTTTACTAGTCAGTTGAAGGAGAAGGACAGTCTTGATGAGGACAAGGCTGTCGTTTCGGATAAGGAGAAGGTGGATGAAAAGACAAAGGAAAAGACTCATCCATCAGAATGGACTGTTGAGCAAGTCGTTGATTGGGCCCGTTCAAAAGGGTTCGGAGAAGACGTCTGCGAAAAGTTTACCGAACAAGAGATTACCGGCGATGTTCTCCTCGAGCTTGATGTCAACGTGCTCAAGAACGAGATTGGCATCATGGCCTTCGGGAAACGAGTCAGGATTTCAAACGCTATATCGGATTTGAAAAGACCTCCTAGTTCTGTCGGAGGCTATGAGGGTGACCAAGACCATGGACTTGCGTCTTCTTTCCTTGGAATGCAAAGTGTACATGCGCAAGGGATGTCTCCTCAGTTATTCGCTCAACAATCCCCTCATTCGATCAATTCTCAGCCATATTCACACCCACATTCCACTCACTCGAGAAACATTTCACAATCACAGTCACACCATTCCTACCCTGGAACGTTGGGTTCCGTTGGCGGGTTCAGAGACTCTCGGGACTCTTACAGTTCCGCTGGCGCGAATGGTGCTTTGATGACGGCAGCAGGGTTGATGTCACCTGAAAGCGCCCCTCACTCGGGCGATATTCCCGGTTCCCCTAGTTCTCCAACAGTGACGGAAGAAGCTTATATTGTAGACGGCCCAAGGATTGGATTGGGTCTGGTAAGAGTGCTGCTTCTTTGTACCCAATTATCAATCAATTAATTCTTTTCAGAAGGGTCGACCTGCCCATTTAACGCTGTCACCTAGCGATAGCGCACTTAATACTAGTATCGAGACCGAGGAGGATAGAACTGCGTTGAGTGAAGTAAGTCTCTGCCCATTTCCGAGCGGAACTGCAAGGCTAATTTCTCCAAGGGTGAAACACCAAGCGTCGCAGCGACTCAGCGTTCGCGAAGAAAGCTATTTGGTCGTTCGCATGATTCTACCGCTTCCGGCAACTCTGGCAAAGAATCGAAACATTCTTCACTGAAAGAGCCCATCTCTCCCATCGCCTCCCCCACCGCCTCCAAGGACTCAAAGGAAAAAGAAGACGAAAGAAGGCAAAGAGAAGGCAAAGGAAGGAGTTGCCGTTCCGCGCTCGCACAGTCGAAGTAGAAAGAGTATCGATGCGGGGAAGTCGGGTGAACGATTGAGTATCTTCGGTGGTACCTTTCCGAGTATGGGTGGAAAGAGCAAGTCGAGGAAACCTCCTCCGAGGTATTCAACGTGAGTTATCTTGTCGTGTCAATACTCTACGATTAACACGTACCTAGCGCTGGGGATGAGGCTACGTCGGCCCAAGACAAAGACCAGGACAAGACATCTCTTTCTGGAGGGTCCACTTTCCATCTGCCTCGATTCAGTAGTGGGCCTCGTAAAGTTTCGGGTGCTCGACCAGGCTCTTCCAGTGGAGTTAAGGACAAAGGAGGAAAAGATAGTCTTCTTTCTCCTGACAGCTCAAAGACAACCCGGGATCCAGCGTTACTGCGCAAACGCACATCCTCATACCCAGGCCCAAGTATGAGCTCACCTATTTCAGAGAAAACGATGGCATCCGAGGATACCAACGGAAATGTAAACGGCAATGGGCACACGAAGGTCAACAGCAACAATGATCATGGACCTCTCAGCCCGTTGAAGCCCGGTCAAAGTATCTTAGATCAGATTGGTGAACCAGATCATGTTGGATGGATGAGGAAAAAGGGCGATCGTTATAATAGTTGGAAGATGCGTTACTTTGTACTCAAAGGACCACACCTATACTACCTGAGGAGCGATAGCCATGCGGTAGGGATTCGTCCTTTTGGCCTAACCTCTTGTACTAATGTTGCCGGTCTATCAGGAAACCAAGATCAAAGGCTATATCAACATCGTCGGCTACAAAGTAACGGTAGATGAGAACGTTAATCCCGGAAAATATGGTTTCCGAATCGATCACGAAAATGACAAGACCCACTACTTTTCTAGTGAAGAAAAGTCTGTTATCAGAGATTGGATGAAGGCGATCATGAAAGCTACAATCGGGAGAGATTACACTAGTACGTTCAGAGAATACCATCAATTCTTCGTTTTGCTCCATCTGATGAAATCTGTCGCAGAACCCGTCATTTCATCGGTGAACATACCTACGATTCCACTTATGGTTGCTCAAGCCATGAACCCTGCTCCCCGTCCTCCGTCGCCGACTGCGCGTGATGCCACTCAGAAGGCATTACGCCGAGAAAATCCTAATCAGCTATCAAGTCGTGACGCGAGGGTCCTGATGGGTCTCCCGATAAGCAGCGATACTAAGGAAGAGCGACTAAAGTTGGAATCGTTTTTCCATTCTACAACTCCTTCGATGGATCCCAATGCGGGGGCGGAGAAATCCAAGTTTTCTACACCTCCACGCCCATCGAGAGAAGCCCGAAGAACAAGTGTCTCCCAAAATAATGTCAGTTGTTGTCCTTATGCTATGAGACTTTTATCGATTGAATTCCCTCTCATATAGAATGTTCCGATAGATGACGGCCTCGTCGACTGGGCCAACTCATATCTCCCTTCCTCTCTTCAGATTATCGATACTACCGGTTCAATTTGTGGCGGATTAACAATCCTTCGTCTCGCAGAAGCGATCAAAGGTCGACCTTCCTCTCCTCCAGTACCAGATTCCGCTTTCCCTACGGACCCAGGAGACGATAAACTGGACGGCCTGTTCAGACTATTTGACTTTCTGTTGGATAACGATGTGAAAATGGGAAGCGTGAGCATCAATGATATCAGACAGGGCAAGAGAGACAAGGTACTGCAGCTATTGAGGGCGTTGAAGTCTTGGGAGGACAAACGGAAGGCGCTCGCTCAAAGCATAGGTCGATCTCCAGTCCAGGCAGGTGGCTTCATTGCCCCAGCCTATGGACTACCAGTCTCCACGTAGATTTTTTATTCATCTGGTTCCTCGGTAGGAAGTCACAGTCTTTACTTTTTATTCACTCATCGTCGTTATTCATGCGCTACCTCACTCCTTGCCATTCCGGATCCATTCGCGGTACATTTACTCTGACTTATCTCTTCACTGCTCGTTTTCCTTCTTCGGTATTGTATCAGCTAGTTATCAAAGCTTTTGATTGCGACAACGGACTATGTTTTTTGCCTTCTGTATTTACTTCACTTTCTTTCTTTTGGGCCTCTGGGTTCCGGATATCCCGCTCTTTTTTGTAAATATACATTTTTAACGACCTAGTCACTATCCTGCCGAGGCACAACGCATTGAAGACCCCATACAATCTCATACAAGAACTTCTTTCTCGACGTCATGAAGATAGAATTACAATGCAACAACTTACAAATACAACAGATCGGGATCCGTGACATGCAAACATAAAACTGCAGGAGAAAAATGCATAAAAATGAAATAAAGAAAAATGAGTGAAAATGCAACAGAACAGAATGCAATGCAATAGCCATGTAGGGCAACTTGACGTTTATCTACCAACTTTAAACTCCCCGACACCAAGCGCAAACCCATTCAGATATTCAATCACGTCTTCCATACTCGGACGCAACATCGGGCTACCGTCCCAGCAGCTTTCCAGCACGGTTCGGAAGGACTCTCTTGACCTACTCATAGAGGGAATCGAAGGTACGCTTGTCTGGAACATTCGTTCGATGGCGCCTAAGAAATCGGATCCTCGAGAAGGAGAGACGCCTCGTAGTATGTCTACTGTTACTGAGTAGTCATTCTTCCGATGTGGATACGGAAGGCTGCCTGTTATGATCTTTTTACAATATAAGAAGGAACAAATATCGTATGACGAGAAAGCTCACCTCCAAACAGACTGACGCAAAAGCGTATACGTCGCTGGCTGTAGTAACTCTTGGCCCACGCCTATGGTTCCCTACTCTATCAATAGCATGGGTACTTTCCTCTCCCGCCCCTCGTTCTTCGCTGGTTCGACACCCACCATTCTCAAGATCTCTTCCGACAACGTCATCATCTTCTACTAGCGCCATTAAAAGCTCAGGAGCCATCCACCTCGTACTCCCAGCGAAGAACGAAGAGGAAGTTGAGCGTGGTTTGGTTCCTTCGTCGTTTTCAGAAGACCTAGAAAGGTTGGACAAATCCTCCATCACTAGAAAACCAAAGATAACTTCTATGAGAAACTAGAAAAAAAAACAAGACGGAGCAAATAGAGAACAACCTTTCGATAATCCGAAGTCTGTGATGACAGCCTGTTCGTAAGCATCGACGAGAATGTTGCCCTATTGCACTTGTAACTCAGCGTACAGCATTGAATGCATTAAAAACTACCTACCCCCTTGAGATCGCCGTGTATAACCGGAGGTTTAAACTGATGCAGATACGCAACTCCAAGGGCCACTTGATTCAACTTGAACAAACAAGCACAAAAAAGGTTAGTTCTGCCGCGCACAGGATGCTGAGGAAGTAAAACAACTGCTCCATACTAGTTTCAATCTATCCGCTCCCGGTTTTTTCTTCAAATAGTCCGATATCGTCCCGTTATCGCACCATGCAGAGACCATGCCTATACTAGTCGACGTTTCAACTATGCCGTAAAGCGTGGCTAGATTACGGTGGAAGAGTTGATGCCAAGTGAGAAGCTCTGCTTGGAGGCGCTAATTGGAGATTTGGAATTTGATAAAGCAAGTACAAAAAGAGAGGGGAGAGGAAGATCACCTTCAGCAATTTTTCCCGAACGCCTTGAACCATGACTTGGCGGAGATACTTGATCGCGACCTACGTGAAAGCACAAAAAAATAGATGTCAAACCTAAGATGATAATTTTGTAAAATCAAGCAACGTACCACTCGCTGCTTCCCCTCTACCGCATCGAACCACTTGCCCATCCACACATCACTGAAAGCTCCAAAAGCCACTGCATGTTGTCCTATGACTTCAACCTGAAAAGAAAAGACAGTTATTATGGAGAAGTACTTTTACAAAGACCAAGTACTTCATCGGTCAAGTCACTCAGCATGATGTCCCTCTTCAAAGTCCACATCTTCTTCATACCCTCGAAACTGAACTTCTGCCTACACTGCTGTTTAAGCCGACTGTAATCGATATAGTTGCACCGGAATTGGGAATACGAGGAGATGGACTGGATGATGGATGAAAGGGAGCAGAAGAATATCCTTGGACCACAGAATTCAGGTTTGACGTCACTATCAGTTCTGTAATGGTGGTTATCGACGGATGCAGAGATATTGACAAATTCAGTGGCGAGTTGTTGAAGGATGTCGCTTGCGGAAGGAGCTTTCATGGAGCCATCTGGTTCGGATTCTGGTTCTATCCATATGATCTGGTCAAGCTCAAGCACGGGGGTTTTGAGGTCGCGATGGTGGATGAATATTTCAGTTCGGCGGACAAGAGGGACGCAGGACAGGACCATAGCGTTCCGGAGGTGAATATCCAGCTCAAGCTCGGAGCCTATCTGAATGGAGGAAGGTATTGGAGCTCGAAAGTCTCGTTCTTTGCCGCAAAGAATGTATACAGCCAATGTGGGAAGTATAGGAAAGAAACAATCGAATGACTCCGATTCTCTGCATTGCACGTTGAGAATATACAGTAAAATGACAGAAAAAATCACATACGCAACTCCACCTCCAAAATTCTCATCCAGGACCCCAAACAAACGCTCTGGTAGAATAAATTCGCAGTCATACTTGGCTGCAACGCCGAGATAAATCTCGGCCTCACGGCAGTTTTGCCAGCAGTGTCGGTCCAAGGCATCTAGGCACGAGTCCCTTTGAATCGACCTCGATAAAGAGTGACGATGATCCGGAGTACGTCTATATGGATATAAGGGAGTGTACTTTGAAGAAGAAAAGCTATAATCCTGTTTGTGGGTAGAGGGCCTCATGTCCCATAGAGATGTTTGGAAGAACTGGTAAAAAGTCTCGAGGACAGTCTGAAGTCTGACTTGGCGGATAAGGGGACTGTAGACAGATAGAAGCAGATTCTCATTAAATCCAGGTGTATGAGCATTTCTGATGTTTGTCGAAAGTTGAAAGTCATTTGGTTCAATTAATTCCTTGATAAGTTTCGAATAGTGGGAGCTGTTTCTGAAACGCAGAAACACGAAGAACTTGATAATTGCGGAAAGATCGTCTGGGGGAATAGGAATGCGAGGAGTAGGATTTATAGGAAGGCCCAGAGATGGATGTATCACATCAATAAGCCTTTGGAGAGCTTCTTCGACTTGGGCCTGGAGTGATAGGAAGGCGCGTTCGGTCTTATCGTACACAGCGCGCGATTCGGAAGAAGCAAGGCTGATATTGTAGAGTATAGACTGTTCGCCTCCAAATTCGGGAACCAAAGTTGTTTCGCGTAAATCTGAAGCGTCAAGATCGTAGATGTGAACCCTTGGACTATGCCCGCTGTACGCACATTTGAATACGAAATGAGGAAGTTTGACGCGAAGCTCACTTACAGCCAGAACTTCCAGAAGAATGGCGGAATGTAGTGGGGAATGTCGAAGTTCATGAGGAGGAGAAGTTAGGAGGCTGGACATGAAGGAAGCTGTAGACAACCTCACCCTGTGAAAAAGCGAAAGTGGAGCATGTCAGAACAGGCGCTCATTGCTGTGACGTTCTGGGCCTTGTGCAACGTGATATCATACGTAATCATCACGTGAAGGAACAATATAAACCCGTTTTTTTTTTTCATGGCCCTTTAACGCACCCTTTTAGACAGTGCCCATCCTGAAAAGCTTTTTCAACGCTAGGTTGAGGCGATTCGGTGTAGCGAAGAAGGATTGCCTGGTTTATAGAACTCACTCGTTCCTTTAGTTAATGGCGTAGTGAGTGTCAGACCACTCGTACAGTAAATAACTACATTGTACATTATTGCGATGGCCTTCAACCGTGTTTTTCTGTCATTGCATTATTTACAGAGTCAGCTTGGAGAAGGGTCAGCGAAGGCATATCGGCGTGAGGAGGTCGTCGTATGGTCTTTCCCCACAGCAGCGAAAAAGCTTTCTGTCAGTGTCTTTTTCGGACGACATGCCTCACGTCGGGATCGGTAACACCATAGAGGTTGATTATACGCCATAATATGTTATCTCTTTCAACGCTAGTCGAACAGTATTCCGCCATTAACAGAGATCTAGATATTCCCTCAATCCAAAATGCTTTATGATTCGATCCTGCACTTACAGTTTGTCCTGAAGAATTTGTGAGCGTTAAGTAGCGAGAATTTAGCTGGAAATCCACACGCAGCTTACCTGTAATATAATGCGCCTCTTTGGATGCCAAGTAGGAGACAAGACTCGCGATAGTCTCGGGTTCTCCGACGCTGTAATTTACCGGTGGCGCCAGGCCAAACTGCATGTCAATGTGGATCAATAGCGCTTCAGTTCAAGTCATCTCGAAGGGACAGGGAACTCATTGACCCTTTCCAGAAGCGTTTCAGGTTTTTGGGCATATCGTTCAGCTGCTCCATATACATATCAGTAAACCAGGCCCGAAAGAGTATCCAGAGGCCGACGTACTCATAGCGGTGGCAATTATTCCTTGAGTGAAGCATTATTCAGAAGAAGGGTTGGGAGATGGGAGACACTGAAGCTTTCTGCATACCCGGGGCATACGCATTGACCGTTATATTATGTTCGCTCAAGTCGGCAGCTCATAAAAGTAGAGCAAAGCGATTAGCGATGTCGATGTGGGTTGGAATTCACACTTTACCTGCAGCTTGTGTTAACCCTCGTACGGCGAACTTTGATGTGGTGTAGGAGCTACTTCCTCTGCCACCTACGCGTGAATCAGATAAGTATCAGTAGATTTGGGATCAAGGCCTGGGTAACGTTGACCTTTTTTACCAGCCACCGAGGAAGCGCCAAGAATTCTTCCTCCCCGACCCAAGGCGATCATTTTTCTAGCAGCATGCTTATAACAAAAGAATACGCCATTAACATTGACCGAAAGGGCCCTCTCCCAGGCCTCGGCAGTGACTATACAATCCCATGTATATGTAGTAAGTAGGCTCAATTCGAGTAAGTGCTGCTCACCCTCGGTGACGGGCATGCCCGGATTACCAACTATACCAGCATTTGCGACCATCTTTTGTATCGTTCAATACTTTCTCAAAAACGGTTGACCTCAAGGATGGTCAGCTTACAACGTCCAATCCTCCCAATGTAGTCGATGCTTTATCAATCATGTCTTCCACTTCCTTTTCTTTTGATACATCTGCAAGAACGATGCAAGTGCGGGAACGGTATTGTCGTTCAATCTCGCTGCGGACCTGTTCCAGCTTCTCTCGCTTGCTCGGAATGTCGTTCAGAGCGATGCTGAAGCCGTCCTTGGCAAGGCGCAGAGCAATTGCTTCACCGATTCCTTGCGCAGCGCCAGTGATCAGAGCAACACCAAGTGGTTGTGCAGAGGATTCGGACATGAGAAGATGGAAGAGAGAGAGAATGAACAGGCGGGAACTTTGAGATCTATAGGTGCTTGTCACGCGGTTCTTCAATTCGAGATAACCAAATTGCTTATTCCTGCGTTAGAAAGATACAAAAACTCGTTGCGATTTACGGATCCCAATACCCATCTGAGCTTGGTGTCTGTGTTCTCTTTGAAAAAGTGCAGCGTCACCTGGCGTTCAGCCCATATAAACGCCGCCATTGGGCGAGACAGCCTGGCCTGTGCAAAAGCTTAGCATAACCAGTCACGTACACAACACTGTCACTTGCCAGTAATGTAATGGGCCTCTTTGGACGCCAAATACGATACGAGACTGGCAACATCTTCTGGCTCGCCGAATTTATAATTGGTCGGGGTTGACCAACCGTACTGTAGAAGGCATTCATTTGGTGATAAGTGATATCGTTGTGATACGAACCGGAGCGAGAGCCTCAGCGTGCGACGCGAATTTTTCCGCTTTATGGAGTTCGGTAAGAAATGTTAAGATATGTTGTTGTTTTCCAAGACATACTCATAGGACTGGAAATTATGCCTGCAACCAGAAGATGAGCATTGCCATTATGCATCTATAATGTCCTTGATACTTGCCAGGAGCATATGCATTGACTGTGATTCCGTACTGGCCTAATTCTTGCGCTGCGAAGCCGTAACGTTCAAGAAGAAAAAACGGCAACTGGTATGGGCCCACTCACCGGCAGCTTGAGTTAATCCTCTCACAGCAAACTTAGAGGCTCCATATGCGCCATGTTCCATTCCAGCTGAAAACGAGATGAAACTTCGAAACACACAAAGCGACAAAAGCCTGTTAACCTCGTTTGGAAGCTACAGAAGCTGCACCGATGATTCTTCCCCCGCGGCCCTGAGCAATCATTTGCCGGGCAGCATGTTTGTAGCACAAGAATACGCCGCGAGCATTGACTGCGAATACTTTTTCCCACATATCAGCTGGCACTACAGGACATTTCTCAGACGAAGAACCATGCGAGGTAGAGAAAACTCACTATCTACGATCTTGCTGTTTTCATGAAGTACACCCGCGTTCGCAACCATCTGTGTAAAGGAAGTTCTCAGGTCACCACATCGAACAGGCAAACCTTACCACATCGATTCCCCCTAGCTCGGTCGTCGCTTTCCCGACCATCTCTTCCACCTGGCCTTCATTTGTCACATCTGCGACGGCAATACAAGCTTTGTTGCCCGTACGACGTTCGATTTCATCAGAAATGCTGTCCAGCTGCTCTTTTTTACTTGGAACATCGTTCAACGCAATACGGAATCCATCTTTCGCAAGGCGCAGAGCAATAGCTTTGCCAATGCCTTGTGAAGCTCCAGTAATGATAGCGTTACGAAGGGAATTTGCGGCCATGTTGTAGGAGGCTAGTTTCTGCAAAAGCTCGCAGGTACCAGAGATCCTGTGAATAACGAAGCTCCGGCTTGGACAGCATGAGAATGGCGGGTCAACCGGTGAACTCAAGAGGTCAGATGAACAAGAAAGGGAAGGTCTGTTGGATTAACACTGAATGGAACATGGAGTTACAGTTCTACGATACCACTAAGACTTTGTTGATACACTAGGTGACTGAAGCATCCACATAAAAACCAGAAAGTTCAGCCAAAGAGTGCAGCAGTCCGTCTGAGGCAGCCGAGATGTATGAATATCGTGTAGTGTGGATAGTCGTACATGTGGATACAGCGCCTGTCGTTGTTAAAAGATGAGAGAAAATATGGCGAAATAAAATTCCTTTGTAGTCAGCGCACGTGACTTTGTGTTTGGGCCGAGATGCCGAGCTGGCCAGCAACAATCCTTTTTCGTTCTCTTCTCGATCTCCCTGTTCAACTTCTCTACGAAACCGCTAGCAGGAATCGATAGCTCGCGACTTAACTAGCTACGCTTCATTTGAGATTTTTCAGAACGCCTACAGCGCTAGCTCTATTTGAGCCTCACAAAGGATCTTCAATGGGCATTCAAATATTCAGGTTTAGTGCAGGCTTTTTCTTCCGGAGCCTACTCAAATGATACGATGCCGTTGCTCGGCCTTTCTCCTCACGTTATATCTATTATATACCTGTTCGTAAGCGTTTTGGAACCTCCTGGGATTCTGAGATAGTCGGGCCTCGAGCGGTCAAATGATCAAAGGGTTGTTCATCAACGCGGCATCTAGCGAGTAACACCTATCATATCTCCGTCCATTAGATTGCTGAATCTTGTGCAATGTGTAGACGCTAGTATGTCGATGGTCCTCATTGTTCCATCAGCAACTGGTACACTCTGGGCGTCATACCTCCCGATGTACAATGGAACCTAGCCCAAGCAATTATTTGAAGACGGACCGGATCTGTTAGACAACGACCGACGATGTCCTGTTCCGCGCGGGCTGTGGGTCTGACAACTTGCGGCTGAAACTGGGTGGCTGAAACTGTCCGGCTTATTCTCTGCTACTTTATTTTTCGGGAAATTCAACACCCAGGCTGAAGCGTATTCGGTCCAGAATCTTTCCAGAATCTCTCCAAACCTTGAGTATGTCGCTCTGTTATCTTTCCATTTTGACACAGTGCTTCGATTCCGACTTTGTACCACATAGAAATGTACCTTTCCAATCATATCGACTCCCACTGCTGTCACTTTGGCACAATTGTTGGACAGTTTTTCGCATAAACCCACCAAACTCGACTGATTTATAGCATTTTTCATCAAGCTCTAATGTGCATGTTCAGTTGCGTTACGCTGATTTTGCGCGGCTGGAAGCCTCAGGCCTTTCTCGGTTCTCATCACAACTACCACAAATTTTCACCATTCTCAGCCATATGTCTTGTACAAGGGACGAACAACATTCAATCCGTCATTCTTGAGACATTCAGGGCTGGCTTTCCATTTGCTCCTCTTCAGAGAACGCACGCCCAGCGGGGACCAAGCGTTATTCATTCGGTGATTGGGTACCTTGAGGAACAGTAGCAGCATATCCTTCCGACACCGAAGCTCAAGGGGGAACTGTCACCCAAGCTGGCATTGATCGAACGTCCTGAACAGGCTTCATACAATGAATTTCAAAGTATTTAGGTCCACGAGTAACTTTGCCCACAACGGGTGCGCTTGTTGAGTCCTTTCACAATGCATGCTACCAGCAGCCCATCTCGTTGGTTCGCTAAGGGAGTAGTGTTCGCGGCCCTTGCACTCAACCTTCCCATTTCGGCTCAGGACACTAACGCGACATGTACAGTTGCCTCACTGCAATGGGTGTGTCAACTATGCTCGCGCTGGTACATAGGCAACATATGCTAATGTACAAATTTCTCAGTCTTTCAATTCCCAAAAAGAAAGTCCTTGTGTCATTGCCTCAACATTGCTTGGGGTCTGTAACGGTGGCGGTGGGTATTTCTTGAAGATGTACCATGTTTTATGCTGACCCTCAACGTCATAGATTACAACGTCGGATCCTTGCCCAGTGCAGATTCCGTATATCTAGGCCCTACTATCGACGCTGCAAACGCGTGCCAGTGCAATACTGTTGTGTATTCGTTGATGAGCGCATGTTCTCTATGCCAGAATGGAACCCTAATCCAGTTCGTAAGCTTTGCGATATCTAGAATCTCTACGCTGACCTTTCAATCCGAAGATGGAATCAATGGGTGACAAACTGTGCTACCATCTACACTTCGTAAGTCATCGCTCTCTTCTTGTCTCTACTGGCGACTTCATCGAGGTATTTAGATATCCTGAACCGATCCCGGGCAATTTACATGTCCCAGCATATGCATATCTTGATGTGGAGGTACCGCTTCTTGCTTTGTCCGATCATCTTCGTCCAACTGATTGCCTTTCAGTCGCAGGGCACATTCAATGCCGACGCCGCCAAGCAAGATGCCAGTGAGTTTCGCAACCATTTCACTTCATGACCTGGCTGATACTGTTCACAGACGCTACTGAATCGACTGCGGCACCCTCGAGTTCAGCCACCACACAATCAAAGTCTGCGACTTCGATGTCACAGACATCGTCTCCATCGACTGCTGCATCGTCCACGGCTACCGTCTCAGATTCGGTTAAATCAGCAAGTGACCCTAGCAGCAATGCTATCGGGGGCGGCGTTGTAGGGGGGATCCTTGGTGTTGGCGGCTTGATCATTCTCGCCGGCCTGTTTATAACATATCGAAGGAGACGTCAGAGATCGCACCCTCAAGTGCGCTCCGACGAAGAAGCCTTAGAATCACCATCTACCCCTGACACACCCGTCAGCCCAATTAGCCACGCTACTCCCGCGAACATGTCTGAAGCCCATCCCGGCGCCTTGCAGAATGTCAGTCCACCCTTACGGCTTACTACTTTTTGTTTTCCATTACTAAATGCCCATCGACAGATACAAAACAATGCTTCACCCAGCTTCCCCTCGTTTACAAACAGCAGTGCACCCCAAAGTGTTCCTTCAATCAATATTTCGTCCTCGTCCGATTTGGGAAATACTCACTGAAAACTGTCGCTCCTTTGGCTTCCCAAGAACTTTAGACCTACTGTCATTATTGAGAAACATAGATACATAAGTATTACAGTGTAATCTACAATTTGTGAAAAACAGAACACCTGCTTCAAATTGCTTCTCATTCTGTAATAAGTCAGCTGAAGGTGAGTCTAGATAATACCTACCAAGTCGATTCAGGATTATCTCGCTCCCTCTTTTGACACTACATACAACAAGAATAGATCCCATCTCCAAAATGGTCACTCAGGATTCAGCAATGACAGACCACTGTAGGCGGTCGAAATAAATAAATAAATAGGTACAGCCTTACTACATTCGTTTTTTTTTTGGTCAAGACATCGAGGATTTGACACGTGATTTCGTTACGCCTTTGTTTACTCACCCCACCATGGCTGCTCTACTGGCGGCGAAACCGAAATACTTTCAGCTATGTGACGACGAAATCAAGCCAATCTACCAAAAGACCAACATTCAGCGTCAATCGGTCACATCTACCTTATCAGACCTTGTAGCCCCATCGGAAATGTGGACGTTTCAAAGCGACAACAAGACCTTGATGGTTCGCCAGGAGTACCATGACGCTGCTATTGCCATTATCCAATGGGTTCAGCGTGCACACTCCGTCAGAAAATACAATACGTAAGTGCTGTCCCAACTGCCCACGATATTCAGCTCAAAATGTTCAAAGTGACCTTGAACATATCCCCTTCGTCTCCACCGAAATCCTGAAAGAACCATTGCCAAAGTATCCTAACCCGTTCGATGGTAATGAGAAGGTTCATACGGAGGCTGGAAGCGTTATCGTCATTGGACTTCCTGGCATCGGTGAGTCCTGACCATCAACCTGCCTTGTAGGCCTGAACCCTCATGCTTTTATAGGGAAATCTAGCTTCTTACAATATGTTTGGGCAATTCGAACATTGCTCAATCTACCAACTCTTTTCGCCAAGGCCGAGGTTGCTTATATCTGGGTCGACAATAAAATATTCACAACGACGGGGACTCTCACGCAGCTCGACGCGATAGTCCTCAGGAACAACCTACCTAAAGACACATGGTGCCTTGTCGACTCGAACGCAAAACTTGAGCTCGTTCCGGAATGCATTACAGATAGTGGCCGATTTTTCATACAGGCTGCATCCCCCAGGGATTTCCGATTGAAGTGGCGACATAAAGTTCCGTTCCCTCCCGTGTTTTTTGTGATGCGAGACTGGTCTCTTGCGGAGCTAGTCTGTGGGTGCATAGCTAGCTCTTTACCCCAATTAACTCATTCTCAATTTCATGTCCGCAGCCTTCAATTACAAGGCGATCATATGACCACCGAGCCGGCCCTTTTGCAGGAATACCATGACAAGTTTGGAGGCTCTGCTCGCAACGCCTACACCGGAGCTCGAAACGTTGAAAGGTTTCAATCAAATTTACAGTGCATAGCCTCGAGTAAAGTCGATTACGATACTCTTATAAAACCTATCGACGACCAACAACCACGCACGGACGATTTCATTGCCATTGATCCTGAAAACAGTCACAAATTCCTATCCGTCTTCCCCGCTTCTGACCTGGATAGGGCCCAATTCACCATTCGGCCTACGTCGAAAACAGTCTTGAACATTGTCATCGGCATCGTCTCCAAGCGATTGGAAACCTCGGAAGTGGATCTATTCCGCCGGCTCCTTCTGGATAAAACTCGTCTCGGCGAACGCAGTATGGCAGCGTTTTTATATAATGGCAACTTCCCTCGATATCTCATGAACAACCGCACTCTCCTTTGCTACCCCATGAAAACCGGTCGACTGCGCTTCCAAGATCAACAAACTCGATTGTGGGAGACCGACGTCGACGCACAACAGAGTATCCGCCTGACGGATGTTCCGGTGCACTACTTCAATGCGAGCAGACCTCCGACTCAGTGGACAGTCGGAATCTTGTATGTTCCGAGCCTTGTGAACTTTCCGACGATGGACGCATTTCTGGTTCGTTCGGCGTCGCATGTTGTGATGTATCAGGCGACTGTTGCGAGCACTCATACTTTTAGTATCGAAGGGCTGAAGTGGCTTGCGGAGCGGGGATTCACATCCGCCGAATACGTCTATGTCTCCCCTTCCTCAGCGTCTCCTGCTTCTGTGTCGTTGCTTGCATCAATACCGGCCTCTCTCAGGTACAAAGGCTTTAAAGCACCACACTCGAAGGACATCTTGTTTCCTCAGCAAACAAACGACATCGCATCTTATGGCAAATTGGATTCAACTCTGGAGGATTCAGTCTCGACTTTGCCGGTAAAGATTCTCCGTGTGTATCACCTTCTCTTGGATTTCAAGTACGTTCTCTTCTCCTCTTTTTTACCTTTCTCATTCACACTCCTCAGGGAAAAAGCGACTGAGGGAGAGCCGGTTCCCAAGAAGCCTAGGTTGAACTAAACGGGCGCTTTCTGATTTGTTCATTTCGTTCCTTATGAGGAACATGTTGAACAAACTCTTGCATGAGGTAAACCTCATGAAGTATCACGTACAGGCGGTCGATTATGCGTCAATTTTTGTTCATATGTATCTTTTCTCATTCGAAATGTAACAGATATATCTAAGTAGTAGTACTGGTGACAATTGAATGTTACCAGTTAAAACCCGTCTCTTGAAGCGAGATCCGACCAACATCGCCATCACATGACCCACCTGGTCTGTGCTTATCGCGCCTGTCAGCCGCATTTTTCCCCCACCGTTCTCACCTCTGATTAACAAACTCGACAGCTTCTTTTAAAACAAGATCAATATTGTCTCTATAACCCAATTTGCAGTAACCAAGCTAAATATGAGTCTATTCATCTCTATAGTATTGTTTTATAAAGTAATATACGTGAAACCCTCCAGCACACACCAGAGCACTCCAAAGCACCACAGCGCAGTCCAGGGAGAGTTTAATGGCCTGAATGATGACATACATCCAGGGGAGCCCAATCAACCTGAAGTGCTTAAAAGGTCTGGGAACACATGAGAGAATCTAGGATTTTAGAATATCCCTAGGCATTTTTTTGTTGATCTTTGGTTACCTTGGCAAAGAGGCCTTTTCATGATGAAGAAGACGTACGGGTAGTAAAGAAGAACAATTGGCGGTCATCCGCCACCCTGTTTGCTTCCAATGTAAGCTACAGACAAAAAGGAATATGAGTAGTATCGAGAAGTTCCAAAACATTAGAGAAGACGTCTACGTACTGGAGAACTGTTGGAATCTTGAGTAGGTTTGTTGGCCCACGCGGTCAAGGCTGTACCCGATACGCTTTCGAGGAATCTGTTCAGGACGAGTCAAAGCTCCAAGAGGATTTAAGACTCGATTGTGCTAAACTAACCGAAAAGTGGTGGCATTCACGGGGACAATATTCCAGACCGTATTTGCGCCAGCTAGCCCTACGGGCTGGGATCTCACTGGATTGACCCCAGTGGCAGATCCTGCATAGGAGAGAACTGAACCGCATTGGACATTGGTGACCTATATTGCAGGAAAAACATGAGCATTTAAAAGGTCTTTATAATGCTAGCTCGCGAGCCGTACTTTAAAGTTGGAGCCTACAGCGGTGAGATTGAACTAGATGGGAGTGAATATGATGCAGTACAAAACCGAAGAGCCTGAGATGAAGATACTCACTGCTTCGGCAGCCGTGGCATGCCAGTGGAATTGCTCGATGGGTGTAAAATTCGTACAGGCGGTATTGGTGAGATCGACGGCGAAAGTCTGAGTATGATCGAGAATAGAAACAGAAGCGGCGGCAGCAGCAGAAGTGAGGCTCAGAAGATTGACCATGTTGACGATGAAGAGGTTTTCAGAGAAACGGCAAGTAGATGCTGATGAAAGCTGGTAGCTGAGCCTGTTTGGACTTTTATACCCACTAATTGCCCATTGTGTATCGGTAAACTTTTCGTGCTGTTCTTCGGATCGTAGTACCTTCTACATGTCATTGTGCATACGACCGGGAAGTAAATGATGGAAAGCTTGTTGAGTGTGAATACGAATATGCGAGCAGTAAACGTCAGATGGATATATCCTGCAGTGGTAAAGACCTACCTCCGACAGCTGCACTCTGCCCATCACAGCTTGTATGAAAGGTCAAATGTTTATCAATGCCTTTTGGAAGAAAGACATTCGAACACCCTCCGACTGGACGAGGGAAAATTTGTCGGATTCAGGCTCCACGATTGAAAACAAACGATTCATCTCGACCGGAGAGAAAAGGCCTCCGGTTACAAGTCAAACTTTTGAAATGAATTATCCCGGACCTATCGCCTTGGATTCCAGAGTCGAATTGACAGTGCGAGGAGGCAGTAAGGAGGCCCAGTAAGGTAACCCTCGCGATGGCGTGTCCTCTTACCTCTATCCGGGCCTCTGTAATGGATTTATATCAGCTTCGCCCTGATCCGTCGAAAGAGATAAACTGGTAAATTTTTGCTCTCATCCCTGGAGTATCGAGGCTTCACTGGAAGCATGATACCCAAAGAGTTTAGGGACGAAAGCGAGCGCACTTGGACTCGGCACAGAAGGCAGTGTGATCCGGCATCACCGTATGCACTAGCGCGTAAGGCTTGTCCGTTTCAGCACCAAACAATGCTATTCTTCCTTCGTCTTCTGCTGCCACAACCAGCGTAGCCCAAGGAACGTCGCCGCTGCCGTCTTCCGGCCTTCACAGCTCACGGATCGGACATTCTTTGATTTCCTCAAGTTATCATGATATTGGCAGCGACCGGAGCACTAGTGTTTTTGCTGGGACGCGTTCAGTCGCAGACGATCACTGCGGCGAGTTGTAATGCCAGTACTGGATTCAGCTGGGTCCGTGAAATTTTTTTATTTTCTTTGTTCGCCGTCGTTGATGTCCCTCCTGAGCTCAGTCCTACAATTCCTTGGACCAAGACCCCTGCACGGTCGCCACTTATCTTGGAGGAGTTTGTAACAATGGTCGTATGTTGGACGTTGACTCTCCCCAACGACCTCACCTTGACTCGTTCTGTGATGTCAGAGTACACCATTCCAGCAATCAACTCAACACAATACTACAGTGGGCCACCTTCTTCTGCCCAAAACGAATGCCGGTGTAGCACCGTATTTTATTCTTTGTTGATGGCTTGTGGGGAATGCCAGGCGGCAACAACTATAACGTGAGGCGTTCGGTCATTATCTATCATTTTCTTCACTAACATTCGTCCAACAGATGGTCGAGTTATTCTCAGAACTGTTCGACTGTATACACCGGGATGTATGATATCTGCCGCTTCACTCTCTGATACATTTTAATCGTAGCCTCTGTTTAGCTTCTTGGATTCAATTCCTTCGGGCACGAAAGTTCCACACTGGGCGTACCAAGATGTCGTGGTAGGTGATGTCTAAGTGATATCCGCCAAATATCAATAATCTATTGGCAGACCTCTGACCACTTCAATGCCACTTTGGCGCAACTTACAGGAGGTACATTCAACCGAACTACTTACAGTTTTAGGGCTAAAACGCGAAAAATATTTACCTCCACAGATTCACCGGAAACTATCAGTGGCGCGCAGTCAACATCAGCGAGCACTCCCTCGTCTCCGGTAACAGCCTCAAGCCCATCTTCGACTTCCTCGTCCGCTGCTCAAGGCGACACGAGTAAATCGTCCAAGTCTCATACAGGAGCTATCGTGGGAGGTGTTGTAGGAGGCGTTGTTGGCTTAGCCCTTATCATTGCTGCTATTTATCGGGTTCTTCGTAAACACTCGCATGACCGTAACACAAGGGCTAGACCACAACCCATTTCAGGTCATGATCATGAATTGAGTCCTGAAATGACTGGAACGACAAACGCCCCATCTATGTCTGCATATCCACCGGTGCAGCAAAAGCTATATGTCAGTGTCTTTATTTTATATCTGCAAGCATCGAGGGATGACTTTTCTCCTCGATATATGTAGAGCCCTGACGATCCCAGTACCTTTCCACCGAACGTGATCTCCCCTAGTACCCCCACCATGACTCATGCCCCATACTCCTCTGTAATAGACGTTGGAAGTGTCTACAATCAGCCCTCTACGTTCGGCCACAATATTAATATCTCTCCTGCTGGACCTCGTAAGACCTATCCTGGTTATGCAGAAGTTTAATGAGTGTGTACATACATTTACTTATATAGAACATTATTTTAGTTTGCCCAATGACATTTCTGTGCCGATGTATCAAACGAACCTCCGAGATGATAGATGATGAAAGTCGACTGGCGACTGGCTTCTTCTCCCGACTTCCTCATGATTTCTTTCGCGGCGAGCTGGTCATTGAAGCTACTGGGAATTGTATACGCTCTGAGCGCAACCACATGCGCACAAACCACGAACGCGTCTTGCACAGCCTCATTCTCCTGGGTATCTTCCCGTTTCTTCATTGTTGCGACCGGATGCCCTCTCATCAATTGCTCATAGGCTGGAAATCCATGTCTGGTTACAGCATTACTTGAGAGTCTCTGCAATCCATTCGGAGGTCGGTCTACCAATCTCCACTGTTGCAGCTAATATCCAACCGTTTCTGCAGTGTCCGTTCCGGTTTTACCTGCTGGTAATCATTATAATGGACCTTCGCCGCAACAAGCTACCACCTGCGAATGTAGCACAATTACCTATATGTTGATTTCTGCCTGTGGAGCATGTCAGGACCGAGAATGGATATCTTGGCAAAATTGGAGTATGAGCTGCTCGAAAGTCGAGCTGAGCGTGTATGCTCGTTCATTCTCATAATGTTCTACCAACGACGCTCATGGTGACGACAGATTTCCGGTCCAGCTGCCATCTACAATCGTAGTCCCGCCTTGGGCGTATATGAACATATCTTCGGTGATCATCCGTCGAGCGGTTGAAAAACGTTTGCTCACGCTGACAGATCGTCTACTAGATCAACGGAACTTTTAATGTGGATGCGGCTGAGAATAGTAGCTATCTCTCATGATTTACTCTTCATTGCATCGTCTCACCAGTACTCTATGTAGATGCAACGTTCTCGCAGGCGACAACTATTTCTCCAATCGCCTCCCCCATCTCTACCTCCACCTCCACCTCCAGTATTCTTTCGACTACGCCGATATCAAGCTCGACCCAAACTCCGGCTGCATCTGCTGCATCAACTTCCCATACTAACGCGGGCGCTATCGCAGGCGGTGTTGTTGGAGGGCTTGCAGGAGTCGTTATTCTGGCTTTGGCCATTGTATACTGGTTTTGTATCAGGCGTTCGAAAAATTCGAATCGAGCACGGGAGATGCAGCCCGAGGTCACTCAACCAGAGATCAAAGCCAACAGCAGCGGCATTAACAGTTACTATACTTCATCAATGTCGACAGTGCCGTCTCCTTTTGAAGTCGTCAGTTCTTTTCCATTTGTCGTATGAGGTACCTACTCACATCTATTGTCTGATGCAGGGAAGGGGACTTTCTCCAGTCGAAAGAGGCATGTCGCCATCCTCTGCTGTAACCTCGAACGTGTATACAACACTCGGACATGGGCCGTTTTTGGAGACGGGAGGAACGAATGCGTTCGGTGCAACAGGTCCAGAAATATGAAGACTGATTGTCCCTAGTCCGTTTATTAATTATGCAATCCGTCTTTTATGGTCGTTTACATGGGAGGAATCAAGCAAGGTACAAATTGCGACTCATGTGGTCCGGTCACCCATGACCTTTTGTTGGACTGGATTTCAGTTGACATCTGATCTGATAGCTTGGTAAAGCTCCCAAGGTCAAAGTTCGACAGGTAAATCCGACACCTAGAATACTCCATTGATCATTAAATATGCGTTATTCTCGTGAGCATCCTTGGATATGTGCTTGTATCTCTGACAAGTTGAACAAAACTCGCGACCGTTCGACGCAGCCCTTATTCTACTTCCCTTTGTACCAGGTCAAGCTCAAATTCTATCGAAAATCATGTCCTCGCAAGGTTCTATGTATTTCAGTTCTCTTCTGACCAAAATTAACACTTTCGACAGCTTCCTCGGCTGCCAGTCCGTCTAGTTATACAAGTTCATCGATCCTCACCGATACAAGCATTAGCTCCACCGGGGTACCCTCGAATTCGAATCACACCACGATCATTGTGTCCTGCATTCTCGGTGCATCACTTCTCGTGTCTCTTTGTATTGCTGGAGCGTGGTATTTCAAATGGAGGAAGCTTAGTAGGGAATTACAAGCACCCGGGGGGAAATTCACCGATGCTTCGTCGATAGCATCCTTCGTCGCTGGATACAGTGCTGGGGGAACTCAGACCGATTACAAGGAGTACACGTACTACATGCCCCCAGCACCATCCATTACTGTCCAAGATACTCCGAGTCGCAGTGCTACCCCGAGTCTTTCAGTGTCGACGTCTCATGTATCGCTACCAAAGTCAATGTATGTGAGTATAACGCTTGTGTTCCTCCAATTCGATAGGCAATCTTATAAAATGGGATATGAAGGAGCCTTCGCCTGCAGAGACGTATTCACCGGCGGTTGCATCATCAGAAATGTATACGTCCCACTCGCCTTTGACACAAAGTGCGGAGAGAGCGATGAGGGAAGATGACGCTACGAAAGAGAATCGCTGTTCTCGTCTTGTTCCAGTGCGGAGGGTAGAGGATGCAGTATGACGTTGCGGTGCTTTTTGGATCATAGAGAACGGGATCAATGGGACGACTCTTTTGTTTTTTTTTTTGTTTGGGGATATTCAGCGTTTACGATGCTGACTACTTACACAGCGAGTACATAAAGCGATACAACGACGAGACAATGACATTATATTGGTACAGGATAGTTGGATGGATGGGTGATGTGACTGCTTGCTTGCTAGGATTGACCCAGCTTCTGCTTCCACGTATCATTCATTTCGAACAGCGCACTCTCGACTTCACTCTGGTCAAGGTTCAAGACCACTTTCCTCTCCGCTTCAGCCTTGCGAATGGCTCCCCCACCTTCTTCAAGCAGAATTGCCCGGGAAGCGACCAAAGACTCGAGGATTTTCCTCAATTCGTTCGTGCTAGGTTTGCGAGTAGGATCGCCGTCCGCGGTGAGAGAATCGACGTAAATCAAATGTTGATATCGCAACTGTTTTCAGGTTCGAATCAGCACAGCACAGAATGAATAGTATTGAATAGAAAGACTTGCATCGCCGACTTTAATCTCCTCTATACCCTCGCGTCTTGTACATTTGATCAGCGAAGCTAGCATAATGCGCTCGTGAAGGGTGCATTCACGTAGATACGCTGCGGTGGGCTGTTCTGCATCTCTTTGATCACATCTTTAACGTCGTTGGTACGTGCCGCCGTACCCTTTGGCCGCATAAGCTCTAGGGTTCGTCTAGTGATCGACACTAGTCAGTGAAGCTCGCATGTCAAATATAACAAGGACGGCTAACCTGCACACATCTAGAGCACGACGGGCGTCTCCACTGATAGAACTGATCTTCATCGCGATAAACTTCACGGCGTCTGGAGTAAGCAGCTCCAAGGCCTTTTTCGAAGGTAAGCTATCATTTGCACTGGCAAGCCGGGCTTTGACAATCTCTTCTAGCTGACGTGTTTTATACGGTTCAAAGTTTATTCTTTGCATGCCTTTGAGACAGAAACGCAACGTTAGATGACTGCGCCAGCGTAAGGCCATGTGTCAATCACTCACCTAAACGACTTCTGACTCGACCAGTCAGACGTTCAGGAAGGTCCATAGTGTTCGCAACGGCGATAACGACGAGTTTGCTCCCCGCAATCGTAGGCCAATTGAAGAAGTTGTATACTACATCTTGCTTAGCCGTGATGACTTGATCCAATTCGTCCATGAGCACGACACTAGGGAATGATGAGCAAAACGTTCTTTTCGGACTTCCAGGGACTCACCAAGCATGTCCTCCTGAGCCTCTGCTTCGACCTCCGCCTCCACTGAAATGCCGCGTAAGGAACTTGAGGCTTTCCTTGGCACTCATCTTCAAATGACCATCTTTAGCTACGTCGTGGCCAGAAACCACCTCCCACAAAAGTGTATACGCAGCAGAGGGTTCCGGAATTCTAAGACCATTGATTTCGCAATATGTAAACGGATTGACTTCCTGAGTACATGGAGATGTCAAGATGAGTATATTGCGGATAACTGTATCCATCAACCCACATTGTTTTCTGCCATTCGCTTCAGCTCACGTATCACCGCATGAACTGTGGCAGTTTTTCCTGTTCCAGGCACACCAGAGATATCTAAGAGTCGTTGAGTGTCTGGATGCGAGAAGAAGGGTATCTTGGGGACTCACAGATACATCCTCCGCTCCCTTCTTCCAAGAGCTGTGCTACATCACTCTGAACCTGCTCAAACTCTGCTTCTCGGCACGGTAGCGCGTCTGGACGACTACCGACGTGAAGAGCATGCATTGCCCGAAGCCATGGATCCTCTGGGAGGCTGCGGAAAGCATTATCATGGGCAGCGTATGTATTCTGTGATTTAACAGGGAGAGTACGTTTCTTGGAGGGTGATCCAGTAATGGATCGGTTACGGCGCGATAAGACTTTTTTGGAAGTGGGAGTAGGTTGAGCAATGGTCCTTCCTCGTGGTTTGCGAGGTGTGGATATCATGGCAGTGGCACGTTTGCGCTTGCGACTTGGAGATTCGTCACCTTCATCGTCTTCAGATGAGGGTTCGGGCTCCGAAGCAACGCTATCCAATTCCTCCTCTTCCTCCTCTTCTGTATCACTAGGCTGGTAAACTTCCTCGCCTTCATTCCCGCTAGAGCTGCTCTCAGCTGGAGAAAGTTTCGCTTGTACTTTGGCGCGCTTGTTTGCCTTCACCGCTGGCTTCTTCGATGAGCGAGTAGGCGTCTTCTGCCCTGCGTCTGATTCCTCGGTATCTATAAATCTTTTCGCAGATTTAGAAGGAGATGTTTTTGATGTAGTTTTTTTCTTTGGAAGAGGGCGCTTCGGAGTGGGCTTTGGACGTTCCTTTTCAGTTTCCAATTCGTGTTCCAGTTTCGCTCGTTTTCGAGGGGACGCCAATGGCTTGCTCTGCTTCGCTTTACTTTCCTTGTATTCACTTTTGACTGTAACATTCCATGACTTGCCTGTCCCCCAATCTCTGTCCGACATGTCTTCTCGTGCATCGAGTGCTTGTTCGGAATGTACAGTCCAGTCAAATTCATAGAAGATGCCACGGCGAGCATCGACTGCAAGCAGGCACTGAAATTCTTGGTTCACTTCGCGTTCTGACTTGATAGTGTAGCGGCCAGTTCGAGAGGGTTCGGCATGTGCTTCACCCTTCTCGACGGTACAAGGAGATATGATAGCAGTAGGAAAGAGGATGGTGGTTTCTGAGAGCGTGTAGTATATTTCATTCTACGAGGAATGGTCAGATATTTGCTCGAGCACAACGAACGGGACTCACATCGTGGTGATATCTTTTTGCGCGAATGGCAGGTAAATCACTTGGCCTGTCAAACCAGTGCACTCGAACACGCATATTTTCAACGCCTTTCTTGAACAGATTTGTCTCCCACATATCCACGATAACAGCGACGCTGGGAAGTCGATTGCTGGACTGAATGAGAACAGTATCTCCAATGAAATAAGTCGTAGAGCTCGAGCTGGAGTTCTTTTTTCCTTTTCCTTTAGCTAAGCTGACTTTCAGCCCATCGTAGAAGCGCGTTTCCAGCCCATTAATCTCTTCCTCGTCCAGATTCTCGAGATGATCGCGGTCGTCTGCAAGAAGGTCCAAATCTGGATCTAGCGTTCGCGCAAAGAGTGATTGTGGATGAGCCCACTGGTGGTCTTGACTATCTACGGCTTTTTTAGGAGAGTGGACAATGCGCTGGTGTGTTAAACGCGTTGAGCGTCGCGGAGTGCTGAAGGTTGCCATTAAAGAAGCGTGTCACATGTCGGTCGCGTGACTCTTCTTCCTTTTCTTCCGTCATGTCCTCGCGAGCCACGACCCCCCATTCTTCACCGTACAGACAGACAACCGCTTCGGCAATAGCTGTGCCCCCCTTCATATCTGCCTCAAAATTCAGATTGCAATCGCTTTATTCCGACTTTTCGGGGCAGAAAACCGCAAATCATGCTCTCTACCACTCCAACGTCGACTGGTGGCGGAGAACATTGGAGGCTTATGTCTATGAGGGGCACCAAGGCTCTAACAGACTTGTACTCAACGCTGATAAACAGTTTGTCCATAATTTCACGGTGTCAGGTGTAGGAAAGCCCTCGGGATTGGATACCGTTTTCGTGAGTTTCCAAATTCCCGCGTCACTCTATACCTTTGACATTGTACCCGTCCTAGTAAAGGCCGACCTGTCATCTCCGTCCCATTTATCATCATCTGATCCTCTGCCGACCCTGATGTCTCTTGGAACTTTTCTCTCTTTGGCCGCTTCGCTCTATGCACCGCAATCCAAAGCATACCTCACCGCAATCCCGAGTCTCTTTCTATCTTACGTGGTTGCAAAGCCCCTCTGGTGGGCATTAGAGTCAGCTGGCGTCGTTGGCGAAGACAGCCTCGCGAGTAGTATATCCAGTACGTTCTCGTCGTTTAGGTCTGCGCCATCAAAGGTGGATACGCGGTGGTATGGTGATTATGTGCTGTTGCATCTTGTCGAGCAAGCGGCGGAAGCGGTGCTAGAGAAGCAGATGGCAAAGAGCACGGGACCAGCAGATTCGCTGTATTCCTTCGACTCGTTTAGAAAAGAGTTTGCGGAATGCATTATGCACCCGCGCGAGGACGAGTCCCCTTTAATGAGCGAAATAGATATGAAAGTCATATTACGGTATTTGGAAAGAGATAAGGGCGCGGTCGTAGTTGAAGACGAGGTATGTTTTCTCCTATCACATAATTCACGGTATTGACCACCAACGCAGATTGTGAAGTTCAGCGAGGACGGTCAGCACGAGATAACAGCTGTAGATCGAGGTATCCTCGAACTGAAGAGTGCAGTGGAGAATTTGCAGGCACAGATCGAAGGTATACAGCGGAAGATTGACGCGTACGTGGTCATTCGTCTGGGACTATCATCTGGCTTAATTCTGCTATAGATACACGGCCAAGGCCAGCGAAGCTTTGAAGCAGCAGCGGAAGACTATTGCGCTGAGCCATCTTCGGTCGAGGAAACCGCTTGAAGACTTGTTGTCAAAACGACTCGGTGCATTAGCTAATCTCGAAGGAACGTTGATTCAAGTTGAAGGCGCCGCAGGTGACATTGAGGTTAGAAGATCATATCCTTTTTTCTTGATTCATTGCTGATCATGGTCGCTGCAGATTCTAAATTCATATAAAGCCTCCACAGTGACTCTACGTTCCATTCTTTCACATCCTTCTTTACAACGTGATACGATTGACGAGACGATGGACGCAATGGCGGAGGCCAATGCTGATGCGAAAGAAATTGACGACAAGGTTAGAATAGGCGGTGACGTCGCTGTCGGGATCAGCAACATTGATGATGATGAGCTGGAGGAAGAGCTCAAGCAGCTCGTGGCTGAGTCGGAGCGAGAGAAGGAGCACCAGCAAGAACAGCGTTCCATCGAGTCGAAGCTGAGAGATATACCGGGGGTTCCGTCGCATACCGTATCAGATACCAATCATGAAAGGGTACTTATCGCATCATAACAAGACCTAATCTTTATACTGTTCACATCTATTGGATTTTTCCCCCTGGAGCCCAAAGGCATTGGTCAAACTACATGGTGGAGTATGACGTTAGAAATGAATTTTTGAATAGAGTAGTTGATTTTTGAATAGGATAATTTGAATGATAATCAGAAGCTCTACTTGTATTCTAGTACAGTATATTAACAGGTGGGGCTTTTATGCATATGTTCTGCGTTAAGCCCCCATAGAACCACTGCTCTCATTCTACTCTTCTCCAAGGGTGCACAGACAGAAATTCATTTTCACGGTTCAGCACAATTGTTGTCGAGACCTGACCATACCTAAGACCGACGCGTCCAGAGTGTTGGAAAATGGTTGCAATCAGGCCGTGAAGTATTCAGTGGATTATTGTTTTTTTGAGTGTCTTTGCTTACTCCGAGTATCCGTGTTGGAATATAACAATAGGAGCTGAGGTCCAATTGCCCTCACAAGCAGCTGGTAGGAGGGATCAACACGGAGTACAGTAGCAAGTTCTGACGTAAGACTACCTTATATGATGCAATTAGACTATGGTCGCAACGGCTAAAGTGTAGAGTACGCGAGGTAACGCGAGGTGGGGAAGCGCCTATATAGGCGCCCAGACTTGGCATTCCTTTTTCTTAGTGCACAAGTGCACAAGTACTCAACGCCTCGAATTCCAAGTTCCCAAGCTTGGGAGTTTCTGCTATCGAATGCTGACTTCCTCATTTATAGCAGTTTCGGTGCCACTCTGCTCGGAACTGTCAGATAATTGATTTTTTCTCAAAGGGAAGGCACGACGAAAGATCATCTCGCCATTTAATTTAATTCTCAAGGGTCAGGTTTTCCATTCATAATTGAACATATGACCATTGGTATCTTTTGGCTGGGGGTAGCTCGAAACGAAAAAACTGTAATCATAGTCTTTTTTAAAGACCCCCCCTCCCCCGGGTCCTTTTCCGCCAAAACCCCTCTGACATCAAGTTCTTCCTTTTTGAAACTCTTTCAGACTTTGAACGCCCTCCGCTCGTCCACCATAATGGCAAAGCTTCCACTTCCGATGGTGGTGCTCCTCTGGTCCATTTTCAGATTATGGGCAGCAGCGAACGCCCAGAATATGAACGCTCCGAGTTGTAATGCAAGTACTAATTATCAATGGGTGAGCAGTTGCGTCCCCCCCCTGTTTATCTTCCCGTAGCTCTTGCGCTTTTTCTAACCTATATCCTCAACCAATTCAAATCGGGGGGATTTCGATATCATGTAGGCAGACAACTCACTCGCTCAGAACCCTTGTCTTGTGGCGACTTATTTGGGGCAGGCTTGTAATATCGGTGAGTAGCTTTTATAATTTCATCCCTGTTCTTTTACTGAATTTCGAACGTTCAATTTTCCCTCTCCCTCTTGCGTCTTAGCTTATTCGATTCAGTCCCTCAATGCTAGTAATCAATTCTATGCCGGACCTTCAGTGGAACTATCCGATCCCTGTCGATGTAGCTCTGTGATGTACATATTGCTGAGTGCGTGTGGGGCTTGTCAAGGCGGAATATACCCCACGTAAGTTTATTTTTTTGTCCAAAGAAAAAAAGTGCCGATTGTTAAGCCGCCGTTTGCAATTGATACTAGGTGGTCTGCTTACAATGTTAATTGCTCTACCGTTTACCCTGCGATGTGAGCTTTTTCCATGGCGAATTTTTTTTTTCGCCGTTACATATCTTTCTCTCTCAACAGATATCCGCAAATTATTCCGGCCGCTACCAGGATACCGAGATGGGCTTTTCAAAAGTAGGTGTCAAAGGTTCTCAGTGCATGTACGTTAATAATAATTTTTTTTCTTCAGCGTTACTGCAAGTACTATCTTTACTCTTGCTGTATCATGTTTTTGCTAGACCTGTTAACAGACGGAGAACGATTTTAACCCGATAGAGGCACAGGCAGTCGGAGGTTCGTAACGACACAGGGTATCTCATCTGTTACCTCGATTAAAAGAAATGTTTCCCCGATGGCTTAGATCAACCGGAATCTACAGGGATCACCGCATCGACAGGAACCACCAGCCCAGGACCGTCGCCGACAACGACGATGACAGGTGCCACTCACAAAAAGAGTGATGCAGGGGCTATCGCGGGTGGAGTGGTGGGAGGTTTTATCGCTGTATGTGGGTTAGTTGTAGCTGCAGCGTATTGGAGAAGCGGTCGACGTCGTATTTCACCTTCCATGGTCAACATTGATGAAAAACCTCGGCCTTTCGCAATCTCGAATTCGTCGGTACTACCATCAAGCTATACAGGTCCGGGATTTCACGCTTCTGTTCCGTCTATGCCTGTTCCATCTACTGGACACAAACTTTATGTAAGGTCATGATTGATCTGTTGGGCTTTAAATCTAAACACCGTGACAGGACCCGAATGATCCATCGACTTTTCCCAGCTCTGCTCAGAGCAGAAGTGGGCATTCGGCTCAAAGCTCAGAGTCCAAGGATGCTGTATTTTATCAGAGTATGAGCCCTAACAGACGCCCAGTGGCACCGGAAATTCAATGAAACTCGTAAAGCACGCTCAGTAGGTCGTCCAAAAGTTCACGTTACAATAATAGAACACTGGCAATTATACAACAACAAGATACGATTCAAACAAGCTATGCTCTGTCATTGCTGCCTCCCAGACCGACTGCATTCTTCGCTTTGTTTAAGAGAGAGTCCTGCAAGAGATTGGTGAGAAAGGCAAAAGCGAGATAAAAATCAGACACACATCAGTGTCGTTGGAGTTTGAGCTGAAGGTATCGCCGACTTTCTGGGAGGTTGATTTCTCACCCTAGCATAGTATATGAGTAAAAGTGGCAGGAGGGAAAGGAGCACGCAGTACCTGAGGCTGCAAGGTGGATGCTACCGAATCGGCGGTTCCCTTCAACTTGTCACCGACGTGCTCGGTCGTGGTCTTTTCAGAGTCGGGCTAAGTGACGGGTGAGTAAAGCGGTAGAGTGATGGCTGGGTTGAATGCACCTTGATGGCAGCCCCAGCCTTGTCGGTAAAACTTTGACGGCCAGTGTCGGACATGATTAGAGTTGAGTGAGGTGAATATGAATTCTGGTCTTTCAGGCTAAATTCTGCAGAGTTTTTATACGCTGAAAAGACCTGATTACATACTCGAGAAAAGGACTTGATCGATCATCGACGTAGGACATCGTCATCGACGTCATATCGTAGCACGTGGACTTGGGCGCCTCCCTGACGTCTTTTTGGCCGCGGTCAAATCCTTCTGGTTCCACTGCTTAAACAGGATCCCCCGGACCAACCTTCTTCTGCCACAATTCAAGGTTTGGTCACCGTTCTCCAGAACGTTGGATACTAAATTCTCTTTCAATCCTGGAGTCCGCCGTCCTCTTTGGACAATGTCTTCTTGTGTGCCATATTGATGAGATACACTGGGGATATTTTCAATTTCCGTAACCGAACTTCTTCGAGGCCATGCGAGGAGCGGTCGACTCTTTTAGACTACATTGGGGAAGAGAGCGCCGATTTTGAAGTTTGGAAGATGGGCTTGCAGTACATTTGATTGCTAGAGTGAATATGTCATGAGTCTTGCGTACAAGTACTTTCTTATACCCGCCAAAGCCGGGATCATATCAAGACTGGCTGGGCTGGCGTGGGCTCCGGATTGAACTGTCGCTCGAACGCGTTGCGCCGCTGAAACCAACCTCAATTTAAGGATATGATATCAAGTTAATTAATCGACGTGAGTATGGTTGTAACTTGAAGCCGCTGTGATTCTGAACGCGTCTCCTTTGAAAAAAAAAAAAAAACACTTTTATCCTTACTCTTGTTTCTTCATACGTGCAGCACTCACGCGCTCACGGGTCAATGATAAGGGTCTTTGTGTTGTTCTCGCAAGGGCTGAATGATCTGAACGCCCAGTTGGGGTACTTACTTAGTGGCTCCTGATCTGATGATCGCTCATATCACGTGCCGATAGATCGTGGCTTACAGCTGCCTTGTAAATTTCTCACGGCATTTTCCCAGTCTTCTCGACAATCTCAAAGCACCCGAAGCACTGAACAAGGCATACAAGAGCCTATTAGCCCTCCTTTCCCTCTGTTCCAAAAATGAAGTACAACGCTGGTGGGTATTTTCAGGTTATTTGAGGATATTTCTCGGCACTTGGATGAGAGAGACAAGGTTGTTGAGGAAATTGTAGCGGGGGTTGGCTGGAATTGAGAAATCGATAGTGGGAGGCTGGAGTTGGAAGATGTCTTTCTTGGATTGATTTTATGGTTGCGGGTCAACTACACGAATACTGACTCTGTTTTTTTAAAATTATTCTTCATCTCTGATAGACGTATCTTCGTCTCGGCGCAAGTCGCACAAGGCTCACTTTTCCGCCCCTTCCTCCATCCGCCGCAAAATAATGTCTTCTGCGCTCTCCAAGGAGCTCCGTGGTAAACACAGCGTGAGTTTGACTCTTTTTCCTTTTGTTTTCCAAGAAAAGGACCAAAGTTCATCCGTCCCAGACCCGGTCCCTACCTATACGCAAAGACGACGAAGTCCGGATCGTGCGCGGTAAATACAAAGGCAGAGAGGGCAAAGTGACACAGGTGTACAGAAAGAAGTGGGTGATCCACGTTGACCGTGTGCACAGGGACAAGTCGAACGGTGCTACGGCTCCCATTGGAATTCACCCAAGTAATGTGGTCATTACCACTATCAAGCTTGATAAGGACAGGTGCGGCCATTTGTTTCTGTCTTCTTTCATGTACTGATCAAGACTATGCAGACGGGCAATCCTCGACAGGAAAAACCGCAAGTCCTCTGATACTGATGTCGCGATGGTCGACGTATGTGATTTTTCTTTTTTTTGGGTACCAACTCATCTTTTTGATTCTGTCTTTTAGTAATGGTATAAACTGCATCCACTTTTGTCACCTTGCGCGTTTCGTATCAAAAAAGAGCACCACCATGTATCATGTACCTATGCATTACATCCCTGCTATGCCATTGCTACATGTTATGCGGTTGATAGAGGAATTGCGAATCGTAACAGTTCGGTTGCGTGCAACTGCAAGGTAAATATGCATTGGTCGGTATATGTACATTATCCGTGCGGAGAGTAAGGGGATTAGAAAATAACGTCCTCGTCTTTACTGCTAAGTAAATCGGATGATCCTTCGACTTGGTCATCGATGAAGCTGGGTGTTTCTTCATGCGCTTTATCGCTCTCAATCTGTCTCGCAGCCGCATCTCTCTTCTTCTTTCCCTGCACCTTTTTCAATCTGTGAGAAATGTGAGTACAAGTTTGTTGACCGAGAATCAGGATACCAGACGCACCTAAAGAATTCTTCCCTATCCATCTCATCAAGCTCACTCATGATATACTTGATCGTATTATCCAATCGAGGAATGAGGATATGCTCGATGGCGTTAACCCGACGATTGGTAGCTTGAATGACTTCGTCGAGAATGGTGAACGCAGTCTGGAGAGAAGCTAGCTCGACGAGCGTTTCGATAGCTTTGGCGTACACTTCTTTCGCTCGAAGAACTTGTTGACCACCGCGTCCGAGACCGGTGAGATTAAAGTCTTTGACAAAATAATTTAGATGTAAACATATACCGCATCCGCATTTTACGCACCACTTCCCGCAACACGATCGACCTCAAATGCAGGCAAGACCACGCCAGAAACATTCTCCTGTTTGGACTTGACCTTGAAAGAAGCGGATTTTACCTGTTCCTGTACCAGATAGGATATGTCTCCTGTCGCATATGTGACTTCTGCTATCGAAAGCGACGCCAGCTGCATGACTCTGCCCATTTTCCTTTTAGCCTGGATGGAGAATGAATGAATGAGAGATCTGTAAGGGGGGATTATTGGATCAGATAGTATACCTCGTCCACCTTCTTCAGAATCGCTCTAAACCTGGTAGTCAATGCGTCCCGCTTCTTTGCCAGCCATTTGTGACCGTTCTGAGCACCCTTTAGACGAAGCTTGGTATTTGTGAGTGCCATCCGGGTGGCGAAAATGTTCTCTCGTGCTCCAGTTCCAGACATGGTGGGAGTTGAGGACAGAGATCGGGACTAAATAATTCTGTTTTTCGCACACAATCTCTTATGGCAACATCCAGCAAACAGTATCTCACTCGCGGCGAGGAGCTCTGGAAAGGCAGATCTGAAAAAGTGGTCTGTATTCACATTCTTTCGAGGAACTGGCTTCCAAGATTTTTTTGCAGAACGCAGAATTATTTGCTCTTACATACGGTGCTCTCGTGGTGCAGCTGATCCAAGACTATGAAGACTATAGCGAGGTCAATAAGCAGCTAGAAAAGATGGGTCACAATATCGGAACCAGGCTGATTGAAGATTTCCTGGCAAAGAGTAATTTGGGAAGATGCGCAGATTTCAGAGAAGTGGGCGAGGTGGTGGCCAAGGTGATTTCATTGCATTCTTCCTCACTGTTTTCTTACACTCTTTTTTCAAAGGTTGGCTTTAAATCATTTCTGAATATCACACCGGCCATTGCCCATACTACGATTCGGCCTGGAAGTACTGGATCTGCTCCGCCCCAAGCCACCAATAGCGCAGGCTCGTCATTTTCATTGACATTCGATGAGAATCCATTGGCAGAGTTTGTTGAGCTTCCTGAAGATGCCCTTGAAGGTGGATTGTGGTTCAGCAATGTCCTGTGCGGTGTCATCAGAGGTGCCCTAGAAATGGTAAAACCGCCGAAACGCGTCCGTTGTTTCCCTTGCTGAGTCCCGTTTCTTCAACCAGGTCCAAATGCAAGTTCAGGTAGAATTCGTATCGGACGTGCTGCGGGGAGACGAGACGACAGAGCTTCGGGTGAAATTAATCAAGCATTTAGAAGAAGAGGTACCGGTAGCGGACGATTAATGTGAATAATAAAGTTCTATTTTCTACCACCTCTCCAGCCGGTTAAGCTTCTTCGCCGTCTTCGCATTCGAACGCGTATTCTGTCCTCTAACTGGCAGCGACATACTGTGTCTCCTGCCTACGTAGCTTCCGATCATCCTGTGTCGTCCAATATTCTCCCGAATCTCCCTTCTCAGCTCAGACTCGATTCTGAGCTGCATCAATGGATCCCGGGATTTGGCACCTTCCTCTAGCTTTCTTCCAACTTTTGGTTTCATGTTACCCTTGTCGGCAGCCCTCGCGGCAGCAGCAGCAGCAGCAGCAGTATAGTAAACAGGAAGCCTGCCCAGCTTGCGTAAATTTTCAATCTTTTCCTCCTTCTTAACTTTTTGGGCCGCCCGAGCGGCGGCCAGTTCCGCCTGAATCTCCGAGATGGGCTTGTTTGGCGGTTTGGGAACAAATTTGACGGGGGCTAGAGGCTGTTTTGGTAATGATACAGCCGTTTGGGGTGAAGAAAGGAAGGATGCAAGGGCGGTTGTTTGAAAGGGCGTTAAGTTTTTGACTCTGCACCGGTCATGAATCTGGAACCGCGCGCAGAGTCGGTGAGAGAGGTGTGGTCCGACCCCGTATATAGACGTTAGGGCAAACTGGGTAACAACTATTAGTTGAATTTCTAAGAAAAAGATTTGGATTTTTAAAGAAACGAACACGGGCGAGCTGGTTGTCTGGCAGGTTGATGCCCAGAATATGGACCATGGTCAAAAGGTGTAAAGAGCGCGAGAAAATTTCCGAGTTCAACTGTTTACCACCAACAACCCCACAATAATGTCCAACAACAAGGCCGAAGGCCGTCGCGAAGATGCTCTCGCTAAACAGAGAGAACAAATGCGGGAGGATTTCGAGCGACAAAAGCAGAACCTCATTAATGAAACCGAAAAAGCTCGCCCTTCAACTCATCGTTTCGTCGGCCAGAATGACTCGATGGAGGATTCATTGAAGTATAGTACTGTCGGTCTCGTTCACCTGGAGGAATTTCAACAGAAACGTAAAGAGCTCGAAGAGGCCAAGGCCAGGGAGGCCGCAAGGACCAGTGAACTCAAGTAATATAATCTCTTCAATTTTCTTTTGCCGGAAAAGTGGCTTACAGGTCTTGGAGAATTTGTTTAGGGATGACATGAAGAAGGTGAAGAAGAGAAAGAAACCTGCAAAAGCTACCCTGTCTTTTGCTATGGATGATGACGAAGAGGGGGAACGTACGCCAGAATCTGGATCGCAAGAACCGGAAGAGGATCCTGAGCGCGCCAAGAAGCGAAGTAAATTTCGTAAAAACCCAAACGTTGACACTTCGTTCTTGCCTGACCGCGAGCGGGAAGAGGCAGAACGCAAGGAGCGTGAGCGGTTGAGGCAGGAGTGGTTGCGCAAACAGGATGAAACGAAGGACGAAGAGATTGAGATTACCTATTCCTATTGGGATGGAAGTGGCATAGGAAGAGTGTCCTGGTGAGCTTGACTCTTTTTTCCCCTCGACCTCAACGATCTAAGTTGTTTGTTAGTGCAAGAAGGGCGATTCTGTCAGCGGCTTCCTCGACAAATGCCGACAGCAGTTCCCTGAGCTTCGTGGCGTGAGCGTTGATAACCTCATGTATGTCAAGGTAAAATTTTACACTGTTTCCCCCTTTTTTATGCTCGCACTAATGATTCTCGATATACAGGAAGATCTTATTATACCCCATGCAAGTTGTCTTCCCAGTCTCCCTACCATAACTTGACATTTTCTGTTGCTAGCACCACACATTCTACGACTTTATCGTTAACAAGGCCCGTGGTAAATCTGGACCTTTGTTCAACTTTGATGTCCACGACGATGTTCGGCTTCTCGCAGACGCCACGCGCGAGAAGGATGAATCCCACGCAGGGAAGGTGGTTGAGCGTAGCTGGTACCAGAGAAATAAGCATATTTTCCCTGCTTCACGATGGGAGGTGTTTGATCCTGAGAAGAATTACGGAAAGTATACCATAGCGTAGTACATTTTTTCGCGTACATAATAAGCGCCCGTTTCTTTCAACAAAACTTTCTTTTTCCTTTCCAAAATGTCAAGACCAGAGCTCCAGGCTCCACCAGAAATCGTAAACTCGTTCACGTTCTCTTGAACTGTATCATAAAATAACGATGTTGTATAGTACTACGGCGATGCGGAAGCCAAAAAATACACCAAAAAGTGATTGCCCTCCTCGCACTCCTTCAGCATGCTTTTACCTTCATTATAGCACGCGAAATCAGCAAATCCAATCTTCAATGACCTACCGCGCACTAGAATTACTCAATCTACCACCTGAAGAACCCGCATTTTTGCTAGATATAGGATGTGGATCTGGCCTCTCTGGGGAAATTTTAGATGAAGAAGGATATATCTGGACTGGGGTTGACATTGCTCCCAGTATGCTGGGTGAGCGGGAGCAAACCATCTGTTCTTAATATGTTTCTAGACCTCCATCTCAAGAGGTGGCATTGGAACGAGAAGTAGAAGGTGATCTGTTTTTACAAGATATCGGACAGGGATTCGGATTCAGACCTGGAAGTTTTGATGGAGCCATTAGGTTTGGATTATCTTTTACTTCAAAAATATCTATATCCATTCAATCTTTCAAGCATATCTGTCCTCCAATGGCTTCTCAACGCCGAAACGTCTCATCCAACATCTTCCCCGCCTCACCGTTTAAGCCGTTTCTTCACCACGCTCCATTCAGCACTGCGGAACCCCTCCAGAGCTGTATTCCAGTTTTACCCGTCTTCGGACGATCAGATACAGCTTATAACTTCTATTGCTAAAAAAGCTGGGTTTGGGGGAGGTGTAGTTATTGATTATCCGAATTCGAACAAGGCCAGAAAGGTCTTTTTATGCTTGTTCATCGGCCAGCAGCAGCAACAACAACAGATGCCCGAAGGTTTGGACGGGGAGGAAGGAGACGAGGTAGACGGGCATGCGAGGGTGAGATTTGAGAAGAGACGAGCAAGAGATCTGAAGAAGGATAAGAACGGGAAGAGGAAATCACAAAAAGCAGTCGATAGAGACTGGATATTGAGAAAGAAAGAGGTTTGTCACTTTCTCCGCATTTTTGTTCATCAAAATTCTTCCCAACATTTTGTACAGCTGTATCGAAAAAGAGGGAAAGAGACCGTTCCGAGAGATTCCAGGTTCACTGGTCGCAAACGAAAGCCTACTTTCTAATATTAGTAGAATGATATTATTGTGACGATTATTCTACGCGAGGTGTAATATCAGGTACTTTTGGGCGTAGTTTCTTCTTTTACAGCATCTTCCGGCATGCCTCTAGCGCATCCTCCGCGTCATTGTTGCGGATAAAAAGCCCCTGCAAAGCGGCCATGCTTATCCTTTTATCCCTTGTGATACCTTCTTCGATTATATCGTAGATATCTTGTCCAAAATTCGTGGAAGAAGGCCCGTCAGATTCAGCGATGTAGAATCTCTCGAAAAGTTTTCTAGCCTGAGATGGCATCGCGTCGCCAATATATTGAGTGAAATCAACTCGGCCGGGACGAATGAGGGCAGGATCTAGCCTGTCAATATGATTGGTAGTTAGAAAGACGATGCGCTCCTCCCCAGACGCTACCCCATCGAGAGCATTGAGAAATCCAGAAAATGTCACGGAAGATTGGTATCTAAGCACAAGGGTAAACAACTTTCCATGTAGCCGACAAAGCATGCTTACCCGTCTTCAGATGTTTGCACACGCTTATTAAAGGCCGCATCGACGTCTTCGATTAGGACAAAACTTCGCTCAGGGACAGTAGAAAGTAAGTAGGTGAGCTTGTCGTCGCCAAGCCCTCGTTCGGAAAGGTTCAAAAGGCAGAGGTTGTAATTGAGGGATCCTGCCAGCGCCTGAATATATGAACTTTTCCCAGATCCTGGCGGACCGTGGAACAGATATCCTCGGCGGTATGGGATGCCTAGGACCAGAAACATGCGTAAATGAAGTGGGTCTGATCAGAACTAAGACTTACCTCTATCAACATACCATTGCCGTCTCTGCAGAAATGATTTAACGTCACTTTCTATTGACGCAGCGATCCCGTTGTCCAGGACCACGCTATGTAGCGGCCTCTTTCTCCTTGGAAGACCGAACGGGCGCCATTCTGTTCCCCATGGAGTTTGTATGACGAGTTTACCTTCTTGATCCTTCAAAGCAAGGTCCCTCGCTTCAGCCAGCAAACGGGGAAATATATCTCGATCCCGGGACAAAGTTGTCAATGTGACCGTTTCCCAAGGCGCTCCGGACATCATTTGCATTGAATGGGTGTCACGCTCCCGAACTACCTGTGAGCAAGACGGAACGTAGTTAAAGTTCAATGTCAACCTGAGCGAACATCCCTGACAATGTTCGCTGTAAGAAAGACACAAACACCTGCATCCAGATACCGTGATATTTAAACCAATGCATGCCTGTTCCGGCGACAAGATTGAAGAAGACAGAGGAGCTGCCGTTATGGAGTTGTTCAACAGTTGTTTCTACGCTGAGCCGATGGCTGCGAGAAATCAAACCAAGACCGCGTCCGAAGGATTGGTTCTTTTGACTTTGTTGAGCCATCCAAGCGAGAAACCAAGGGTATGCGCGATCTTTGTTGTTAATTTCTACTTGGACGAGTAGACGTCGTCGGAGAAAGACGTCGGCGAACCCAGCGAATTTGCGTAGACCACCGAGGACAACGCCTACACCCTTAGAAAGCGCGGAATGGTGGGAGGTGAGATTTTTTTTGTTATACTGAAAACGGACAACTCACCATTAACCCGAATCCAGCTTGAAAGTAGGGACTGGGGGTGGAAGAGACTAATCAGCGAATTAGTCAAGAACACTGGGGATTGTGCGCGTACTTGTCTAGTCCCTCGAGCCAATTTCTTGGACTTTGCCCAGCACTTGCTGGCGTAGCAATAGAAGCAGCATTTTCCAAGGCTTCGGCGGGCGGTGGGTTCGGACTGACCATGCAAAAGTTGTTGATAAGATGGACGAAGCGGAGGAACGATGAACTCACCAAAGGGTCGTGATAGTCACGTGAAATCATCAGCCACTGAAATTCAGAAGTTCAAGTCTTTTTCCTTTCTGTCCTTCCTCGCTTCACCACTCATCCACGGTACACGCGGCGGCAATGTCTAGAGCTCAAACTTTGGCAAATGCCTACGCAATTTTGGGGCTAGAAGAGGTGTCTTTCTTTCAGTTTTTTCCTACATTCCATTGACTCTTGTTAGGGCGTGTCGCTTCAAGTCGTCAAAATTTCCTACAAGCAGGTGACATGTCCATTGCATCTGTACATCTGGTATCTGAACCTGGGAAAATTAACCCCAATAGGCTGCTCTTCGTGCCCATCCAGACAAAAATCCTGGAAATCCAGATGCCACTGCTGAATTCCAACGAGTCGGAGAAGCCTACAGTACGATTTTGAAGCATCTCAACACTTCAGCGCGTGCTCCCAGGCGTTTTTCTGGGTTCGGCTACTCTGACGATGAAGATTGTCATGACGATTCCGAAGATGACTATGCCGAAGAAGATTTGATGTTCTTCATGTAAGTCTCTATCGATGAATCTTTTCCTTTATTTCCTAGCTTTTCCGTCGGTTTAGGTTTATGTTCGATAGGGAATTGAACGGTCGTACTTTTTCCGCAAGAGGGTACGGTCCTCGTCCTGGATTTAGACCAGGTTTCGCTCGTAAGGAGTATATAGTCTCTCTTTGCGGTATCTGATTTTTGCGTTGGCGCTATCTCTTTTGGCTTCTCGTCCACCTAACGAAGGACCTCCAGAAACTTCCGAGGATCGAGCAGAACGTATTCGTCGTGCCCGCGAAGAGCAAGAGGCGGCCGAAGCCAGGCGTAAACAGGAGGCAAGCGTTCGAAAAGAACAAAGAGAACGAGCTAGGCAACAAGGTAATGTCTCGTCTGCAAAGTCCTTTCTTGAAGTTTATGTACTGAGATGTATATGTTCTCCTTCTCCCATCAGAACGTGCAGAAGCTGAAGAAAGACAGAAGGCCAAAAAGGGAGAGAAGAAGGCAAAAGCGAAAGTCCAACGTCAACAAGCTCAAGACAGCGCTCGTGCGCGAAGGGAAAAAATACAAACGAATCGATCTGCTGTGTTCCGGGCTGCTCGTCAAGGAGACGCAGCGCAGGTGAAGAAGGCCGTCTGGGAAGACAACGTAGACGCCGCGGGTGGTGAAGTCAAAACCGGCTATGAAGAGTTCGTCAAAATTATGCCCAAAGATCCTCAAGAAACACTTTTGCACATTGCTGCTCGTCACGGTGACAGCGACCTCGTGCAATGGTTAGAAGAACATGGTAAGCCATCTGGATCCATTCTGCGTGTTCATGATGTTGAAATTTTTAGGTGCCGAGATTGAGGAGCGGGACAACGAAAATCGTACTGCCTTCCAAGTCGCCGTTCAGAATGGTCACCTAAAAATTATCACACGCTACTTCGAAAACTACCCTCCCAAAGACCTCGATCATAGTCAGTTCTATGCGAATGCTCTGTCTCTCGCGCTGCAATCCCACGAACCTCAGGTTATATGGATGATCCTCGAAAACGGTCTTGCTACCTCCAAAGATATCAACGATGGCTGGTCGTGGATCACCTCCGCCGAAGGTAACCAGTCAATTAAAAGATACTCTAAGGGCGTCGCTGGGAATGAGAAGTTCGACGACATCCTGAAACTGCTGATGCGTTATGGTGGCTTTACTCCTCCGCCTACGCCAGAACTCAAGCGAAAAGTTCGTCCGGCTCGGGACTCTGAACCTGAAACTCAGCCCCCTTCCCCTTCCGTTGATGTACCTCAGTCCCAAGAGCGCCAGCCATACCGTGGTCGTGGACGCGGTCGGGCAAGGCAGAGGTCGTGGTCGTGGTCGCGACTAGTTGTCTTGCCGCAGACATTATTCACTGTTCATATGCTTTTTTCGTCATTGGCAACATTGCTCGCTGCTCCTTGTGGCAGAATACTCGATTGTTTTTTTTTTGGTGTGGTCTCGTTAATTTAGTCAAATTGCTAAATGTATATATAGTCAATGCATAAGTTATTTGTAGTGCATACGCTGTAGATAATTGTGAATAACACTTCTCGAAATTGTGCATACAGTGTTTGAGCTGAATACTGGCATCCAAGCGAGGTTTTGGTGTGGATATGACTCTGGAGGTCTAGCGGCGTCTTGCTGCAGGGTCCACGGAATGGCCAGTAGGAGTGAGTCATGAGTCAGGAGGTTCTCAGTTCTACTGTAGGTCCGACAGAGGGTGAGGGGTATCTTCCACTTCTGGCTCCTTGCAGATCCCGTTGAATGAGGGGCGGATCTCGGTATGAAAAAAAAGCAAACGATACCAATCTTCGCTCTGATCTATATGTAACGCAATGAATGCATTTGCTGAGTGTAAAAAAAGGGCTGTGGCTTCAATGAGTCACTAACGAAATAAGTGCTTTTTCCAAGTCAATTCTTGATGCTGGGCCATGGCCAGATCGGTGGTCCCAACAACGGCAGGCTTACCATCTCGGCCTTTTTACCGTCGTTTCCATTGAATCAGATGACGAGGCACATGAGGAAAGCCTTGACTTTGCAGCGAAAGGATAGGATGGAAAAAACAAGTCATCAATACAGCCGGAACGGCATTACTTATGCGAATGGCGACCTGAAGTCGCAAATGAAAAGGTAGGACCTACATCTCCTCGTCCTTGACATTCATCTTGATTGTGAGCCATGCGTTGGAGTCGTTACACGGGTCTTGTCTTTCCATGCCTCGGGTAGGCTGGAAATTTGAATTTGCTTCGACGCCAGGAAGCTCTGATAGAAAGCTCGCAATTGGACATTATGTTCAAGAAAATGCAGCCATTGCAGGGTCTTGTTCGGAAGTTGCACTGCTGTCCAACAGGAGCTATGTCAAATTTCCATAATCAGACAAAGGGGTGGTTAACTAAGTTCTGAGACGAGATGAAAAAAGGCTTCTGGTTTTTGTGATGGAGGTGCTCTCCGATGTCTGGATTTGGATAGATTGTTTTTCTAGACAGCGCGGGGTTTCTGTTATTCTGGAGAACTTCGCCGTCAGTTCTGTCAGATGCTTGTAGGATTCCAACTTCACCGATCCAGACTCCCAGCGCATCGGCAGTATGGCGTTCATGTTGCTGTAATTCTATGGGCAAACAGTCTACCTGACGCTCGATGCACGGCTACATCTCTGGCTGAATCAAGTAGCAGCAGCACCACTGCTGGTGAATCCGGTCCACCTAGTCACAATCAGAAATCCAGACCTTAGTCTGATTACACGCTCAAATGCGACACTGATGCACCATCCCAAATCACCCAGATTAAACCGGAATATTGGCTGACTTACGGGTTCGGTGTACAATCGAATTTTCTCTCGTGTGTTGGCATCATAATATCGTATAGTTGAACATCACCAAAATACCGCATGTAAATGTGACATGGATCTATAAAGAATATGAGAGACGGGTCAGATTTTTTCGCTTCAGTGTACTTGTAGATCCGGGGTCAGAACATGAGTGGAGAGACGAAGCAAGCTCGCCTGCTCCTCCGGGAAACTTGAGAAATCTTGTTCCTTGGAAAAGCCGATTTCGCTTTGTTAGAGCTGGCCGAAAAACTTGGATACTTATCACGAATTACCATTATTGAATGGTTTTTGCTATTCGGCGAGCAAAGTGAATGCACATTGACATGCCTGGAGTGAATATGTCCATACAGGGAGAATTCGAAGATTACTTTGCTAATCGGAGAATTGCGGAACTGGCAAGGAAGACCTGGAACTTGGAAGGGGTGACAGACTAAAAGTAGGTATGTATGTATTTGAACGGTCTTTACAGATTTATGATATTTATTTGAAAAAAATTACTCATGAAGAATGGCGGGCGTCAAATACGACCAAACTCACGTGTTCAAGATGCAACTGCTGACCAATCACCACCAACCTTGACAACCTTGACAAACCTCCAACGAATACCGAAACGCGTAGAGATGGGTCGACTGGCTGAAATGCAGCGCAAGCTACTAGAGGTATAAATCTACTTATTTATATTTGCTCTACTGACACCTATGCAGCAAATGATGGGTCCCGAGGCGATGGGTGTCGCAAACGCAAACCTGGTTTGGTCGGACGAAAAAGTCTGCAGAAACTTTTTATGTGGTACATGTCCGCACACCTTGTTTACTAACACCGTAAGTTTAGAATTGGAGGGTTCTTTTTTGATCATGGCTGAACCCTGAGCCTCGCCTGCGCACACAGAAAATGGATCTCGGAGCTTGTCCAAAGTCACATACGGAACGCTTAAAGCAAGATTTCCTTGCCGAAAAGGAGAAGAATCCGAATGACCCCATTTTCAATCGCTTCCAGATGGAATATGAATCGAACATTTTTGCCTTTGTGGACGAGTGTGACAGACGGATACGAGCAGCACACCGTCGACTTGAAAAAACACCCGAAGAGAATGCAAAAACAACAAACTTGGTGAGTGGTCGGTGCCTTTTGTCTGTTGCCAACATTTTGAAGTAGATGCCTCCGTCCTAGATGAGGGAAATAGCTGAAATTGAGTTGGCCATTCAAGGTGGTACAGAAAAGATTGAGACGCTTGGTGTGTGGTGTTATTTAGTTCTGAATCCCTCTTATCCTGATATTTTGGTCAGGTGAAGAAGGGAAGGTTGACGAATCAATGAGGGAGATGGCTGCAATTGAGGCACTCAAAAGTGAAAAGGCTGACAAGGAGGTGTGTTCCCCTCATGCTACGTTTTTTATTTGATTTGAGGGTGCTGATCCATATGTGTGTGTGGGCCTAGAGAGAGCTGCAGCAACTCACGGATACCTCTGGCGCCTCTGGTCATCAGAAGCTTCGTGTATGTGATGTCTGCGGGGCGTACCTGTCTGTTCTCGATTCCGATCGTCGACTAGCCGATCACTTTGGTGGTAAAGTGAGTTCACAATCCGAACATGCCTTGAGTAGTTCGAAACTCTCATTCTGCCTCTTGCTTCCCTTTGTAGATGCATTTGGGCTACCACGAACTCCGTAACATGCTTGCAAAGTTCAGAGAAGAGCGGGAACAACGGAAATCGGCGCCTGCTGTAACTTCTACGTCTAGTTCAGGGGGCGCTGCGCCCGCTGCACCTTCTGGACGTTCTGAGCATCGCTCTTCACGAGATGAATACCGTGATCGGGATCGGTTCGACCGACATCCAACGTCTAGATACGAGTAAGCTTCATATTGCCCTCTGTTTCCTGGAAGTTAAATTGAAATATATATGGCAGCGACCGTCGCCGGGAGAGAGATCGTTCACGAAGCCCGAGAAGGAGGTATTGAGACTCCCGTCGCAAGCTATTGGCTAGTCTGTTGTAATAGGTGTATTTCATATCATCACCCCCCATTCAGTCAGGCAATCTTGGATCAACGACAGAGGAATCTCCACGTGCAGCTTGACTTTGAGGTGCTAATCATTACAAAGATGGGCACTATCCATAAACGTTAAGGCTATCTGAGCTCAAAGGTCAGGGATGCGGACGGTACTTTTTGGTTTACACAGCTCGTTCTAGCCAAGGGATTTTTTGCTATTTTAGTTTAACCGAATGCTGAACACAAATTCCGACGCTGCAGACGGCACTTGAGGTAAACACGAGAAAGCGGACAGGGCCATAGCACATATGTCAGATAGAAAGAAAGGAAATGCGGAAGCGAAAGCAAAGCAAAGGACATTGAGAATGTTGTAGTTCGGCGGAAGGATCTGGGAGAGATTTATTTATTATTATATTTTGTGACATGCAGGTCACGCTGTCGCCGCCTGTGACCTGCACGTCACCAGGAATCTCATGCGAAATAGCTCAAGGCTCGCAGTCTCTCTCTCTCTTCCATCATCTTCGTTTCTGTGGGCCACAACTCGGCTCGGTCTCTACTGGCCAATCTTCTGGAGCTCATTCTGGATTATAGTTTGTCCCAGTTCTCATATATCCAGGGTTTGGCTTCCATTTTGCCCGTTGAAGCCAATTGCCATTTTGCAAAGACACATCCAGCTGGTCTTTCGCCGAGCTACTATTCTCGCTCTCGTTTCACGGCAATCTCTTTCGACTCTTTGGGCTGTCAGCATTCCGCGTGTTCCAAGCTTCGATCTCATATTGATCTTGCAGTTACTGAGTTAATTGCGTGCCCGGTCATTTTCTTATAATACGCACGAAACTTTCTCGCCCTTCGTGCCTCTTTCGGTACTAGTCTTACATGTCAATCGACCCGAATCGTACTGCCGTGGCCTCACTGCCAATGGTTTTTGACAATGTCTCACCAGCCGACTCCGAGGTGCTTTCAAATTTCATTATTCCCCACGCGAATTCTGCCCATTCTTTATCTCACTCCCTTCTCGATTCTCAACCTACTAATGTTGTCGACTCGGATGGCCCAATGCAGCGTTCTATGCACGTGTCCTCAGCACCAACTGCGTTCTTGGACCCACCCAATCCCCTTGACCCTGCAGGTTTTTCTGTAGCTGCGTCGTCTTCAGGGCCATTTATACCGGAATTTAATTCTTCCTTTCCAGTCTCGCCCCCCTTGGAGAACGAGATGGCCATCAAGTTGCAAAATTCCAGCCACTCTTCTCTTTCGTCCCCCATGAATGGTATCCATGGGGCGACTTCGGCCGGGTTCTCCTCCGGAGTGTCTTCTTTACAGTCCGCTTTGATACCCCAGCCAACTGCCATGGCCCAACTCAGTTCCGCTGGCGCACTCGTTGCAGCCTCGCCTGTGACGTTACCTCCGGCTTCAGCGCCATCCTCACTCAACGCAGCACCTACACCTGAGGCGATGGGTATTAACACGGGCGAAAATGCTTTGATTATTGGCAGGAATATTCTCAACCAGTACGTCCAGGTGGCAATGCTTTCTTTTCTTCCTCTTTTGATTTATCCGTATCAACTATCTAGAGTTGTGCAGTCGGCCTACACAGCTGCCAATCTTTGTCGGTCGGAAGGCAGCGTAATGGAAGCTGGAAAAATCGTTTATGAACTCCGGGAAAAACTCGCCTATGTTTCAGGCGTAATTTATGAGTTCCAGAATATGTCTATGGATGATACAGTCAATGACACGTCTGCCATGTTCACAAATACCGACTACCCAACTCCAAATCCCCTCCCCGCCATTTTTGAAGCAGGCGACTCGTTCCCTATACATTTCCAGCATTCCTCTTCCAACCTGGGTTCCACCATCCCCCCAGTCTTCGATACCAGCCCAGATCTCAACCGTAAGCGCTGCGTTTCAGAGATTGGCCCCGAAGAGATATCGCTACAAAAGCCGGTTCTCGAGAGACGTGTGAAGCTCAAAACCGAGCCACAAGATGATACGAGTGCGATCACAGCTTCCGAGATATCGCATATGCATGCTCTTCAATCGCCTCCTCTTTCCCGACCATCGTCTCCTCTAGGTGGTTTCTCTTATCAAGCGAAGTCGGCAACGAATTTCAACCAGTCCGTTCTTCCGCCCAATGCCATGGCAACGACCAGTTCCACGTCTTCCTCCCAAATGCCTCCGATACGTTCTACCCGGTCTGAGAGTATGGTTCCCACGAGACACTCGCATTCAATGTCCACCGGATCGATCAGCGTCTCATCCCCAGCTAGGGCAACAACAGATTCATCCTCCTCTCAGAGGTCAGTTCAGCCTGGAGTTCCGGGTCGCATGACTCGGTCTGGATCGATAGGAGGAGGCGGAGGAGGATATGTTTCTCCCTTTACGTTCCAACACAACAAGCCGTATGCACAGCAATGGAACTCTGCTCCAACTGTTATCACTAGTTCAGCTTTCTCTTCGTCGTCGGCCGAAGACGACGGCGGGGATGAAGATGACGAAGAAGACTCTCCAGCCAATGGAAATCGTGCTGAGGTGTGTTCGTTTTTATTTCTTATCCTAAACTTTGTTCCTATCTGAAATCGCCTATCCACGTAGTCGCCGCCTACCAATGATGTCCCCCAGGAGTATCGCAATGAGGTGGACCGTATCTTTTTCGAATTTCTGAATAAAACGTGTTCCAATCGTGAGGTCCTTCCATCATTCATGTGTTTCATTCCATCGACAGTTCTTCTAGTGGATGCCACTGACTCGAAAGGAGAATCTATTCATCAGACTCTGATGGCGAAGAAAATGCAACGATTAGACGAATCTCTGGATTTTCGTCCCTTCAAGTTTCGTATTCAAGCCTTTACGAACGCCTTTCTTGAAGAAGTGAGCTTTTACACATTGAACATCACTTAATCAGTATTGATTGCATACCTAGCTCGCGAGGCAGGGCTATCCTGAAGAAAAGATACCAATGAAAAAGGTAAGAAATACTGCATGCACATCGTGCTCAAGTATTCATAGCCCATGCAGATACGAAATTACCTTTGGCGGCATTCTTTCATTCAGCGATACAATGAAGACGGGCGCAAGGCTAAGTCAAAAGGAAACCATATTTGGAACATTGAGGCGAAGAAGACTGCAGGTAACAAATGGGAATTCCGCCCGTTCTATCGCAAACTGGCGGGCTCGTGCCCTCCTGTTGCCTATTGCGGTCTTCGATGGGCTTGGAAACCTCGTGTATGGGATCCTCAAGCTTCATGGCCGAATATTACTGTACACTACAGCTCTCCGTCACTTCCCTCATGGTTGTCGTGGAAAGGAGACGAGCTTTCAGGTGTTCCAACTCCAGATGCTCAAAGTTGTGACATTTCAGTCATTGCCCAAGTACGTTCCAAGAAGTGTAATCCCGCGTGTCTAATTATCATGAATCCTTTAGTTCTATCTCGAGGGCCAGAATAATCAAATCTCACATTCGTTTCACATAAATATTGCCCCTCGTTCATCTATGGATCCTGCATGGACCACCCGTCCTCCAGCCGTCAACATTCCTCGCAATGCCAGTGACTCGATGCTGAGTCAACTTGCTACAAGGTAATATCTTTTTGAATTTGTTCACCTCGTTCTCAATCCCTCGTTCACAGAATGTCTCTCCCATCTCCACCCCGTCCTACCAATGTTTCTGACAATGCTCCTGCGCGCGTCGTCGTCGAGGTTCTACAAAACGTCGTTGCTCGTGTTACTGAGAGGGCTGAAGTTTCTCGGGTGACACATTCTCCAAATGGACAGCTAGTTCATCTCCAAAAGCAGAAAAATGCAGTAGAGCACAGTCTAGCTGCCTATGATTTAGCTCTCATGGGGCCGATATCAGACTCGATCCGTCGTTTAGCTGCAGCAGCCGAATCTGTAGTAGCGGAGGCCGCACAACATGCGGTTGCGCCGAGGGCCATAGCTGCCGGTGTAACTCCTACGCCTCTGCTAGCCATTCAAGTTGCCTCAATCGGGGAAATGTCCGATTTCACTCAAGAAGCTCTGGCTCTCGCGGTGACCATGCAGGGAAGCGCGTCTAATGATTTAGACGTCATCGAAACCACTTCGACGATCCTTGCTGCACATAAAACAGCTCCAGCCACAACTACTGCCTATGTACCCCCTTCCAATCCCGTACCGACTTATGTATAACACTTGCTGAATGTTTTTCTTTTTTCTTTTTTGGGTTTATGATGTTTCTGTTTGGGACTGCTCATCGTACATTCTTCGCAATCGATCTGATCATTTATAGAGACTCTCTGCTCTGCCTTTCACTGTTCGATGTGTACATCGTGTATCGCTTAGTTTACTGCACCTAGTATACGGTGCTTCCAAGTAAAGTTCCCATGAATGCTTGACCTTCATCTCGCGGTGACCCGTCATATGAATCAGAGAAATGGGGAGATTCGCTCTCCTCGTATAGTTCCAACGCATCGTTTGAGAGGACATTGAGGCTTTCGATGGTTGCCTCGTTATCGAGTAATTCTCGGCCATGCAGCAAGAGTCGTTGACAGATGGTAGGAATTTGGCATTGTTCTTGGAGCTAAAAAATAATTGAATTTGTGCCTATTTTTACGTTAGTGCCAATAACATTACTCACCACGACCTTGACATCCTTGACGGTCATTAATTTCGTCACAGCTAGTCTTCTTTTCTCCCCATTTTCACGCTTGTTTCGCAGGCGCTTAGATTGTCGGGCCGAACCTTTGCCGTAGGTCATCATCTTCTTGCGCGTGTTCTCATCAGGCTCAGTCTTGGAATTTCCAGAGCCGGCCGCATGAACCCGCACAGTTATTTCTGCCATCTCCCAGTTTGATAATCTGGAAGGAACACAGAAGTTTTAATAATAGCGGATTTGAAGTGGAATACCAACCTCTTGTGACGACATTCAACGCAGACCGCAACGCTCAATTCAAATGAATGCTCTTCGACATCCACTGCAGTGAGGGATATGAGCGGACCAGCAGAGTAACTGGGCATACAACTCAATCGCAGGCTGTTAGAGCGATCACCCTAACTCACAGTTTTTCCAGCTGATCCCAGTCAGTCCTCTTGATAATTACAGCAGTCGATTCTATATCCGAGATATGTAGGTTCAGCTCTTCGTGCTCACAAAAAAATTCCGAATTGTCCAAAGCAATCGGGCGGGGGGCTTGGGATGGGCTAGATATCCATTTCTTCCAGTTCAGTAAAAAACGCAGAGGAATCAGAGCACACGGAACGTTCTGCAAGAGGAATATTTCCCCGTCACGGGCATATTCGTACATGTGCTTTAACTGAGCCTGATATGGTATTAGATAAAGCATGACAATCATTATAAGCTAGCACCTTTTCGTTTTCAGCTTGCTTGCGATGCTCAGCATAATTTGCTTTACGTTCGGAGATTTCGACTTCGCAAATAGGACAAGTCTCTAGCAAATGATGGAAGGTTAGCATCAAAGCAACACATGGGGCTGATACACACCCTGGTTCCTTGGGACTGGGTTCCATCGAGGAAACAAAGAGGTAAGAATCTGGCCTGCCTGTGATTTACTTTGAATTCGGTGAATGTACTGCGAACAAAAGAGGGACCAACCCCTTCTGAGATGCATCGCCTCGCAGTCGTGCTCAAAGACAAATGGCCATGTTCGCAAAGAACATCATTCTGATAATCCGGATGATCAGGAGGTGGATCGTCTTCAGATGGAACATGCATCTTTGGCCTTTGGAGAATCCAATCTAACAAGCCGTTTCAGAAGGCATAATAATCCAGCATAAGGGAATAAAGGCACCTTTGAGCCAAGCTTTAGATATCCAGTAGCCAGATTGGTCATTCCCGGGAGAAGCATTCTGGTTAAATTGTGCTGTAAACCGAGGGTGCTCTATTTGATAGAGGCGTTCTTGGGAAAAACAAATTTAAGTTAAGTTGCACTAACGACGAAAGAGGCATAATTGGATATAACACCTTTGAATGCAGCTTTGACACATTGAAGGCAGACATCGTCCGATGAAAGTGCAGGTTCGAACACGCATTTAGTTTGCTCGACGATCTTACCATAAGCATCCTGTGAGTGCCGATAAGGTGCCATCACAATGTAATGATCTTTTTGTAGATTTTCGTACCCGAGACATGCGTTTCATCTTGTCCGCACTACGGTAGTCCAGGCGTCCATGCTCACAGAGAATATCATTGACAGCGATTTGAGTGGGTTCGATTCCCTCCGCTGGTTCGTTATTGAAGAGGCTTGCGGCCGTATGCACGGACAAATACTCTTCAATTGCCTTGCGGCTCACCACGACGCAGTCCTTCCAGAACTTTAGAACACGATATACATGAGTATTGAATCTGCTCTTCACCTGATTCTCTGAGGTCACAGACCAGCTGTTGCATATATCCAAAACTTGAGCTCTGCGCGCACTCAGTGCTGCCAGCGCCGATTTCTCCCTAGCAAGAATGAATTCAATTGCCTTCCAAAAATAGTCGCAGGTCAATGAGATCGGTACCTCTCCGAGTATCGATCACACTGTCTGTCATGAGAGGCGTTAAGCTCATCAACAATATTCATCACACGATGAGGTGGAGTGATGTCTTGGGCAGGGGAATCGGACTGACGCAAAGCATATATGAGCATGTACGCATCCCTAGAGGAAACATAGCTATCCTCTGGGTTAGTAAAGTTTAAGCGAACATGTCTGTCCAGTACTTCATACCATGTACTGGAGGCCTGATTTGACTTCGCGGATCTGTCGTGAATGTCAACATCGTAATAGCTATTCTGGGATACAGAGATATCTCACGGCTTAGCCTCATCCTCGGAGTCGTCTACCCTCTGCCGTTTCCTAGAACCATTGATTTGCTTTTTTCTCTTTGAGGCCATCGGTCTAGAAGGGTGATCAATTTTTTGGCTGGTTGTATACTAGAGCAAGTTACTTCTCGTCGGCCGAATGATCAATTTCAATTTCAATCTTCTTGGATGAGCGTTTGTCGCCTAATTTATCAATCCGAGTGACTTCTTCGTCGTTGAACTGGTACCAGGAATCAGCCCTTCACCCATTACATTAGTGTGCAAGCAACGTATTGCGAACAAGGAGATTATACCCGCTGTCAAAAACTTGAGCCTCATAGTGACCGTGATAAGCGCTAGGCCCTTTGTGCAGGAGAATACCACGGAGCTCATAAATATTGCTCGAGCCTTCAGCCGAGTGCTTGCTTGCTTTTCTCTCGGTTGATGAGCCAATGAATTGATTCATGTTAAGAATCTTGGGGAACGCGATCGTGCTTTTGGACTTTTTGCGTTCCATAGTCTTCAAGTCGTACACGAAGCGAAGTAAGGAGATGTGCAAAACCGGGGGAAGCTTTCGTAATTCTGTATACCGAGTAGCATCCTGAAGGCTGTTGCATTGTACACACAGATACCTGGTGAACAATTTAGCATGTAGGGATGTCATGGCGATGTGTACATACTGGTTGTCACCTGTAAGAGTCTCATGTTCAAGGAGGTTTTCGATACGATCTTCAAGCTTGGAATTATTCTACAACTAGCTCAGTATTGGTAGAGGGGACGTATGAGCTAGTTCTAGACCTGGAGGTTCACTTCAATTTCCAAGAAGTTGGTCGAACGTTCTGAGCAATAGCCACAGCTATCACATTGAGTACCGTAGACTTGCTCGCCTTCGAACTGAGATATATAAGAGAATGAGTGAGAGGGATCCATGACAAATGCATACTTGGGAAGTTATCAATGATTGCAAGGATACTTCCGGCTGTTTCTTGAACTCCGCATCTAAATGGGTCATAAACAATTTGGAGAACCTGCCAGGGCATGAGAACGGTGAACTGAGATAGCGATAATTTCCCCACTCCTGCGCATCTTGTTGTTCTGCAGCACGTAATTGTAGGCTCTCCACTAGTTTCGAGGGATTAAATACACTCTGGATACTATGCTGGAGTGCCGCAAAAGTCACTTGTAGCTGGAATATCGGCGATTCCTGGAATTAAGTTAGCTCGCCACACAAGATAGGTCTGGCAAACGCTACTACCATGAATTTAGACTCTGATCCCACCAATGGGTAGCTGTAGACACCTGCACGAAATATCGGATCCCGAAACCAGACTTGAAGCGAAGCATTAGCATAACAAGTAGCACCGAGATTCTGCCGGATGATTCAATCAAATCAGCATAAGCCAACGCTGAGTGAGAACTACGATGACCTTCAGTCCCACTGGTAAATCGGGATCTCTGGCGTCGAGCAAGGGGTTTTCACCTAGTTTGGCAAAATGCAAAAAGTTCTCTGCGGCGGACTCTGAATCCAAGGATGAGTGAGATGAGCTTATTCACCCCAACGAAGCCGGGGCATACCCTCGTCTGCCCATTGATCCTGTCCAAGATAATTCAAGCAATTCGGATTGCTTTTGCAGAATTTTTTGCTGCACGAGCGCGCCTCATCCTCGCTGTCCGAGATCACTATTACATCGTTGTGTTCGTTGTGGCTTGTGCTCTTGCTCCTGGTTTGCTCCAAGGACTGAGTACGTGTTTCCGACGTGTTTTTATGGCAAAATCGGCGAGCATTTCGCCCGTAGAGCCCGCAAGTGGCGAGCAAATGCTCGCGCGTTATTAATGATGCATCGGTGACTTCGGTGCCAACCCAGCCCCATGAATTGAGCTCATCCCGACGCAAGATTTGACCGGCGACGAGGCCATTAGAGGTGGAATTATTCTGCCTGGTACGCTTGCCCATGTCGGCTGACAAGCGAAGGTCGATGCAAGAAGCAAGTAGGAAGCAAAAGGACGAGGCTCCCAACAGGCCTTTGTGGCGGTCAAGTGACTTTCATCCTGCTTCGTCATCATGGACGCTCAACGCCCTCGTTGGCAACCTTTGCAGCGGATTCGAAGGCTTTTACAACGCAATGCAGACCCAAATCTAGCTCGAATTAAAAGAAGAAAGGCTTTGTATGCCCTGATAGGTCGTAGAATCGCGGTCCTCAGGTACGTCACTTTCATCCAGCTGTGGCCTTGAAGAACAACATCATCACTGCTAGGCTGTCCCTGTTTTTTGCGGGGTATATCTGGATGCTCGCTATCCCTTCTTCTCAGCTCGATAGGGGGGTCTATTTCGACGAAAATGCTATGCAGCCAGCTCAAGTACATTGCGGATTTGACACTACAGTATCGAGAGCTCACTAAATATGCTAGGTAAACACATACTGGAGCTGGAAAGAGGTGCATGATGCAGACCGCTTTTTAGACCAGTTGGAGCTACTTCGTGACTCAAATGCTACGAGTGAGCAGTGAGATCCAGGATAATTAGTTTCGTCTCTGCCGTTTCTGACACTCAAAAGACGCTCTCAGTTCATCGCGAATGAGTTCCGCAAAATCGGGCTAGCGGCATCAACCCAGAGCTACGAATTTACTGGTGTCAACAAAGTCAGTCAATAATTCGACATCATTGCGATGCGCACTGACAAATGTCAGGGTATCAATGGATCAAACGCCTACGCTATACTCTCGTCGCCTCGGATTTCAGGAGTGGAAGCTATGGTAATATCAGCTTCTTGGATTAGTAGGACCAACGAAGGAGATGGCACTTTGAATTTACGAGGTGTAGCGACTGTACTTGCACTGTCTAAATTTCTCAAACGTAAGTTCGCCCTGTTCGCCCTCGATACCAACTAAACCCTTTGCTCCAGAATACTCTTTATGGGCAAAAGACCTGGTTTTCATCATCAGTGATGGTTATATGGATGGAATGCAGGCATTTTTGAGTGCATATCACGGTCAAACTCAATCAAGTCCGTGACTCGCAAATTTCTCCCGACTTTACTCATTCCCCCTCAGATTTACGAGCGCAAGCTCTCGAACTTACATCGGGTGTTATCTGGACCGCTCTTAATATCGATTATCCTGGCCATTCTTTATCTCACCTCGGTATTTTCCATGGTGAGCAATAAATTATATATATATCACTTCTCTTGCTCACCTTCACATAGAAGGGCCTAACGGTCGATTACCCAACCAGGACCTACTTAACTCCTTTCAGCATATTGCTCGTCGTACCGGCGTACCCGTTGTCCTTTATGATCATAGGGATGACCTCGAATATTTGCATTGGCTTCCAGAAAATATACGGAACCATCGCGAAATAAGGACCTACTTCACTCAGGCTCGAAATTTATGGCGCCACATTGGGTATCAAGCCTCTGGTCGGGGAAGCGGAGTTCATGGTCTATTCCACCAGTATAGAATTGACGCATTTACTATGTTCGCCCTACCTGCTGCAGGCCCACACGGTTTCCACTCTCTCGGCCGGTGCGTTGAATTGAGAGGCGGCTTTATAATCAGATACTGATCTGGACTTTTGCAGGATTATTGAATCTACTCTACGGACCACGAACAATTTGCTTGAACGACTCCACGCGTCTTTCTTCTTCTACATCTTGACAAACTCTGACCGCTTCGTAAAAATCGGCAACTACTTACCCAGCGCAATTTTGATCAGCGTTGCGATGATGTTTGGAGGGTTGCAAGTCTGGGTTGAAGCCGCGTGGGCCAAAGGGCCTCAGGAGGAAGCCAAAACACCAGGAGCTGCTCCGATGACTTGGGTAAAAAGAAGGCGACCAATTCTTGAAGTCCTCTTCATCATGGTTTTCACGCATCTTTTCGGCGCGATGGTATTCTTTATCATGAGCAGCGAGACTTATAGCTATTTTCAAGTAAGCGCCAGAAATTGCTACTCCCTTGATGAGATAGTTCAGCTGAATCCACCTAGTTGGCACCCTTTCTGCTCTTCCTGGCTGCTTATGCTCTACCGCTCACAATCCCAGCAATAACGCCGCAAAAACGCTCAGAAGCCATCGCTCCTTTATCTCTCGTTCTAAAGGCGTTCAATCTATGCCTCAGCTCCACTGTTATTTCCATCATCACAGTTCTCAACTTTTCTCTTGCTGCTTGCTTGGCTGTAGCGCTGGGAATACCGCTATCAACAGCGTCTTCTTCGTCGACAAAGGCTGTCCAAATGGTCAAGTATTCAACCTACGTCGTACTCGGCTTGGGCTGGATTCTACTCAGGGGCTTTGCAGAGCGTATGATTTGGAATTGGGACGTGCTGAGCGCGTGGCTGCTGCCTTTCTTGTGCATTGTATACTTCCCTCTAACTCTTCAGGTGGCATTGGTGTGCATTATATAGCGGTATCTATTAATCAAATACTTTCCTATCTATTAGTACCTTACTAGACTCATCGCAATAGCCGGGAACGTGCAGTCATATAGGTGAACATACCCCCCAAAGTTAATCCTGCAAATGCAAAGCGTAGGCGAGTCACCCAAACGTCCCCTTGTTCGCCTCGCCAATCTGGTGGGATTAGAGACTGGAGAGAGCTACTGACTGACTGGGTACGCGCAGGTAGAGGCGTCGATAATGTTTGGTCGTAGGTACGATTTGCATGTGCGCAAAGTGAGGGATAGGAATTATTAACCAGGTCCTGTAGTAAAGGGTCGGGAAAGGGCGGCCGCAAGAGCAATAAAATGTGAGCGGCCACGACCGCGTCTAGTAGCGATGGACTGTAACGAAAGATGAAGTGAACAGGCCGCATTTATACGAGATAAGGATACACGGACCGATCTCCATTAAAGAAGTTGTAAGATCCCAAAAGCCGAGCGTAGAGATCGAGAGTAGTACGAGCTTTATCCAGCACCTTTTTCCGTAGCTCCCGTTAAAAAAGATGCGGCTTGAGGGAAACATTGCGTTACATACTTTTTCCCTCTCAAAGACCTGTAAAAATCTATCTTTTGGTTTGATTTCTTCTTCGGGCGCACGAGGATCCTTCAAGAAAGATTTCTTCTTCTCCCTCTCTTGTTCAATCCCAGGAAGACTCCACAGACCGGCAGCCTCCAATCTCGACTTGTACGACTCTTGTAATCTGAGCGGGGCGTAGTATCTTTGGGGAATTGGGAATCGGTATACGATGGACGGATGGACAAGTTCAGCCCAATTGGCATGTAAGGAGAAGAACATATGCAGCTAAAACAAACATCTAAGAGTTTGCTGTTGTGTGGAGATACAAAGACCAACTGACCACCAAATTCCCGAGATTGGATTCTGCATGAGCGAGCCACGCTGCATCGCCCGTCTTTGACGCGTGTATTGAGGAAGTCCCGACTGAATCCCGCAGGTACGACAAAATAGAAGAGAAAGAGGCAACAGTCTCCGTTTCATGTCTAATGAAAGGTAATTGGCCTACGATGGTACGAGTTACTCGAGCAGCATTTGGCGGAGACAAGGGGGGAGCATACCGGACGGTGAAAGGTCGGGATTGATGGTTTCGACGAGGGTGAACTGGGACGGAAATGCGATTTGCAAGTAAATAATGAGAGAAAGACACGTAGCATCCATCGAGGGAAGCCCCCATTGCGCTGGCCAGACGTATACTTCGAAAGTCATCGCGAAGAAAGGGCCGGAAAACAGCCGGAACGTCCGAAGACGCCACACTGACAAAAATGTCTATATATTTCAAGTATAAAACTACCAACTACATACATGCGTGGAACCAGAATGCTATAGCATCATAAACTAAGCGGAAGCGAAATCACAGCGAGATGAAAACAAGAAAGCACGTAGATAGCAAATAACAGACAAAGCAACGGGAAGCGAGAGAGAGAGGAGAAATAATGCGTTTACGCGCAAATGAAGCGCGCTATGAAGAACTATGGTGATGTTAATCCGGAGCGTCTCGTGCAAGCGGTAGACCGTGGTGCGTGAAGTTGGACAGCCCACCTGGGACCGTGGTAGTAGCACGCCAGCTAGCGGTTCTTCGCATGTCAATTGTCGGTCTCCGTAAAGGATAGGGATTCTTTAAATGAGAATGTGAGCTACGGTAAAAATCCCGAGTAAAATGGTGTACCCCAAGGTAAGGTTTGGTCTCTTCTTTAGACAGCCTCAGAGGTGGGGTCGGACTAGGTGTAGGAGGTGCAGCTGTGGCAGGAGCGCTTACAATACGACGAATTGGAGCTCGCGAATACGGTTTGGGAGACGGTGTGTCTGGAACTGGTTCGGTTTCCGAAATACCTTGAGCTTGCAGGAATTCTTTGGCTTTTCGTTAGCTGATACTACTGGAAAATATTCATAACTCACCTAGAGTCCTGTATCTGAACACGAAAGAGACATAGGTAGGTATCTTATTGGATTTTGAAGGGCTAGCGTCGTGAGGTTGTACAGCCCAGGTATGCGGAGACTGCTCGTAAGATTTATTTTCCCGGCCGAAGCTAAAGATGCTACTTGTTACGATAAATAGCATTAGCGACAAGTGATGCGTACCTTGCACATAGTTCGCCAGTCTGCTGTCGCGACGGGGAAATCTTGGATAGGTCTTGATATGGATTTGCTGGTCGAGGGGCAGTTCGAGTAACTCGCTTGATTTTTAAGGTAATCATACCAGCTTCTGATTTTGAGGAAGAAGGTGAGCCTTGGATTCGTGAGCATATACTTATTAAAGCAGGTTAACTGAGGACGGATCGGAGGACTAACTGTGATCATCTTGGGCCCTCTTGAACACGAAAGGCGCCTCTGTAGTTTTTGAAGTGCGAACCCCAGAGCGATAGGTGGCGCCAGAGCCAAGGAGAAATCTTCCAGGAACAACCACTCCGTCGAGGGTGATAAATGTGCAAGTGTCAACCTTTCCTCCAGCGTCTGACCAATGCACCGAGAATGTCTTGCCTTCTTCCCCTGGGATCCAACAAGAAACTTGATTCGTTTTACTGTTTATTGCTGTCAAATATTCTGGAACCGGAAGACCGTCGACCACAATCCACGCCTGCACCAATATCAATATTGCGTTCCTAGAGGTGAACGGAGTGATGTCTCACTGAGAATCCGCGATGTGTTAGTGGCATTCGTTAAAACATGAACAAAAGTCGTTGATTGTGAGGCAGAGATAGGTTTCGCAGATCAAAAATTGAAAGGTTCGAGTTCAGGAACAGAAAACTCGCTAAGATTGGGCAATACTTACCACGTGAGATTTGCCTTGTATTTTGAGCGCTCGGCGCCAGGTGCTCACAGATCACATGATTTTTGGCTTGTTATGCTTCTGATTTTAGCATGGCCACCCACTTTGGCCCAATTTTTGTTTTCTTCGAAGTCGATGGGGAATTGAAAGAAGGAGTGCATTGCGAGCCAAGCCTCCTTGAAAACACAGTCTTCTACTTCCTGCTCCGGGCCATGTCGAGCCACCTTGAGAATACATACGGAGGCTTATGTCCTAATCGGGACATAAGCCATGGAGCCCGGCTGAAACGGGGCCCGGTTGTAGATATTGAATTGCACTTTTGTCATCGAGGGCTGGTGAATATTAGCGCATTCTGTATGATACCATATACGTCGCTTGCAAAATCCGGGCGTTGATTCTTTTCTGGATCATATTCTAGTCGCTCAACCATTCTATTGAAATATGGGGTGCTATGATTTGATACAAGTAATACGGCCAGAAAACAAGTGAACTGAGGCTGGCTGCGAGTCTTGTACGTGAAGAGTGATGAGCCGCATCACATGATCGTCCGAAGACTCGCGACTAAGTAATTACTCACGGATCACATGATTTGGCGACCTACTGTCGCCATACGCCTTCCATTAATGCCACCCAAACGCACCAGCTCCTCCAAGCGAAAGGCTGTATTGGAATCAGAACATGAGGATGACGCGTCTTCCTCCAGCAAAAAAGCCAAGTTTTCTGCCAGCGATGACACGGTCTCGAGCGGAGGCCAACCAACAAACAAGGTCTTGCCGTTAAATATATCATTTCCTGAACAACACGCAGGGACATGGAGAATCGCAACTTGGAATGTCTGCGGACTAGCCGCGAGTCAGAAGAAGGTCTGCCATAGCGATTCTTTGAGGCATTCTAACGTGCTGAGCCTCACTTCTAGGGCTTTAATTCCTACGTCGAAGCAGAGGACCCGGATATGCTCATATTGACTGAGACAAAAGTTCGTGCAGAAGATTATTACATTTTGTAAACTGACCTTTTTCATCTTCAGGTCAATAATGAACCGGTGGACCTCGCACTTAAGAAGAGATTCCCGTATTCCTTCTGGTCAATAGCAGACAAGAAAGGTTACTGTAGGTAACTTTATGTCAATTTGGTTTATCTGTCATCCATTCGCTCGCCCCTTAGCTGGGACCGCCATTCTCTCGAAGCACGAGCCAGTGTCAATAAATCGAACCCTCCCTGGACACGCAGATCCTACATCAATAAAAGGTCGCATCATCACTCTGGAGTTCCCTAATACTTATGTTGTTGGCACATATGTTCCTAACGCTGGAACTGGGTTAAAGGTATTCATAGCTGGGTTTTTTGCCTGCGAGAGATGTCCTAACCAGCCTCGATAGACCTTGGCTGAGAAAATTGAATGGAACATCCACTTCTCGAAGTACCTGTTTGAACTGGACAAGGTAAAGCCTGTTATCTGGACTGGAGATGTCAACGTCGCGCCTACAGGACTGGGTACGCTTACACTGCTTTAATGTCCCTTCATTCTCATCCTCTCGTAGATCTTTCAAACTCGAAACAAAATTTCAACAAAACCCCAGGCCATACTGAGGCTGAGATAACGGCTTTCAAAAATATCCTAAACCCCCCAAATTCCGATCCAAATGCCCCCAAATTCGAAGATGTTTGGCGGCAAAGACATCCAAACGACAAACACTATACCTATTTTTCATATCGCTTCAACTGCAGGCAAAAAGGCATAGGCTGGCGATTGGATATGTGTAATTGCCCATACTATCCTACAATAGCTATGTTTTTGACCACGCCGTTCTAGTCGTATTAAGTCAGCGGATCGTAGAGCGAGTGAAGATGGTACGTCGTTCCTGTGCGCTCGAGATTTAGTGTTCACATCGCTGGTTTTTAGTGCGAGATTCGCAGTGAAATTTACGGAGCGTCAGATCATTGTCCTTTGACCCTGGAGATTGAGGGTCCTTTATGATGTTTTCTATCCAAATTACAACTGTTTAATCAATACTCGCCGAATCTTGTATGTCCTGTTTGCTCGGCGTGAGCTCGTGCCTCCCTCTCTCCCTTTAGTCCTTGCCCGCAAACCTGACGACTTTCAGTACGAATCTTACATCGTTATGGGTATGCTTACTTCGCACTTGAGGTCAAATGTAGCCGTGTTGGTAAATGCCTTTTGCGATCGTAGGAAATCTGCTAGTTTCTTCGCTGCAATCAAGATATTATCATCGGAAGTATTCGTTGACGTCTTGCAAGAGCCCGATGTGAATTTGAATGCAAGGTATGTACGATATAACTTACAATAGGGAAGACGGTCTGATGCCAGTCTGCAGGAGCATCGACCATCGGTGCTAGTGTTGCGGCATCGTAGTGGATTCCAGAATATATCACAATACAGCGCATTCCGCCAATTCCACCATCGGTACCTGCTGTGAATTGGTCTATTCGACCAGTTTCAACGTCTATCGAGCATATTTCTGTCCGATAGTGGGCGGCCAGGATGGTCAATTCGATCGCACCGCCCCAAGCTGAGGGTTTGAGGATTGTATCAATGTATTTGGATGGAGGCATCCTAGCCAACTTGATGAACGATGCAGGAAACAGTAAAGAGAGTTCGGATTACCCCAAGATGGCTTCGTTGTACGTTATCGGATCCTTCTTTATCCCATCGGCAACAACTTTGAACGAGAATAACAGTAAGGATTTAGGGATTCCAGGATTGTAGATCAAGGACCAACTTTGCCTCATTTGGCTGGCTTTATTCAGATTCTGTTCGAATATTAACGCTACCGATGCGAATAAACAAGAATTGTCATCGGGAACGACCTGTGATGAAAGTGGATATGAGTTGATAGCCTAGGTTGCACGGCTTCTGAAAGCCTGAACGTACGCGATGGACTAGGACACTTCCGTCCGATGTAGATACATGAGCTGGACCTTTCGACGAAGCAGATGGGGCGACGGCCGGAGGAGATACAGCTGCTGGGGTCGAAGTTTTGCTTTGTTGCTGGACTTGTGCTGCCGGTTTGTTTGTCCCAGGTCCCCTCGAGGGGGACTCATGTGCCTCTTCGCCCACAATCAGTTGATCCCCGCCTTTGAGACCTAGACTTGATATTGGTAATTCCGGGATAAGATCAAGGCTTCTTGGAGGATATCCGGTCTTCACTGCATGTCCAAATTCGAATAATTATGAAGATAATATTTTGAGGGGCAGAAGGATCACTAACGAGATTGCCGAGAAGGAAGAATCTGAGATGCCGCATAGATCTCCTGTTGAAGATCCTGTACAGTATATGCATCGTTTTCAAAAGGGACCTGGATAGTAGCTACGCCTTTTGCATGTCGAATGCGTATTGGGGCCATCGTAGAGAAATAGCAAGTACGTCAGTCAGCCCAAAATGGGAATTTCTCGTGACTTGTCAGTGAACGGCCATGGGCGACGACAAAATACGGTCTACAAAGTTAAGATTCAAAGGCGAACAGCACAAGAAGAAAAGAAGAAGAGACGATGACCACGACGAAGGAGGATCTAGAGGCAAGCGGCGAAAGGAAGACAATGTTGACCCCGACACTTGGGTCTTTCCCGAAAATCCTGCTGAAATACGGGGACCCACTTTCATCCTTCACCCGTCCGACCCTTCTCCAATTTCTCTCAATTTCTCTACAGCAACGAACCGTGTAGTCTTGCATATACTGGACAAGGAAAAGTCGGAAGTCGATGCCCCGCCTCCGCCTCTCCTTGAGCGTACACCCACCGACGTCGCTCAGGTCTGGGTCACAACCCGGGTCGCCGGTGCTACGACAATAAATATACGATCAGGCTCTGGGGAGGGCAAATTTCTATCAGCCAATCAATTTGGCATCGTTTCTTGCGATAGAGACGCTCGAGGTCCTCAAGAGGAATGGACACCGGTGATTATGCCAGATGGGATGGTTGCACTGATGAACTCGTACGAAAAATACCTCAGCATTGACGAGGTCGCTGGAGGTTCTATTCAGCTTCGTGCAGACAGTGAAGAGGTCGGCTTCAAGGAAAGATTCTGGCTCAAAATTCAGAACAAGTATAAGCAGGAAGCGAACGATGAAGAGAAGAAGAAGGAGGGTATGGTAGGGCCACCAGAGATTGATGAGACTGGAACAAAGTGAGGATTTTCTTCTGTCGTAGAAATTCTGTCCTCTTAACATTCAAAAGCCACCTATACCAGGCCTGGGGCGCCGGTCGAAGCATGGTGTCCAAAGAAGACAAGAAAGAAGTGCGCAGTGTATTATATTCTGATTTGTTTCGTCCCTTATGTACTTTACTTTAATAGCTGAAACGTGCGCGGAAAGAGGGCAGGCTCGCGGAGGCGCTGTTAGACCGACGTGCTAAACTAAAAAGGTGAGTCAAGCAAGAACCAAGTTTGTCGCTTCTATCACACTCTTCTCACCTTCTATCACAGTGATCGCTTTTGTTAAATCTTTTTACCCTGTTGTATATGTCTATCACCTATCACTGCCCATGAGTCATCTTCTGTTTCTGTCTTCGCTGTGAGTGTATATAAACCTCACTTGTTCACCATGGAACCTCGACGAATTTCCCTACCTCGATGGCCCAAGTCGGTAGCATCCCAGACCGAAGAGATTCCCTCCCAAGGCATTGGTCATTGCAAGATCTACAGAGAATAATGGGATGGTCCTCTACATTCAAGTTTGATCGATTCAAAGTATCAGCGCTTCATCCAATGCTTCACGGGCTGTCTATACTTACGAATCTTGTTGGTTCATGAAGCACATCGTGCTGGACGCACTCAATCAATTTAAACTTGATGACAAGCTGCCACACACTGACCAAGATGCTGAAAAGTGGGACAGCCTTGTCCAGAAAGTGAGTTGTCTCTTTAAATCTTCTCGCGCTTACGCTCATGGCTCTGAAGGTCGTAGAAAACGAAGGAGCTCTCAATGCATTTGTTGACTTTTGGCCTATCAAGGCATATTTTGACTTCTATACCACTTACAAGGCCAGAGCGTTGGGAAGAACCCCCAGAAAGCGCAAGAAAAGATCTGATATTCCTGAGCATATGAGAGTTCAATCTACTCGAATTGTCGTAGGTTTATCTTACCCACGTCGCTTCGCAATAGTTAGATACTTATTAGACCAATACCCAGAAATACGTAGGTCTTCGACCTCCTAGTAGCGAACACTTCGCAGACCCTCCCTCGAGATCTTACGGTAGCCAACGTCATAAAAAGGTGGGCTACATTTACTGAATCTCAGGACCTGATTGACTGAAATGCTTTCATTCTTCTTGACCAGCTCCAGCGTCAACGAAGCCCGAGCATCGTGTGGGTCTCCCCCGGCGCCCCTTCACCTTCACCTGCTCCCTACTATCTCGCCTTTGAATCAGCCTTTGACAAAGAAGTCCGCCAGCCCTGTTGGGTATGCAGAAGTGTTCCAGAAGCACTTCATGCTTACCGCCTCAGAGAACTCTTTCAAAATGATTCTCTTTGTAAACAAGAACTGAGTATCAAAATTGGGCTCAGGTGTGACTTGGACCTTGACACGCTGCTCTCCCTGAACCGCCCCACGCGCGATGAGCTCTTTCGCGAGACGGAGATGAATACAACATTGGTTCAGAGGATTAACAAGATATTGGCTTCGGAGAAAGTGAGAATTTATTCAAAATTTGTATCTGGAAAAAGTGCTCAATGTCTATAAATACCTCTCTTTCTGTCTAATAGCCTCAGGCTCATGCTATCCTAAACATCGCCGTTCGTATTTATTAATTTTTTGCCTTCTTGCTTATGCACCGACCAAGAGAGTCTTACCCTTTGCATCATTATTTGTTTCCTTTTTAGGAATGCGATTTCCGCAGGTACATTGCCAAAGTCTACCCTTGCAAGGAACATCCGGCGCTGTCGCCCAAGACAGACGTTCCGCCACATCTTCTTGAACGATTCAACCGTGTCCGCCTGGATCACCTTCTACCTGCAGTATTTCTACCTCTCCAGTATCGTGAACAACTTTCGTCGCTACATAAAGCAGCTCTCCTGTGGGCTTTGTGCTCTGAGTAACTGTTCGGCTGGCTACTCTATGCCTCTAGCATAGAATACTGCACATAGTTTATTTGTTTTTGCTCTCATTCCACCAACCACATACACATATAATGTTATGTACCACGTCACACAATTATATTCATGAGGTTTTAACACAAAAAATCCGCTGTGTTTGTCAAAACCCGGGCTTGGGTTCAGTTATGTGTTGTATACATAGTACATAGGACAGCAACTATGTGTTGTGGAGGGAAAGGATAAAAGATGACGTTGATAATGCAAAGAGGGGAGGGAGAGGAATATAACGCAAATACTATGATCGGTATTGAGGAAGGTAGGTACGAAAAATAATGAAGACGAGGTCAGTGTATGGAGAGTACATTGATCTAGAGGTCGTCCTCTTCTTCGGGAAGGGGTACAGCCTCAGCCTAGAGATGGCAAGTCAGTAATAAAATAAAAAAGACCTGATGGAAAGATGAATACCTGGGCCAGTTCCTTGTTGTAGGTTTCCATCAGAGCAGCATCGATGGGAACTTCAGCAGGAGCCAAAGCGGGGGCGGCTACAAACTCGAGGGTCGCGTTGCTTATTTGGGCATTTGTATCAGAATCGTTGACCAAACTTCATTCAAAATAACCAACGGCTCACCCAACCAACTTCCTCGCTAGCCAGAGGAAAGGCTTCTCAAAGTTGTAATTCGATTTGGCCGATATTTCAAAGTACTGGAGGTTTTTCTTCCTGTGGAAGGTGACTGCTCCAGTTTTGACTTTTCGCTCCTACACACATATGAAATCGTTATCGGGGGAGATCTAGAAGGATCATTGAGAGAGACTGACCTTGACGTCAACTTTGTTGCCGCAAAGGACGATTGGGATGTTTTCGCAAACACGCTCGAGATCGCGATGCCAGTTGGGGACGTTCTTGTACGTGATTCTCGAGGTCACGTCAAACATGATAATACCACATTGTCCCTGAATGTAATAGCCGTCCCGGAGACCACCAAACTTTTCCTGACCAGCCGTATCCCAAACATTGAAGCAAATGGTACCAAAGTTGGTGGAGAAGGACAAAGGGTGGACCTCGACACCGAGGGTGGCTGAAAGATGTAGTGTGAGCTTGGGCATATTGTGGTAGTAGTATCGCGCGCGATCGGGAGAGAAGACGCGAAGAAACAGAGCAGTAGCTGCATACCGATGTACTTCTTTTCGAATTCACCAGTCAAGTGGCGCTGGAGAGGTTTACAGAGATCAGCATCCGATCCCTTTTTTTGCTCGGCAAAACCACACCAAAGCCCAACTCACCTTGACAAATGTAGTTTTTCCAGTTCCACCGTCACCGACTGAACATCAGCGTTGATCGTTGGCGGAGAAAAAAAGATTGAAAATTGAGAAACGACAAAGAGACATCGATACGAAAGAAAATTGCTCAGCAGGTTGTGTATAGATAATGGGATGAAAACACACCGAGAACGAGTTTGAAAGTTGGGATGTTGCTCTGTTCAGTCATAACGGGACGTATATCTATGGGAGGAGAATGTAAAGGTTGAAAAAGCCAGAGATTCCGCCCAACCAAAAAGTCACGCGGCACAGCCACCGGAGCCGCAAAAAAAAGAAAAACTAATCAAGTCAAACAGACTCGGTGCGTAGGTGGCCTCCAACTTGGAAAAGCGTTATATGCATTCATTTCGTCGAGATGTTAGGCATCCAAAAGGATTGTCCTTTGACCCCTGTGCACGTTTCAGCCACCAGCCTCAGGTTAATGAACGCGTAAACAGGATTTCGTGCGCAAAATGCCGATTTTCCGCAGGCAGTGAGAAACCGTCCTACAGGACATCCTGGGTAACAAACAGTTCTAGCTAGGATGCTGTTATGCCACAGTGGTCCGTAGATTTCCAGACTAGCGAAGTATATATACGACACTTATTTGGCAAAACAAAGTGAAACGGGTAAACGAGCGGGTAAATCGACTGGGTGATGAGTCAAGGACGTGCCGGGCGGCAATTGAAAGTTTTGCTCTTCGAACCGGTATTAAAGGAACCGTCAGGTTCCTCCCAGGCCTCTGCCACCCCATTCCCGTTCCCCCTTTTTTCCCGTGGCAAGCTTTACGACGGTCATGACGTCCGATTCATCCACTGAACAAGCTCCAGCAGACCTCGCCTCCACAGCTGCCAATAACGATACTACTACTAGTGACAGGCAGCCAGGTCAATCATGGAAGGAAAACGAAACTCAGGTCCTGCCGAATAATCGACTTCCAATCGTATGTAAAGTCCACGTTCTTGGCAATCAAAATATCTGATATGACACCTCAGGTATTCTTCGGTTTTATGTGCACCATCTTCTTGGCAGCGATGGACCAGGTATGTCGGCCGAAAGTTCGCGTCATTTCAATTGCTTCATCTACTACTAGACCATCGTTGCTACGGCTCTCCCAACCATCGTAAAGGATCTTGGAGGTGGCGCAGATTATAGTTGGGTTGGCAGGTGAGGTTTTGTTTTCAATCCCGAAACTTTTAATGTACTTATTCAGCGCCCCCTTCTTCAGTGCTTATTTATTGGCAGCTGCTTCCCTGGCCCCTCTATACGGAAAACTATCTGACATCATTGGTAAGTAGTCATTTCAACTGAACGTTGCTTCGCTCATTCACGCGTTCCCTGCAGGACGAAAACCAATCCTTTACGGATGCATCGTAGTCTTTCTTGTATGTATAACAGCTCATGTCACTTCACGGTATCTGACTTCTTCGTTTCGCTAGATCGGTTCTGCTTTGTGCGGTGCCGCACAATCAATGATTTGGTTGATCGTTTGCCGTGCTGTCCAAGGTATCGGTGGGGGTGGTATCATTCAACTGGTCAATATTACGATTAGCGACATCGTCCCTCTCGAAGAGTAAGTATTCCTTACTTTACCCTCTGCCCCGTATACTCACCCCCAGCTAAGCCGTGGAAAGTACGGCGGACTCATTGGAGCCACCTGGGGTATCGCTAGGTGAGCTACAGTGTCTTTGGAATTGCGTGATGTTTATCGTTCTTTTCCAGTGTCGTTGGACCTCTTCTCGGTGGTGTATTCACCGACCACGTTTCATGGAGATGGTATGCGCATCTTTTTCGAAGTTAGCCTTTTCATACTTACGGTTGCTTTCTCAGGTGTTTTTTCATCAACTTGTAAGGATTAGAAGCATTTTTCTTCTTCGTCAGGTTGCTCATTTTATATAGACCAACGGGTGGCGTAGCTGGGCTTCTACTCTTCTTCTTCTTGAACTTGAACCCTAGAAAACAAAAGTCGTTCCAAGAACATGTTCGCGAGTTTGATTTTATTGGCCTGGGCCTAATCATTGCAGGAGTCGTCTGTCTATTGATTGGATTGAACAAGGGTCAGACCAAATGTGAGTTTCAAAATCCCGATCTGGATGGAATTGTTTCCAATGCTATCCGTGCAGGGAATGATGCCGCCACTATTGCTTTAATCGTTGTTGGTGGATGCCTATTGTTTGCTTCGGGAGTATTTGAAATGTACACCACAAAGTCTGCAATCTTACCACCCAGACTGTTCAAGGTAGGCAAATTCAACTTCAAGACTAGTAGTCATTCAGTTCATATACCCCGTAGACTCGTACTACGGGCATCATTCTGGTCTCAACTTTTCTGCATGCGATATCCTTCTTTACTGGGTAATGCCACTTCTCCGCTCCACTTGATCTGGGCTTACAAGCCATTTTTAGTGCATACTACCTACCTGTCTACTATCAAATTTTGGGGGCGTCTGCCACCGGCTCTGGCGTGAAGAACCTGGCATTCTCTCTCGGGTCTTCTCTCACCTCGGCTGTATCTGGTATGATCGTATCCAGGACTAAACGATATCGGCCAGTTATGTGGATTTCGTGGGGCCTCTTTCTCCTCGGATATGGCTTGATGACGACCCTCGATAGTCATTCCAACACGTACGTATACCCTACTATGTATTCCATAGTCGATTCTGATCATCTTATCCAACTGACACAGTCCCAAAAAAGAGCTGTACCCGCTAGTCGCTGCGTTCGGTATCGGAGGCTTATTCCAAGTGAGTAGTCTTGAAGATACTCTAGTCATGTCTCTTATTCTTTCTATAGACTCCTCTAATAGGTTTACAAGCTGCGATGCCACTGAAGGATATGGCCACGAGTACAGGAGCGTATGGTTTCCTTCGTACCTTAGGCGGAACCATTGGCATCACCATTGGCCAAGTCGTCTTCTCAAGTGTAGGCCCACTCCGTTTCTACAATGGTTTGCGACACTCATAAGTTGTAATAATGCAGACCCTTGCACCACGTTTGGCAAAAATCCCCAACCTAACGATTAATACCTCCGGAGCTGCATTGTCAGAGGCCGTTATAACACTGAGAAATATTCCCGATCCTGTCGAACGAGCGGCGGTCATTCAAGCATTTGCAAAGTCTATCGCTTCGATATGGGTTGTTATTACCCCAATGGTCGGAGCAGGATTCCTTATGGGTGAGTAACTTTCAGCTGAATCGGTCCTACCCACCTTTACTGATTGCAATTCTACTACGCATGACAGTTCTCTTCGTCCGACAGTATACCCTTAACCGAACGATTGTACGCTCTGAAAAACCCAACAAGTCGACGGATCCAGAGAAGGGGGAGTCGGCTGCAGAGGTCGAGAGTGCTAGTAGGCCGACTACTGGGTCCGACGATGAAACCATCGGAGAACATAACAGCCCAGAAATCGCGGTCGTCACCGAAAACGTCTTGTCGAAAGAAGAAGGCAAGAAATGACAGGACTCAGAGTACATATATGGATGGATGGATGGATGAATATCCCCCGAGATTTAATCAGGTAACAACACATTACTATCTACTGTAGAAACTCTGGAATGATTCAACCGTGGTTTTAATTTACATTTGTACTACTTATATATGGATGGAATAGATATGGTGGTCGTGTTCTTGTTTCGACATCTAATCTAATCTATTGAGCCATCCAGGTATCTTCATAAAGTTTTATTATACATTGGATTTAATTTACCAGAACGGTTCGGACCTACGCGGCGGGCTCGCCACGAGGTGGGATAGTCCCTGATGAGACAAAAGTTCGATGACAAGGAAGTTGGTACTCGCTGTACTCTACATATGAGGCCAACATCAGCGTCTCCGTAACAATCCGCCGCGGTCTCGGTGGGTGCGGTAAGAACCACTGAGAGGGATTTCATTGGACGAACGCTCTTTCTCCGATGAGGCTTGGAAGGTGGACTTGTTAAGAAGGCGCATTCAGGAGAGGTACATATGCGAACGAACTTTCACCTCACAGATGTGGGCCGCATGGCCGAAGAAATAGTTGCGCAGGGCGGGCTAGTTCCGGACGAGCTCATGCTTCAGGTCGTTACCAGCAAGGTAGATCTCATACCAAACAAGCATTGGATTCTCGATGACTTTCCTCGTGTACTCGTGCAGGGCGTACTCTTGAATGCTCATCTTGGGTATGCCATTATACCTATGCACATTGACTGGGGCATTCTCATGGCATTTTTTCTTCTTTTCTTTAGCAAACAACACACACCATTGAGCTTGGTCGTAAATCTAGATGTACCAGATGAAGTGATCCTCAATCGTATATCGGATCGCTGGGTACACCTCCCTTCGGTTCGCGTCTACAACAACTGACCGAAAGTCGAAGGATTCGATGACGCTGGCGAACATCTTACAAAGAGACCAGATCCCATTCCATATAGGAAATATCTTCACGCCGCCTTGAGAAATTCTATTCAACCACCTCTCCTCTCTTGTCCTTTCAAGTTGACGCTCGTCTGTCTAAGATCCACACGCCTCTCCCACCCCATCGTCATCCGCACCAACATCCCCATCAACTGGCCTTCCACACCAAGCCTGAGTATCCGGCCGGACTTCGGATGAAATATGGCCCAAGCCGTTCCTACGATACTCTATCTCGGATCCAGTGGAATGACGGGCAGAACCACAGCAATAATCTGCCTATATCCAATCCTTAAAAATACCGAAGCGGCTCATTTGGCTGGAAAATGGTGAAATGGTGCTGTCCTTCGTGACTCGTTGAGCCTGCTGACTTAAAAATTGAATCCTAACCGTCACGTATGAGGGCACAACGAGTTCAACTCGGCGGAGCCTTGGCCAGGCCCTCTCCATGGGAGGTTGTCCGAGAACCACGACCTGATGTTAGGGGACGTCAATGTCGATGCAGGACCCATACTCCGGGCTTCCCAGAGCAATGTAGAGGCACTACTCCAGGTCGTCCACTTTGCCTTGGTACTGGTTGATATCAGCTGAGGAAGGGATCATAGGTTGGTACAGAATGAACCAATTATGGCCCAGTTCCTGATACACGAGCTTGTCAAGGAAACGACGGGCGGGGCGAATACCCTGAAGAACCAATGAGCAAACAAGAAATAGGGAGAACTTAAACTTACACCGAAGTCGACCGTTTCCATATCTGGGTATGCTTATTGTACAGAAGCACAACCTTGAGTGCGTGGTCGAGACCTCCATTGAAATCTTCAAGAGCGCGATGGCAAATCCCCAAAATCTCGGACTTGGTCGGTTTAGTGGGGTCGGCGAAATCCTTGGACAGTCGAGCTCTCATACGACCTAAATCATACGTTGTGAGTTGTGGTTCAGTGTTCAAGTTGACTCCTACCGTGCCATTAAAAGTTGCACCTCCGCCTAAGCTCTGGGACGATCCGACGACCGACAGCTTTTAAGCGTTGAAGTATCGAAAAGCGTTCGTACCTTGCTGTGTTCTGCGGGAGTTTTGGGAGACGGTAGCATAGGGGCCATGATAGTGAAAATTGATAATGTACGAGATATATGGTGGCCGTGTTCTTGCTTCGACATCACGTCAAAACGAGCCGTCTCGGTATCGGCTTCGAAAACTGCAATTCAGTGGCCACCAAATGCGCTGCAATTCACCCGAGTCGTAGCAGAGAATAAATGGGCGTCCTGGCCGTCATCTCCTGATGCAGTTCGCCGGCTATAACGCCGAACGACCATATAAAGATGACGTTGCAGCCAGCCAGTTCTCCCCCGACGGCGAGCAGCTGGACTGCTATCGAGAACCTCTGTGAGGATTAACTTGTCGGACTATCACTTCTCCAATACACGCATATACCCGATGTCTGGAACCCCAACCTTCCTTACCCTACGAACAGACACGGCTTCTTCATCCCAGCCCTCGTCCAGCAGTGACTACGATGCGACGATCGTCGGTTACACCAGCGCCTTCCTCCTCGTGGTATTCTTCCTTGTAGTGCTCGGCCGGCTCCCTAGATTTATTGCCCGGTTTTACACTCGCTCGGAATGGACGAGGGGACACTTTTTTCGATACGTCCCTTTCTCAACCAAGACTATCGGGAAGCCCGTGTCATGGGAATCAGAATCTGAGTCGCTGAGCTGGTCCGACATCGTTGATCTGTCGGCCGACGGTGATTCAGACACTTTAGGTCCAGAGAAAATGTCCTCCGAGCGGCGTTTCAGCCTATCCAATCCGATTCTTCCACCTCGTATCCCTTCCTGTGCACCCGGGTTCAGTCAACTGCTCAAGCTCATGCACAGGCGACTGGTGCCTGGTGTTTCGTACATACATCTAACGGCGATGGCGGTCTGGTTGGGCATCCTGGGTTTTCCAGGCTTTTATCAGACGAATCCTTTCACTGATCCGAAGCGGTTTGGATGGATCGCTGTTTCACAACTCCCTTCGTATATGCTTTGGGGACAAAGAACAACATTATGGGCTTCCTCCTTGGGATCGGATACGAGAAGGTACCGCTTCCGATGAAATGTACGACGTAACGTGTTTATCCACTCCCTGATTGCGCAGTTAAATTTTTTGCATCGCTTTATCGGGCGTGTTGTACTGGTAACCGTGAACATTCATGCTATGGGATATTGTGAGTACCATTTTGTTCGTGACTCTGTTGCTGCAGATTTTTGATTTCCCCATTCTGTAGTCTACAAATGGCTCTTGGCTAAATCCTTCAGAGAAAGTATTGCATCGACTGAGAACATAGCTGGATTACTTTCCTTAATTTGCATAGACAGTCTGTTCTTCTTTTCTACTGCATTTTGGCGTAAGAAATTTTACAATGTTTTTATCGCGACACATGTCAGCTCTTTGACGGTCCTTCTTTTTACTGTAAGTTTCTTCTTCAGAGGTTCGTCTTCCAAGCTCAAGTTTGACTAAGACAAGACTCTTGCAGCTCTCATTCCATCTCGATAAAGCACGCGGGTGGATATTTGCATGTGTCGTGATCTACCTGTTCGACTTGACTCTACGAATAATCAAGACCCGCTACGCGATAGCCACCATTCGTCCATTGGACGAACTCGGTCTCACCCGAGTCGAGATACTAAAGATCAACAGCGGGTGGCGTGCTGGGCAGCATGTACGCCTGCGCATCATCTCGTCTGGCATGGGATTGACTGGTTGGATCGAGATTCATCCGTTCACCATCTCCTCTATCGCAGATGGTCCGGAAGGACTTGTACTACACTGCAAGAAGGCAGGCGAGTGGACGAACAAGCTGTTCGGTTTGTCCAAGACCAGCGGTTCTTATGAAGAGGATGTAAAAGTGACTGTACTCGTCGAGGGTCCCTATGGTAGGTCACCTAGCTAAGGTGTTGAGAAGAGCCTTGTTTCGTTTTAACACGATTTCCAGGGGGTCTTGGGAATCGGATAATAGCTAGCTTCTCAGCAGCTGTTTTCGTAGTCGGCGGAAGTGGGATCACCTTTGCGCTGTCAGCCATATATGATCTTGTCAAAAAGAGTTCAAAAAAGCAAAGTCAAGTCAAGTTCGCGGAACTCATTTGGGTCGTGCAGGATGCTTGTATGTCCTGGCATTGCAATCAGCGAATGTGAGATCCTTACTGACTGATATGTGCTAGCGTCCGTTGTTCCTCTTCTAGCGCAGCTAACTGGCATGATCCAGGACAGCGTTTTGACGTCAATGTTACTCCGGATATCCGTGTACTACACCCGTGCTTCGACTGGGAAATTTCCCAATGAGGAAAGCTTTTTGCGGTTTCCATCGCTCACCCTTTCTCCTGGCCGGCCGAGGATGCACTCTATATTCGAGCAGATTATTGACCGTACGATTGAAGAAGCTACGACGAAGAAAGTAAGTGAGCTGGAAGATACTTCGGGTCTTTTCGTCGGGGTGTGTGGGCCTGTATCTCTTGCGGACGGTGTATTTTCAGACGTCGGTAGGCTTGATTCCCGGAGGAGGGTGGAAGTCGGAGGAATTGAAGTTCATGAGGAGTAAGCCTATGGATTTTTTCGTTTTTGGTGGACTATCAAGCTAAGATTTTATAGAACGTTTGGCTGGTAAAAGGCTGTTAATACATTAATTTGGTGTAGTCCACCTTTTTGAACTACAGAGCTCCTTAGCTCCGTTCGCCGGTCGAAAGACACCAGTCGTTGGTTTATAGAGATCCGTTACTACCTGGTGCAAATCGGAACACTTTTATCTACGGGGGAGCAGTGCTGAGTGTCGGGGGGGCAATGCAATGTCTTTTAGCTGTTCCATGTTAATATACTTAAGTATCTGCTCGAACCTGAGTTGTTGAACCTGTGCTGGGGCAACTTAATAACCTTTGGGGTCGTCGTATGCACGTGCCAGGCTTCCCGTATCATTGAATTTCGCTTCTAGCCTCTATCTTTCCTTTTGCCAAATGCCCTCAGAGTACACAGTGATACAATCCCAGGTCAAGCTTTGCAGCCAATGCCAGTCTGCCGTCGACCCCACCAACTTTGTCTTTCTCCCAACCACTGGCGCCCTTATCACCTGCGCCGGCTGCCAAAACGAATTCTCGGCTTTCCCTTCCTCACAACCCCCGCCCGCTCTTCAAAACTCGTTCTCGACATTGGCCGCCTCAGATTTCTCTTTTCCGGCTCTGTTATCTCCAGCCAGAAATGATTCCTACGACCAGGTTGACGTTGAAATAGACGAGCCGATCCCCTTGGCTTCCCATTCCAATCCCCATGATTTTCGCTGCTGCAATCCTGTCGTCTCTTCCCCGCCCTATAGCAAGCCTGTCACGGTCACTATCACACATGCGCCTCCAAGACTCGCTACTCTTTCTACTGGCCATTCCGATGTCCGGGGCCGCTCTTTCATCACCCCCAGTCCCCTGACAGATATAACTCGGTTACGTGTCCGCTCGCAAGGCAATCACTGTCTCTATCCTGGCGCAGTCTTCCAGGGCACTCAAAAGAGTGGACGAAGCAGCTATGACGTAAATGTAACCATCGTGGTACGCTGATTTTTGCGTTTTGCCTGGGGGGGAGAATGTTTCATGAAAGAAACGTTTGCAGGATGTTGATTTCGCCAACTCTTCCCTTTGTGGTTATCTTCGAATCCGGGGGTTGACAGAAGACTGGCCAGAGCTGATCACATATTTCGATGCCGAAATTATTGGTAGTCGCTATGGATTCTTGACACAAAATTGGGGAGCCAATGAACAACAAGATTTGGTTCACTGGCAGCGTTTCCCAGCTTTCAAGCATGTAAAGAATGAGATGAAGAAGCCTCACTTGACAATAAGCGACAGAGATCGTGGCGCAGTGTTCATGAGATGGAAAGAGAGGTTTTTGGTGCCAGATCATCGTGTACAAGATATCAGCGGGGCCAGTTTTGCTGGTGAGTCCATACCCTCCAGTCAACCCATTTCCACTCTTGATTTAAATACTCCATGCTCTACAGGCTTTTACTACGTATGTGTTGATTTCAATCCCTCCCACTCCAGCAAGAGCTGTGAACCAATGCCATTGACTCCGGAGACCAGCGAGCTTCCCGTCGACGGATCCCATGTTTCTATACACGACGAGAACACAGGTTCTGCTCCTTCGACAATCAAGCAGGAAACGTATCGCCGAACTCGACGGAGCTCAAGTAGTCGGCGGCGAGGCGCTCGCTCTCCTTCTACCGGTCCTCGGCAAGGTGCCCCCGTTGCTGAGATGAGCGGATTCTACTTTCATCAAAATTCTGAACCGTATGTCCATTCTATCCGTCGTGTGCTTTGTTATTTGACACCTTGTTTTACAGATATCAACAATTATCTTTGTCCCACATTCCGGAACGATCAACGTCGAGTTTTGAATTCCGTTGATTTAATCGCGACTTGCTTTAACGGCAAATCGAGTGAACCTCCGTGTCCACCTGACTCGTTCTTCCATCACTGCGACCCCCCTCTCTCTCTGAATCTCCCTGCGTCCGCCGCGCTCCCATGCTTCGGATATCTTCATCAGTTTGTCTTTGTCCATCCCCTCCTGAGTTCTCGAACCTTGCTGGCTCTGTATCCCTCTATGTTTAATTTACTTGCCATCCCCCCCCCATACATACTTTTCAATGTAATAGCAACATTGTTCTTCATTCCCATCTGTCAAATGAGTGAGCTACAGGCGATCGCCGGATGGCGAAAATCATATGCGTGTGCCCAAGGCTTCCGAGCTCCCGAGCTCCCGCCTTCTACTTAAGATTCGCCCCTCGCCCCTTTGGTTCATGCAGCAATGACTCTGAACGAGAATGCCTCGATCCCTCATGTGGTGATTGTCGGAGCTGGGTGCGATTATTTTGTTTAATGGTACGGTCCTCTGGTTTTGAATCGACAACGCCCAGAGTCGCAGGAATCTCTACTGCAGTAGCGCTCAAGAGAAAGCTTGGGTTTGAGAATTTCACGGTGGGTGCCGAAGCTTTTTCTTTGAATGCAGATGGCCCCCTGCTCACCGCTTTGGTTTTCGCTGTCAGATCTTCGAGAAAGCCCCTCAGATTGGAGGCACGTGGAGAGTGCGTTCTGAGTCTTTTTTCTTAAATTTTACCAAGTTGATGGTTTGTCTTTTTCTTAGGACAATACTTACCCTGTGAGTCGTATGAATGTCCAGCAAACCAAGTTCTCCTCATTCAACCTTCATAAACCAGGGGTGCGGTTCAGATGTGCCTGGCCATTTCTATAGCCTGTCGTCAGAGTTGAATCCCAACTGGAACACGCTCTACGCGACCCAGCCAGAACTTCATCAATATTGGGAGGGCATTTTCAACAAATATTCTCTGGACTCTCATACCAAGTACAACTCGATAGTGACTTCTGCTGCCTGGAGCAATGAAACCCAACAATACACGATCCAGGTTACGGATGCTGTTTCGGGAGGGATCACTTCTGTCGAAGCCAATGTCCTGTTCTACGCCATTGGAGGATTCCAAACACCATTATATTCGACCGACGCGGGTATACCTGGCATAGACAGTTTTAAAGGTCTCATTTGGCATTCGGCGAGGTACAGACATGACGTTGGTCAGTAGAAATCAACCGCGTTTTTTGCTACGCTTATGTATGCTTGTACAGAATTGAAAGGGAAGAAAGTCGGCGTTATCGGGAATGGTTGCTCGGGGTGAGATTTGCGTTCTCAATGACTGATTTATTTGTTCATCACTCGTTCGACGTAGCGCCCAATTAGTACCTGCCATTGCTGTCGATCCTGACGTTAAAGTCACAAACTTTTGCCGAACTCCTCAATGGATTGTTCCGCGAGTGAATTTGAGGGCTTTTCCCCCATCACACTATGTTCTGACTGTGTCTCGTAGACTAATTTCGCATATCCTCGCTGGCTCAAATGGGCTTTCGCCCATGTGCCGTTCATTATGAGGTGGTATCGAAACTCTATGATGATCAGGGCAGGTTTTTTCCTCCATCAGTTGTTCGTTGGGTATTCATGGACCTACCGCCTGTAGAGTGATTTAACCGCTGTCATCTTTCGCAAGAGTAACACCAGAATTGTTGCTCTGATACGAAGAGTCAGTACACTCTAGCTGTGCCGTTATACGTTCACTTGGAAGCTGATGGAAGGTTTCCGCGTAGCTCTTGACACGATATATCACCGCCAAAGCCCCCAAAAGCCAAGTTAAGAACCTGATACCGAGCTATCGTGGGTGTTCTCTTAATTTGAACAATTTGTCCGTGGCCGTTGACCTGTTTGCTGTATAGCCGTTGGTTGCAAGCGTATTATTGTCGACCCTCAGTATCTAGAATGTCTTCATTGGCCGAATGTACAGCTCAAGTGGGATGGTATTGAGAGCATTGTCGAGAATGGGATCAAGCTCAAGACGGGCGAAGTGGTTCCCCTCGACGTTATTATCTTTGCTACGGGATACTCGGTGGTTAGTCCCTCATATTCGAGTAACCGTATGATGAAGGGGCCCAGCCGATGATGTTGCTCTAATAACCCAGGAACCCGAGAACTTGGATGTTCGAGGAAGTCAAGGTACTTCAATCCGGGCATATCATGAATCCCAGGGAGGGCCTACTGCGTACTTAGGCTGTTCAACTCCAGGTACGCTTGGAGGTATCGGTTTCTCCATTCTTTTTACCGAGTTGAAATTTGTCGATGGCAGGTTTTCCAAATCTATTCATTCTCTTGGGCCCAAATGTGGTCAGCGGAAGCTCTTCCGTTATCTTTGTAGAGGAAGCTCAGGTTAGAGGGCCATGGGACACTGGACTGAACTGAACTGGTGGCTGATCCTACATAGATCGGGCTGGCCATGAGCCTCATAAAACCCGTACTAAAGGGTCAGCTTAAATCCGTCGAAATAAAACAGGACGTCGCGGACAAATACAATGAGTGGTTGCAGGACCGTCTGAGCGATTCGGTCTGGACTGCCTGTAATTCCTACTACCATACTTCTGGTGATAAAAGCTCGAAGGTGCGATATCGTTACCTTGTTATCATGGGTTTGATGTTAACTTTTGGAGGATGGAAGATTATCGCAACATTTCCAGGACCGGCTTCGCTTTTGTATTGGTACATGAAGAAAGCGGAAAATTGGGAGCAATGGAAGATTGTAGAGGGAGAGAAAGGGTGGCTTGAGAAAGGAAAGAGGAACGGGAGAGTGAAATTATTGCTATCTATTACTGCTGCCATTGTGGCGGCATTCCTGTACACGAAATAAGGTCGTCGGAAAAGATATCCAAATTAGGACAGTTGTCGTAAACGGCCGAGGGCGGAATTTTCGATTTTGAAGCTGAACCGGCGTCAAGGCCCTTGTCCACCTTGCCTTCTCGGACGGCCTTTCTGTGAAAATGGCCTCTCATTATCACTCTTCGTCCACCGCCAACGTCGTCGGCGTCCACTATCGAGTTGGCAAGAAAATCGGCGAAGGCTCGTTTGGTGTAATCTTTGAAGGAAAGCATCCAGCGTTTCGTCTTTCCATTGGCATTGATTCAATGACCTTCTTGCAGGCACTAATTTGCTCAACTCTCAGACGGTGGCTCTCAAATTCGTGCGTTCTGCAGCCCTTGTCCCTGTTCTCAACGCCTGACGCGAGCCATGTTAAAGGAACCCAGAAAAGCTGAAGCTCCTCAGCTGCGTGATGAGTGTCGGTCGTATCGAATTCTTGCTGGCTGCAGTAAGCTCTCTTTCCTTTGTGTGTTAGCCTGAGCTCAACCCTCCGCAGCCGGAATTCCCCAAATTTATCATTTCGGCCAAGAAGGCCTCCACAACATTCTCGTCATAGACCTCTTGGGGCCAAGTCTCGAGGACTTGTTCGACATGTGCGGCCGTAAGTTCTCCGTAAAGACTGTGTGTATGGCTGCAAGGCAAATGGTGAGAGGTTCCCAATGGCACGTTGGATGTATAAATAGGTTCTGACTAGTGACTATACCCCCCGAATAGATAACAAGAGTTCAAACGATCCACGAAAAGAGTTTGATATACCGTGACATCAAACCAGACAATTTCCTCATTGGCCGTCCTGGGACGAAAGGAGCAAACAGTGCGTGTAGAGCTCCTTGAGTGAATGCGTATCGTTTAACCTGATTTTTCGTTCATCTAGTCATTCATGTTGTCGATTTTGGCATGGCAAAGCAGTACCGCGATCCCAAGTCCAAGCAGCATATTCCGTACCGCGAACGAAAGAGCTTGAGTGGAACAGCTCGATACATGAGCATCAATACTCATTTAGGGCGAGGCCAGCCTTTTTTCTTTTCCAACGTTGATTTACTCGAGTGCTGAATGTTGCGCGTAGAACAATCGCGGCGGGATGATCTGGAAGCCCTGGGCCATGTGTTCATGTATTTCCTCCGAGGCAGCCTCCCATGGCAGGGTCTTAAAGCGGCGACCAATAAACAAAAGTATGAGAAGATCGGAGAAAAGAAACAAACGACATCTATCAAAGAACTCTGCGAGGGCTTTCCAGGCAAGCTTAAGTTATCATCATTCAAAGTAAAAAAACATTGATAATCCTGGATTATTGTAGAGGAATTTGGTATCTATCTCAACTATGTTCGGAAACTTGGCTTTGAGGAAACGCCGGATTACGACTTTTTGCGGGAATTGTTTTCCAAGGTTATCAAGAGTAACGGCGATCTCGATGACGGTGTATTTGACTGGAACTTACTGAATGGTATGTGGGATCCTTAGAAGGATGGCCAATGTTCATGTGTTCGTCTCCAGGGGGAAAGGGCTGGGAAGCAGCCTCGGTGAGAGGCTCAATGATGACTATTCCAAACCATTATGCTTACGGATGTCTTCAGGGCCACAATCAAGTTCTCGCTCAAACGCAAAACGCAGGACCAAGTGCATCCCCGGATCGACGGAGAGAGCATAGAGACGATCGAAGACGGGCGTCTCAAGGCGGAAACGTAGTTCCGCCTTCTCCTGCTCTTGTCCGGCATGGTTCGAAACGCAAGAATACCGCCAATCTTACGCCTGGAGGTTCCAACAACCCAGGGCAACTCACACCCCACTCGGCTGCTGCGCAGGTGAACGTTCCGGTTAGTGGGCAACGTGGCAGTACTCATCCTTATGCTGCTGGGGGCTATGAATACAGTGGTGACGAGGGGTTTGCTCAGCAACAGCAGTATGGCCGGACCTCACCGATGGTCTCAAGCGGTGCGGCCCCACCGGCTCTCAGTAATGTCAGGGCAAGAGGCGGTGACATTGGTGTATCTAGGGGTGAGTATGATGGTCAGGACGTCGATGATCCTCCCCCAAAGTCGGCGTTGTTGAAGATTCTAACTTGCCAATGTGGCTAAATTACGGTCCCGACCCTATGCTCTTTTGTTACGATGTCCCGTTCATGCACTGTTCTTCAAACATTTTCATCGCATATCCAGCTCCAGCTCCAGCACACTCATTTTTTTCTTTGTTATACCCCCATATCTACTCATAATTTCACTTTCTGGTAAATTTGGTTGTTCTTTCGATGATTGGCATGTATCAATGAATAGAACATTATAGCTTGGTAATATCCAACGGTTTAACTATGATACGTGTGTATGAGGTATGTGAGAAACTTGATCAACGTTCGGGATGTTCTTTCCAGGGATTATCTGAAATGATGAAGGTGATCAGACGCTTCGATAGGAAAACCTGGAAATCACTCACTTTCATCTGCCGCATAACCCATTTCCCATTCTTGCGGGTCTGCCTCACCTTCATGTGTGATGTTGCCGTCGGGGCGGTTAGGCCCAATGCGGTCTTCATTGTGATCTTCATTGACGCCTAAGTAACGCTGGTGTTTAGAATATTGTTTAAGCAATGTAGCGCCGAAACTTACTGCCACGAGAAGCACCTTCCTCAACTGGATTATTATCAGGATCGTCAACGTCCATAACCTTAGTGCCAGGTTCGATCCGTTGGCGGATGGTCCACGGTGAGGTGATTCGCGACGAGGTGATTGATGGCGAGAAATTACAGGAGCACTGTTTGACTGACGCGGGACAAACTGGATGTGCGAGATGGTCCATAAGAGGATCCGCGATTACTACTATTGAAGTCCTGATAGCCCACATTGCGATAATGTTGCGAATTGGATCGCTGATGGGGAAAAGCAGAACCACGAGAGAAAGTGCCGCGCGCTCGAGTTGGTCGGCTACTGTAGTCATTCCGCGTACCCAATGTTTGAGGGAATGGCGGGTTAGGAGGAGGAGGAGGAGGAGGAAGACCCATGGGATTTCGTCATCTGTTGAGCGTAATGTATCAGAAGACCAATAGCCCAGAATGTCAAGAATCTTTCAACATACTAATTGCATTAGGAGGCTTTGCATCCTGCTATCCACGTGGTGGCTAATCATGGCGGGCACAAGATTCTGAATGAATGCTTGAGTTTGGGTTAGGTTGTTCTCGATAGCCTGCTGTTGCTGCTGTTGAACAGATACATGTGTTTTACCACGCTCAAGCCCCTCGACTTGATTTTCGAGTCGTGAGATAGTCGTTCGCATTTGCTCATTCATTGCGAACGAGGAATGCAACAACTGGACTAAGAGTGTTATCATGGCGCTTTGGTCCGCAGCTGGTAACATCAGAGGTGAACCGAATGTCGGGACATTCTGCGGAACGTTGTGGACGCCAGCGGCTTCGTTGTCGGGACCTTTCGCTCCCCCCAAGTCGTTGTGTACCTCTCTCACAGAAGCCATATGGGAGGATTCGGCTATTGGTTGATCCATCATCTTCTCCGAGTTCAGTGAATGTACCGTTTTTGAAAAATTGAGCCATGGCGCCTTATACTTTGACACGTTATTGACACGTTATATGAATCTGCTTTGGGTGGTCTGGAAGAGGTACGGGCAACCGCTTCACTGGGAACATCGTTATGTAAGAGCCCTGAGCTAGCAGTACGACGATCCTCTCGTTTTGGTCCTGGTCTGAAAGAGGGACGAGTGGTTAAGGTCTCCCTTCTCTTGCCTAACGTGACTTCAAGCTGTTTGGCATTTTGCCCTACTGTAACTGGCCTTTTAGAGGGTATGTGAGGCCGGGCGACTATAGGTTGTTCATCATCACTGCTATCAAGATCCGACTGGATTATGGATTTCCGTCTTTTCCCCAGAGAAGTCGACGGTGTAGGCTCAGTCGATCGTGTCTTCGTCTTCTTGACAGTGGGGGCGACAGATGGGGAGTGTAGGAGCGTAGTAGTGGGAACGACAGGTCGAGAGGAAGTTGTAGGTGCCTTGCGACTGATAGAGGAAGAAGGAGATGCAGATGATTCTTCGGTCGACGCAACACCACTGGCAGTTATCGCGGAAGCCAAATCATTCGTGAAATTGGATGGCGCAAAGGCGTGTTTCCCATTAGAATTGGGCCCCGAAACAATCATATCTTCATCGTGCGTTCTCTGATTCTCATCTTTGCTCTCTTTTCGGCGTCTCCCACGAGCGCGCGCGTTATTAGGGAGTGGAGATGCCCGGAGTCAGAACTCAAGTCAATAACTTGGGGCTGTTCTTTTGCGGGCGGGAGGCGCTAAAAAGCATCATCAGATCGAAAGGAAAAAAATGACATGGAAACTCACCGTGACCGAGGGCTTTCTAGTGAGCAAAACACCATCAAATACCAATTTTAGCTTTTTCTCTTTTGACTGCCTAGATGATTTTGCTATGTCGACGCTGGTGGATGAGGGATTCAGTGCAGTTGCGCGGTTTGATGGGCCCGTATTTGTAGATGAGTTTGAGGGAGCGGACGAGACGTTATTGCGAAGACTAAGGTTGTTCCTACCGCGAGAACCTTCTTCGTAGGGTGGGGGTGGGGATCCGGACCCAACCATAGAGTTGGGGGGATTGTTAAACTATGTATACCGCTAGAATAAGCAGCCGGTCAAGTACAAAGTAAACGACACGTTACCCTGACTAGGACAGGCGCTATGATGATTTCGTCATACCACCCAGCTCTTGTGTTTGAGTTGACAGGACGACAGTGTGGGAAATTCAAGGCCAAATTGACCAATTGAATCTCTCGAGTTTCTACCTTCTCCGCGTTCGACTCTTTAGACATGAAATTTACCAGTTCAGCCTGGTATCTTTTTCTGCCCTCAGCGTGCCGCATATGATGACTCTTTTTTGTCGTATTTTGACTAGCTTGGAGAATGGTCTCACAAGCATGCAGGTTGCAATCATGTAGAAGGTGGTAATGGCACACAGCCTGGTGGCAATGTGTGCAGTAAACAGCATCCCCGACCAAAAGCGGAGGATGCTCACTGCGGGAACCTTTCTGAGAACAACTCTTGCTTCCTTTCTTTAAGATAACAAATCATTAGATCGCTTGGTGGCTGGGTGATAAATTTCTTACCCCTCCCTCCCGGTATCCCGCCAGTAGACAACCTGCTTTGAATGCACCTTTGTCGAAAAGATCCCTGCGGGAATGTTAAATTAGATAATCAAGAGAACAACAGTAAAAATTGCACTTTTCGGGCTCAAAGTTGACACCTCCGACAGCATTTGATTTCCAGAATTCTGAAAGTATTTTGATGGTAGCACGGCGCTGCCGAAGAATGTTCTCCAGGGGTTGAACTTGCATAGGTTGCATGGAATGGCAACGGCAGCCTCTACCCTCGACATAGCAATCTGGACATATCGTGCAAGAATCACTTGTATCGGGCGCGTGACAATCTTCGCATTCAAAGAAGCTTTGAAAGATATCCGCCCCGCAAAAGTCGCAAGAGAGGTATGTTTCTGTTAACGAAACGCATGATAGTGTTTCGTGATTCGAGACACATTCGTTTCTCAGAACTTCATCGAGAGCGAGTTGGACGCTGGCGAGCCGTCGAGAGCAGCTTTCATCATTGTTTCCCTCCTTAATCTGAAATTTGTATGTTAGAAAGGAGAGGAGATAAAACGAGTTCATCTTTCTACCTGGCTCGAGAGTGCCTTTGTGGTGTAAAAAAGAACAAATTTGATGCGATATATTTCTCGACGACAAACCCTGAGTTAAAGCATGAGAGCAGTAAAAAACCTTGTGACGTCGAAACTCTCACCGCCGATACAAGGGGAGTTCATGATGTAGTGCTTGTATTGCACCCTTCACTGTCAGTCTGGACCAAGCAATCTTGACGGTCAGGCCGGCATTATTGACGACTTGATGGCAGCTCATTCGGGGTACCAAGACGAGGTCGCCCACTTTTTGTTCGAGCACGTAAACGTTGAAGGGAGCATTAGCAAACTCGTCAACGGATGTTACATGACTCTCGTGGTCGATATCATGTCCGAGATGAACATGAAAATAGTCCGCGACGTTACGAGCATCTTCCTGCTTAGTCATGAACCTAAAGATCTAACCTAAGTATCGACAGAAAAGAATCTTGGTTTGACAAACCAGTAAGATGACCCGCCGTTCTCGGCATAGACCATGAGGTTTTGCCCATTGGAAGCACAAGAATCTTTGTGACTTGGTGTGAATGTATCGCCAGCGCCGATGTAGCACATTAGTGTGTCGACTTTGGACTGCAAGGCAGGGCGTAAGAAGGCAGATCACGACGTCTGGAAGTAAGAGGAACGTACAGTCGAGGGAAGATGGGACATAATGTTGTCCCGGGTCGGCATTGTCATCTGAGGGATAACGCTTTCGCCACAAAGCCAATTGGTCCATCCAGCGGGACAGTCCAGATCCTTGCCGTAGAGGCGTTCAGTCTCTAAGGCAAATCTTAGGAGATTCTATTTCATTCTAATTCACTGTCCCTTACCATCAGGCTGGACGTATTGTGGAGAATCCCGGACAGTTTTGACGAAATCCGAGAGAGACAAAGTAGAGTCGAGGTTGTTGTGGACGTTGTGAACGGATATATCTATTAAGCCGACCCATCGGTGTGGTGTTGTTGAAAAGATAACGACAAACGCACCGTTAATTCCCGACTTATCTTTGAGCCAATCTATTGAGAGCATTTGTTCGTCCCACTGAGGCTGTCTGTGAAGATCTTGCACGACCAAAGGTAAGCCGCGCTGGTCGAAATCACTGATGGTCTCTATGAGGTTCTGATCGGTGGCGGATATTCTGTCCACTGGAATGAAATTCTTTCTGGCTAACAGAGTCTGGAAGGACCAGCTACTGCATGAAGGGACTTGAATCTGGGCAGCCTGCTGGTTCCGAATCCGATGCATGTTGGGCGGAGGCGAAGAGTCGCATTTGTGACAGGGTGCGCGTGGCGTGACCGTGACTTGATCACGGGCGATGGGCAAGTCTCCCCACTCGTTCTGTTGCCGCATGAGCGCTGCTCGACGATCTTCAGTACCCCCCCTAAACATGCTTCCGAAGGCGGGAGATGGTGGGAGAGAGAGAGAGAGGACCGGATTTATAGACCAGTTTAGGCGCCAGAAGCCATCTGTCAATGGAATCATGATGCAGGTGATTGAATCGCATAAGGGTGTGTAATTCTATCCAACGTCCATCCAAGCAGTCACCGTGGCCTCAGTAGGGCTGTGCCATACATACGAGCTGTTAAACTCAAGTTCAACTACGAAGAGGCACGGAGAATTTGTGACATGTACACGTGATGTGATCCTAGGCGCTTTTTCGTTCCACACCTCTACTTTCCAAAACCCTCATGTCTGCAGAATCGTCGGAACTGGGCTTCTGGGAGTTCGTGTGCTGCTCAAAATGCTATCTTTCCTTTTCAAACGGTGCCGGGCCGACGGTCCCGTTCTGGCTCACCGAGTGCGGCCACGTCATCTGCAATAACCACCTCAGTACGCAGCTCTCAATTCCTGCGCTATCTCAGTGATTTATTTCTATCACAAGATCACGACCAAAGCTGCGCCCGATGTGGAACTAGAGGCATTCAACTTGTCCCGCTCCAACAGGATGTTCGTTTGTCGATTGATAAGGCGGCTATGGAACATCAGGTGCTAAGCCTCGTTTTCTAGATGGAACCTCCAATGTCAGAATGGTTTCGGTCGGTGCCACTAATCTTGGATTCTGCAGCATTTGCGGTAAAGGTGTCTTTATTTAGTAATCCTTCAGATCTTTCTCCCCCATCTCACCTTCTCCAAAAAGTTTCAGCAAGACTCTATGGCCGCCCAGATTCGACATCTCAAAGCGAGGCAGCAGCAATTCAAGGGTTACATCGATAAACTTAAGAGGGAAAACGCTCAGCTGAAGCAGTATGGATGATCCACTACCTAACTGCGCCCCGGGGCCTGCTCAACAACCCTTTTCTCTCAGGACGAATGAAATGCTGAACATCCAGTTATCTGGCATTCACGGACCCAATTCACTAGAACACGAGCCTGCCAATTATAATAACTCCAATGGTAAAAGGCAGATGACCGATCTCTCTAGGTAAGTTTACGTGGTTCTCGGTGTGTTCGCTTTCTGAAGAAGAGGTAAACAGAGCAAGTTCAATGTCATCCAGCCCGCATGGAGCCATAATGCCTGTCGGACCGCCGAGAATTACGCTTCCTCCTGGTCAACATCCCCCACAACTTGCATCCAATGAGGGTACTTTTGCAGATGAAAACGTGCCGCCTCGCTCTCAGTATTCCGAACGACCCGGGTCTAGTCGTTTTGTAGAGTGCGCCGTGTATCTCATTTTTTCTACTCTCGGTCACTTACAGATCTCATAGACGATTTGCCTATTCTCCAGTCAAAGAGACTCAAATGCGCGCCCCTCAATTATCTCATGCACAAGCGGCTCCAAAGCAATTCCGTCGTCCACTCCTTAATGCTCCCTCTCAATCTCGAATGCCTCCCCCCCCTGTTCCCTCAAAATTTGGGTCTTCCTCTGATTCTAATACCTTTTTTTCCGTTGGTGAAGCTCCCGCGTCTTCACGAAATTCCGCTGGCAATCAGACGCCCTCCCTCCGTCCTGCAACACAGGTACAAAGCACGAATCATCTCCTGCCGCTGAACGAACGCTTTCCACCACCCCCTGGTACTCCGGCGGTTAATGCTGCAAATAACCCAATGAATTCTCGTCGGTTTGTTCCTCCAAGTTCAGGGCGCAGTGGTACTTTTCGTCCTGTTACATCTCATCCGACTGTTGTTCCTTCAAGCTCGACTTGGCCCCAACCCAATTACTCTGCCGGAAGCGGTAGTGGTCAACGAATGCCCTTTGTTCCTGGAAAGTGATGGACGTCAACGAGAGGTACTGCACATTGGCTGTGCTCTACAGTCGTCAACTACACCATTCCTACTTTGTATTTCAGTATATTCTGCTCTAACATTGCTTTCTCAGAAACATCGATACAGGCGGCCTACTTGGGCAGCTCTTGGCAGTGTGATGAAATCATTTTTGTTCTAAAGCTCCAGTCTAGCCTATACTCAGCCTAAGTACAATAATAATAATGATGATAATGATACACGGCGCGAGCCGTCGACTGCAGCCAAGCGCCAACATATGGCCATTTTTACCTGAATACCTGCAATGGAAATGGGGGGAAGTGCGGGAGGCAAGCGGCCAAACACCATGAAAACAAATTTCTTCCCGTCAAGTCTGAGGAAGTTGCTCAAGCACCAAGAGTGAAGCTCATCAAGGTGCAATTGCAAACCGCGGGCAGAACGTGAAATAATCACGATATCGTCGGCATGTTCCAGATGCGAAATACGGGTGTCGTCCACATCCAGATCATCGAGAGAAAGGGAGGACAGAAAGAGGTTCCAGAAAGCACTCCAAATAACGTAATCTATAGTTCCTGGAGTTTATTTCAGAGGCGGTGTTGATTACATAAGATTGGTTCTCTTCCTCGACGATGTGCAGTATTTCTATCACTACTCTCAATTTGAAAATATCCTCTGCTTTAAAGGAACTGAAATCATGTCTTTATTGTATTCATTTTAGAAAAAACATTTGAATTTCTGGAACTGCGGATGGGCGACAACTGTCGCGAGGCAGTGGCGTGAGCATTATTTTTGTCATCACCATTATTTTGTCATCACCACAACACCACCAACACCGCCAACACCAGCTCTGGTTCCTCCCTTATCTGTGCTGTGATCCCAGTACATCTCTACTCCTTGTCTTTGTTTCTTTTCCCAATGGCACATCATGTCTCTGGAAATCACGAATTCAATCCATACGCCAATCCCCAGCCTCACGCAACGTACGAGGCTCCGCACACAAATCCATTCGATGGTGATGGGCAATATCGGGACCAGAGTACCGCATACCATCCAAATGGTGAGCGCCGAGATCCTAAATGATACGCCTGTCTCTGGACCTACGTCACGCTCATCAAAATTTTGTTGTTCTTGTTTCAGCCTATGGCACTACTGCGCGCGACAGTAGTCCGGATGAAATAAGCGGGTTTGACAGAGAAGAGTTCGGGGGTTCACCGAGGGGAGAAAAGTGAGTTTTCATTCTTTCTTTGCGGTCATGTCAAGCCCGGGTGGTAATATCAAAACTGACGTTGAACGATCTAGGGCAGCAGCAAACTTTGGCCAGTATCGAAGAGAGTATCGAGATGAGAACCTTTGGACAAAGGTACTCTAGAATACAATGAGCTACTCGACTGAGGTCGTGACCTTTTTCCCCCCAGGGCAGACGAGGATCGTGCATAGGGAGATTCGTATGCTGTACCCTCCTAATTGCGATCTTTATAATTGTCAGCATAATACTTGCCCTCGCTCTGGTCAGTGTTGGTCATTGTGCAGACCTCTCGGTCCTCACTCATGTTGTTCTTCCGCAGTGGATACGACCACCAAGCATTGTAATTGGAAGTCCTGGATTAACGAGCGCTGGCACCAACGGGGTCCGTACCTCCACCTCATGTCCTCGTCCTCGTCTCATCGTTACCCACAGGTTCAATTCCAAAGCACCGGTATCAAAGTGCCACTTGAAGTCAACATAAGCGTCAGCAATCCCAATTATTTCTCCGTTGATCTTAAAAAGGCTACTCTCGATGTAAGTGTTTCTTAGTCTCCCAACTCTCTATTGTTAATTTTATTTAGCTTTCATACCCTCTGAGCGGCGTCAATACCACAAACATTGGCGACGGCAACACGACCAATATCAACTTCTCTTCTCATTCAAACACCAATTTTACCTTTCCCTTTGAAATCGACTACACATTCGCGTCCGATCCAAATTATGCCATACTGGTCGACATGGCCACGAAGTGTGGTGTGCTGGGAGGTGCTCAGACGCCTTTGACTGTTAAGTATAAGATTAATGTCAGTCATTACTCTCTGGTTTTGCTGTGGACACCGTTGTTGACATGCATGTTTGCAGATCGATATTCGAATCCTAGTTGTCACTATATCGCCCACCGTCAGTAATTCTTTCAGTCTTGACTGTCCTTTCGACGAGTCGACGCTCAAGGTACGAGACATAGATTCATTGTTTATATGATTGTTTGCTGATGTCGTTTTAGAAATTTGTTGAGTCACTTGGATTATCTAGTATCTTGGGGTCGGGCTAGATCGAAGATATATCATTGGACATTCCAGTTATCACAAAGTACTTAATCGAACGGACCTCTTTCTCTCCAGAGTTATTGACATTTGTAGCCTATACGATCATACGGTTTCTTTTTGCATCGTAATCCATCGCATACTAATATAAGCCATCTCATTGCTCGAATCGATGATGTATAATAGGTAGACGACAAGAAGAAACTTTATTCCTCCTCTTACACAGCTGTGCATCGGGCCAAGAGCAACTTTTTAGCTATCAACCTTTGGTAGCCTTCTAGATGGTTATGTCTCTGAAGCAGAACGAACGGAATGAAAAAGATCACACAACCGGAAACGTCTATCAGAATGCATACCAATTCCAGGCCAAAGGAGGGGGGTCTTCCAAGCATATCGATCACTCCAGGTTCGTGCTCAACGCAGTCCTTTCTCACCATAATCATCACCAAGCAATACTCTGCCCAAACATGGTCTTTCTTGTTCGCCGATTTTCCAAATGCTGTATCCAGTGTGATCACGCCGAAGCAACCTAGAAGACGCGCAACAGAAAGCCAAAGTATCATGCCTCAAAGAACAAGATGTTGTTCGTAGCATGGTCGGGATGGGCCCAGCTGCTGTCACGGTTGCAGGCGGAGTTTTAGTTGATGTTGTTGGTGGACTCGCAGCGCCTCTCATTGGAATTGGAGCCATTGTCTGTTGGGCCGTGTCGTGTCCTTTGACGGACCACGGTACTACTACATATACAATCTAGTCCACTTTGGAGTCTTTAACAAGGAGACTATGGCCGCTGATAGTATGGAGCTGTCAGAAACGAGCTTCATTTAGGCCTGATACAGATGCTCATGGCTTTTGAAGGATCCGAGCTCGAACGGTGATGTACTTGTCTACTTGTCGCGTACAAGTATACTCAATCTTCGATACAGAAAGAACAGTTAGGGCTTCAAAAGTTGTATAATGACTTGTTTTGGACATTCTGCAGTGTGGTGAAACGTTCTTTGTTTTGCTTCCTTCATCTGCCCCCTCAAGCCTCTCTTCGGATTGCAATCCCAAGTAATGTCCTGCCGATCAAGTCCGAGGTAGGCGCTGGCGCTTCGCTCTCTTTCTGTCATGTCGATTGATGATGACAGTCATTTCTATCCTTGATGGACCTAAAAACCTCGCCCATGAAGGAACAGTTATCAACCTGTGCTCGTACTAAACCTGATTGTCTCAGTTGTTTAGCAATGGTCATAACTGCCAGCTTGCCTTCGAGGGAAGTATTTGTCTCGTAAATATATCATCCCATCCACACCGTGACATACCCCCTCTAAAAACCACTGAACTGCCGATTGATATTACAGCAGTCGTGTCAGTTCCTGGTCAATGTGTTCTTAAATGTACGGTCAAAACTTGAACGACCCCAAGCGCTCCTGAGTACCTCCCTCTCCTCTCTTTTCACCTCCGCCACCAAATTGTCTCCAATGACTTCAAGTGATCTACAGGAACTTACCCTAATCGGTCATGCCATCTACCACAACCTCCTGGATTTGATTGTTCTTACAACTGGCTACGGTGTGTAGAATCCGTTGAATGTTTCAGAGCAAGGCAATTGATACAGGCTATTTAAATTTTCCTCAGGGACGTTACTTCTAGGAATATTCATTGCGAGCCATTCCTTAATGTAGAAATCTCCAGTCTATCTTTTTTCAACTTTTTACTGAGATTTTAAACAGATCCAAATCATGGACTCGTTCCCGGATCGTTCTCGTCGCATGCCTCGCTGTGATATTTATCTGTTTCACCCTGGAAGTCTTTGGTGTAGGAATGGTCGGCAATCTGATAGGTGCCTGGCTTGATTTAGTCCAAACAACGCCTGGATCAAAGGGAGGGCTCGAAGGTCAAGCTCTGAAAACAAAAAACATAATTCTGCCACTCAATTATACATCAGTGTGGCTCATTATGATTATCGTGAGTTTTTTTTTTTATGTGTCAAACAGTATTTGGACGTGACATCCGGAAAATTTGGAATAGACACTTATAGGTGATTACATTGTGGCATGGAGGGCATGGGTTTTATTTCCAGAAACCAGATTTGTGAAACTTGCTCTTGTGATTTTGATGTTCATTGATATTGGTATGTTATCGTGCTGAATTTCTGCATTTTCTTTAATCTATAACGTGCCCTAGTAATCAATATTACAGACAGCACTTTCGACAGTATTCCCATTCCAAGGCCTGTGGTATCTGCTGAAAGCCGTGCCATTCTTGCCGACTGTTTAGCCAGTGTGCTATCAATGGTAGTGAACATATTTGCAACAGGCTTGGTTGCGTGGAAGGCATGGCAAGTTACACTTTCAAATTTCAGTGCACGCCGCGTCAAGTCTGACCAAATGTATGTTCCCGAATATGCTCTAGGAATCATCACCATGCATTAGCAATAGCCAGTGTATACAGAAGAACTAGCATCCAAAACCTCTTCCTTCTGTTTATTGAATCTGGAGCTGTATATTTTGTGATACAGTTGATCTCTCTTATTCTCGAGCTGATCAACACATACGTACTTGTGAGTCCGGGAGCGTTTGAATTCATCAATGTATTTCAGAACATTTGCACTGTGTCCGCGGTGAGTACTTACAAGTTGCGACTTGAACTGCCAATGAGCTGACAGCGACTCAAATTTGGTAGGCGTGGTATCCAATTGCAGTATTTCTTTTGATCAATCTGGATAGTTCTCCTGTAGTTGAAATCGGTCAGAGTACTATGGAGTCTTTGACAAGAGACTAATTCCTACTGTGACGTGTATAATTTTTGCATACATTTTATAGTCACCACTGACCAGTAATATTGTAAAATACATTCTGTAGGATAAATTAGCTGACTGAGTAAACTTTCAGTCTAACAATATAGTATGAATCTGAGTGTATGGAGCCCGGAGAAATGGATGAATGACATTGGAAATGGGACCCATGGGGTGAAAAGGACGACGTGAATCAGTACAGCATCATACACCGTAATGAATGCCCCCTTCTTTCTCGCGCTGGACGCAGGGAACAACGACCATGACCGTTTCTCTCGAGAAAATCGCACCTCCGACAGATTTAACAGATGCAGACCAGACTACGCTCTTCCAGTACATCATTCGACGACTTGCAGCATATAGAAATTCAGCGCAGCTCCATGCGTTGGCAGAGTACAGTCAATCGTCACTTTCTGTGGAAAAAAGGGAAAGGCGGAAGGCTGAATTCGACAAAGATATCAACGAATGGGCCCAGGGACTAGTCGAAAAGGCTTACATGGTCTGTGGCCAGCCCGAAGGAGGTAAGGGCGTTCTGGTTGACGTCGGAACAGAAACTCATTCGCTCCAGATGAATGCCCCGTATTAGACGAACTGGCAGATACCTCAATAGGTCGACTGGTATTCTATGCACATCCGAAATATCATGCTCACTACTTTTTCCAGGCCAACTTCCAAGTATATCGCCCGATCGCCTCCAGTCTGTTCTCAATGCAGTCCTGTTCCTCAGCATAACCACCACCAAGCAGTATTCCGCCCGAACACGATCTTTCTTGCTCACCAATTTTCCAAATGTTGTGCCAGACGAGGAGCTAATCGTGATGACGCTGAAGCACCCAGACAAGGCCCTGGAAGAAGCGCAGCAGAAAGCCGAAGCAAGTACTAAACACCATGCCTCAAAGAGCAAGACATTGCGTATGGTTGGAATGGGTGCTGCCGCTGTTGCAGGCGGAGTTTTAGTTGGTGTTACTGGTGGACTCGCGGCGCCTCTCATCGGGGCCAGTATTACCACCATTTTTGGATGGCTCGGTGTAGGCGGAACTGCAGCTGGATTGCTTGCAAGTGGTCTAGCAGGGTCCTCTGCCGTTTGTGGGGCTCTCTTTGGGGTATACGGGGCAAAAACGAGCGCGAGTATGATTCAGCGTCATACTAGGGAGATTCGGGACCTGGCTATTGTCCCTGTAACCCCTACTACAGGCTCGGGAAGAGACGAGACGCTCGGAGTCCGTCTCTGTATTAGCGGCTGGTTATCTTCAGAGGCCGATGTGGCCGCTCCCTGGGCTGTCTTCGAAGGAGAAGAAACGCTAGCTTTGCAATGGGTAGGCCAATTCGCTCGCGGTTTATAGCGATGAGGCTGATTGCTGCTCACGTAGGAAGTCGAAGCCCTTGAACAACTCTCAGACGCACTCTACACCTTGATCAAGACAAATGCAATGAAATATGTTCGCGCTGAAATCATTCGTCGTACTGTCTTTGCGAGCGTACTTGCAGCGCTCGGTCCAATGGCCTTGCTCAAAGTTGGAGAGATCATTGGTGAGATCCGAGCTGTAGTTTCCTTTGTTCATTTGCTTCATACCCTACAGATAATCCCTGGATGAATACGAAAGCTCTGGCGCTCAAAGCAGGAGCCGTTCTAGGCGACCTGCTGGCAAAACGTGTATTTGGAAATCGTCCCGTCACACTGATAGGCTATTCATTTGGCTCGCTGGTCATTCTCGAAGCGCTCAAGCGCGTAGCTTCTCTCCCGCCTTCTGAAACGTCACATCTCATCCAAGACGTGTATCTTTTTGGGACGCCAGCTTCCACAGATCCAGCAGTGTGGTCCAGCGTCCGTCGTCTAGTCAGCGGTCGACTTGTCAACGGCTACGCCAGTAAAGATTTTGTTTTGGCGATTCTCTCCAGAGCGTCGGACATAAGTTGGCAGATAGCAGGGTTACATCCTGTGGATGTACAGGGCGTAGAAAATGTCCATTTTGAGGAAATCGATGGGCACACCAAGTGGAGAGTCATGATAGGGAAATGTTTGAAAGATATCGGGGCTTCAGGGATCAACAACGAGTCGGTGGATGCGCAGCTAAAGAACGCGATCCGAGAAAATACAATATGAGCCTCTGGCTCAAAGGCACTTGAAAGAAGGAGCGTAAAATATCGCTGTCATTGTACTCATGCTAGAGATTTGCTAGGAATTGTCATCTTGAACCTCAACCTTGTGTCTGTTCCGTGTCTGCTGAGTCGGTGCTGGCCCTGGGCCCTGGCACGACGCCCGCGGCAAGTCACATGTTAGGGCGGGCGACTTGATTCCAACTGTCATTTATCCGGAATGTGATATTTTTCATTTTATTTCTTTCATGTCCACTCCCACCCCACTCGCATCCTCCATTGGTGGTATTGGTCTTGCCCTTCCAGTGCATTCTTTGGCTTTATTGAACGGGAGTGTTTTTGGAATATCAGGTTCGTCAAATTATCGCATATCCATTCCAAGCTCATCTCGGACCGGAACTGGAAATGCTCGGAAAGGTTTTGTGCATCGCGCAGCGAAGGGGAATTATGAAGCTCTGGTTGCAACACTCGGACTTATATCTGGTGGAATGATTGTTGGTGCTATCGAGGGGACGGGGCCTGCATCCGATTCCGTGCCCCTGTTCAACTTGATATTTTCTGGATACTTGGTTGGACTCGGCACAAAGGTATTCTCGACTACTTATTGGCCCAGTCATTTAACTGAAATGGCTCTGCATCAGCTATCCAACGGATGCACGTCTGGGTTTGCGCAAAATACGTTTATCGACTCTGGGTCGTTTTTGACGCATTCTTCAGGCATATGCTCGCAGGTCTATCGCGTCTATCAAGCAGGTACATTGGCTGCACGCTGTGAACAAACTCTTTACTCCCTCCTGACTGTAAATACAGGTCCTTTGCCGCTACATCGACTTTCTTCGTCACCGCCGTGCTCACAGCCAGAGCCTTGCATTCTCGGACGTTTTCACCCATCGGTATACCAGATTGGAGCCTCAGCTCGACAGACAAGATTCTAATTGGCGCTCAACTTATCCCTCAACTCGTCTCCGTCTTACTGTATGCGCATGTATGTTCTGATTTCCGGGTCATATTTACTGCTTATCTTGACATTATACAACAGGCTTCAATGGCTACGATGAATACGCGCACATCTTCGCCTCCTCGGCCTGTCGCGCGACTTGCGGCTTTATTGTCTACTACTGTCGCGTTCGCTCTGGCATTGCGATCGTCCAATATGACTGATCCGAAGAAAGTCCTGAGCTTCCTCCTGTTGCCTGTCGACTCGGCTTTTGACCCTTCCTTGGCATTCCTCGCTATTGGAGCCTTACCTCTCGGTATAGTCTTGTATCACTTTTTCCGTGGTTCTGAAAGGCCTGCGTTGGGAGGAGCATGGAATATTCCTAAACCTGGACAAGTTGATACCAAACTCCTCATCGGATCCACGATATTTGGTCTTGGCTGGGGAACATCCGGTTTCTGCCGTGAGCTCAACTTTCTCGTGGTTTTTGATCTATTTGACACGATACTTTCTTTAGCGGGTCCTGTTCTCGTTAACTTCGGCCGAGCGGTGGTACACGGAAGAGAAGTCCTTCCATGGCTCTTCTGGCTTTGTGCCTTCATTGCAGGTGGATTAGGTGTTAATTGAAGGCTGTTTTTACGAATGAAATGATTAATTTTATTGTATATATTCAGCAGTAGAACCCCTTACTTTGTTTCCAAGCGCCATAGTCGATGTACAATACAGGAAATTTTATGCACTTAAATATTTCCAGAGGCTTATAGCTTTGCTTTTGTATTTGAATCCTCTGCTACATCAATCACAACTTTCCCAAATTGTTCTCCCAGTCGTAGTGTTTCGAACCCTTTCTCCGTGTTTTCCAGGCCAATGAATACATTCGACAAGACAGGTACTATTTTGTGCTTGGTCATAAATTCTGTGGCGTCCCGAAGATCTTGCTTTGAGCCCATCGTCGAGCCTGGCAAAATAACTTTAGCTGCAATGGCCATGATCCATGAAAGATATAAGAAAGCATTACCCAGGAGCTTCTGGTTCTTCAGGACCTCTCGCATCGTGAACGTGATTTTGGGGTTGGCAGTCCTGAAATATTGGTCTTTCCCCTCTCGGACGGTAACTGGACGAAAAATAAACTCACATTCCATAGCAAACGACTCTTCCACCTTGCTTCAAAATGGAACTGATGCTCGTCATGATCTCACCTCCTCCAGAATCGATGACTGCATCGAGCACAGCAGGGAACCCAGCTGGAGTGTTCTTGATGACTAGCTTGTGGATTTCTTTTGGCCATTGGGCTGGAGAAAAAGAGCGGTAAGAAGATCGGACGTTGAAACTAGTCAATGATAGATATACTATTTTTGTAGCTCGTTCCACCTCTAGCTCCCAACTCGACAGCCTTGTTTATCTTTTCCTGGCTCCCACTTGTGACATAGACGTTTGCACCTTGGGCAACGGCCAACTGCAGCGCGGTGAGAGCGACCCCACCGCCCACGCCAGTTATAAGGACATGTTGGCCCGGTTTGACGGCTGCATTGATCATTGTAGCTCTAGATACGCATCCAGATTAAATTCTCAGAAACCTCATGGATGAGTGCAAGTCATAGTACTAGAATCTACGAACCTCCATGCAGTAAGTCCTGCAAGTGGCCATGCCGCCATGTGAACGTCGTTCAGATGCGGGACAGACAGTATCACTTCAACTCTGTCAACGACAACATATTGCGCAAATGTACCAAGGTCTGGATCTGCAACGCCGCCGATGACGCTGAACCTGACGATTGGGGACAGACGGTTCGATTAATGCAATCTTTTCGTCTAATTCCCCAAGATAGAGCACTAACCTTGACTCTGGAGCATCTGGGTCGTCCTCCCATCCATGAGATGGTGTCAAGAATACCCTCTCGTTGAGCAGTTTGTCGTTGGCGTCTCCAGATGCCACGACCACTCCTGTAAGTACATACGAGACAGCATCAGGCGAATAATTTGCCAGATAATTGGAATAGTATAAGTTCACTCGTACCCGCGCCATCTGATCCATAGACGGAACCTGGCTTGATAGTAGGGTATGCACCTTTTCTCATCCATACCTAATAATACCGACCACTTCACATAAGCTATCTTCTCTTTACATTTTGGGAGTACAGGCATGACGGCGTGAAAGTATACATACATCTCGATGGTTAAGTCCTGCAGCACGTATCTCGACGAGAAGCTTCCCTGGTCCCAGTTTTGGAATAGGTAGCTCTTCCAAAACGGCATCATTTACGTAGCCATTGCTAGACTTTGCACCCAACTTGCGAACCACTATAGCTTTGGTGGTGGATGGAAGTTGGCCTTTCGAGGACATGGAAGGTAATCTTGGTTTCGAAGAGTGAAGGTTCGGGAAAAGATGAAAGAAAATGTGGTTGTGTGTGGATCGGTCGGGTAAGTTAACCGAACCGGACATTGAGCGCTTCGATTAGATAAATGTCAAAGCTGACAATACTCGACGCTCCCTTCTCTCCATTCTGGGAATGTCGTCGTTTCAGAACAGAGTGAGGTATCCCATTGCATGTGCATTTACTATAACCCCCGGAAAACACCCTACATGGTAACGAAAGCGATGAATCTAACGACAGCAAGCCCCATGAATATAACCCAAAATGAGATGCAACAAAAAGGACGAAAGCAGTAGCAGTACGTATGTGCATGCCAATCTACGCCGATATGTACCATGTCCATACAATAACAATATGATAATTTAACCGAAGTCCCACAAGCCTTGCGGGACGCTGAAAGCCCGACAGAATGCCCCAGACGAATATGCCCAAGAGAGAGAGAGAGAGAGAGAACCAAAAGCCCAAAGACCCAAGAGAGAACCGAAAAAAAACCCATCATCAAGTACGATACCCTTTACCATTGTTCACTAAATATATCTGTTCTTCTTTTGCTTTTTATTGTACCACATTCACACCTTCGGAGTAGCACTTACATCTACACCCTCCCAAAACGGATCATCCAGCAATTCTTGTGCAGATGCCCGGTTACGAGGATCTAGACGAAGGCATCGCTGAAGGAAAGTGGACGAGGTGTAAAGTTGCTCGTTGTCTAAAATGTTAAAGTTTTCCAGGATTTTGGAGATAGTGTGGGAGAACATAGGAGGGCGAGATTTGAGTTGGCCTGCGACAGAAAACGGTGAGGATCGGAGTTACCATGGTCCACAAGATCCCACTCACAGGAGTTATCAAAGTATTTGAATCCTAGCTCGCTAGTTTTCAATTGCTCGGGTTCGAATTTCTCATCGGTAAAGCATTGCATACGCCACAGATGCCCTGCTACAGTGTCCAGCAGATGCTCCGAGTATGAGCGCTTCTTGAACAATTGCTGACCACATAGGAATTCGAATGCCTGGGGAGTGGTTTAGGCGAATGCCTGGAAGGAAAGCATAATTGAACATACCAAACAGCCAAACGTCCAGATATCAACTTTTTCATCCCAAGGCCCACGAAGCAACGTTTCTGGTGCCCGCAAAGCCTCGGCCGTAATCTCATCAAACTTTGTTCTACCGACAAATTGGGCTAAAATGATACGTAGATAATGAAACTAAATGAGAGTCGGGTTAAATATAGTGGTAAACGTGTGTGCTTACCGTTGCCAAAATCTGCGATGACAAACGTCCTATCTAAAGCCTCGTCGATAGAAGGAACAGGAAGAGGATTCCCAGAACCAAAATCCGCTTCCGAAGTATGTCCTTTATCGAAGAGAATGTTGTCGTGTTTAAGATCGGTGTGGGTTATTCCTAGTTGGTGCATGGTTTGGACGCCCTTTAACGTATGGTACAGAATACGTTTGGCCAGACTGAGAGGAAAACCGTTGCGAGCGTAGATACGCTTGAGATGTTCTACGTCGCCGCCAAAGACATCTGTCACAAGACAAAGATGAGGGCCGGTGTTTGTGCGACCGGGATGCATAAAGCTGGAATGTAAAGAGAGACAGTGGCCTTCTTTGGGCACTGCTCCGTGTGGAGTTGAGGAAAGTTTGCGAAGGACATCAAGTTCCGGAGTCAGTCCTTCTTGAGCAAGTTGAGTTGCAAACCCTGTGAGAACCTTGATAGCTACATGTTTCGATTCCCTGTAGACAAAGAAGGGTAAGTGGGTAATAATAGTATTTGCGCATCAAGAACTTGAACGAACTCGTGGTCCTTGGCCAGCCAGGTACTCGAATACATGCCCCACCCAAGTCGTCTAATGATAGAGAACTTGTCATGTTCACCAATGGCATCGCCAAATTTTAACTGAGCAAAACCGTAGCCGTCGTCGGCACTGAGATGCAAAGGCTCCTCTAAGGGCTTGGCACCATTTACGAGAGCGGCGAGAGATCGCTTGGAAGACCCAGAAAAAGAACGGCTAGAAAGAGCGGACGCGCCTAAGAAAGCACAGCGAGAAGAAGAAGGGAGTCGGATCAGAGACATCGGCAGGTGAGGGTGAGGGTAGGGTGAGGAGGGGGGATACCTGGGAGGCGGGAAATTTCGCCTAAGCCGTTTTAAGATGATACAGTTTCACATCACATGAGTGCTATGTGCTAAGCGACTAAGCGACTCACTCCAATCACTCTCTCCCTTCGACTTCCATCATCATCAGCAGCAGCAGCAGCAGCAATTCTTCCAGTCGATGTGGTCAAGAGTTAACAAGTAGAACAAATGTAATCTGATTATGATAATCTGATCCTTCTGAGCCGCTACAAATAAGTCGGGCCGACTCGCATGCTAAGATACATCAACCCAAAGTATAATATACATAATCTACAAATAATCCATTAGGTTTCAACACTCAAAGAGGAAGTTTCAGGCGCTGCTTCTGCTTCTGCAGGCTTGGCCATCCTAGACCGTCCCCATTTAACGCCAACTCGTTCCCCATCGAGTTCGAAACCATTGGCCCAAGCTTGCGCCGCCATTTCGCAAGTCTCGCGCTCCTTGAAATTGATGAACGCGCACCTGAATGAAGAGCATCAGAGATGAATGTTCTAAACATGAGATGATACCGCGTGCCTTGATTTAGCGACATGTACTACTGATTTTAGCTGTGCAGGCTGTACAGTTGGTAGCGACTGCAGAACTTGGGTGCGTATCGAGAGTTCAGTCGAATTAGGCGAAAGAGAGGAAAGGAATAGTGAAGTCTATAGAATGGCTCAGTTACAAGCACAATTGTAACAGTAAAAAATCAGCAGCATACAACAGTTTGGTCCTCTGGCGGTTTCAGTCCTTGGCTTTCAGCATGGGTCGACATGATTTTCCGCGCAACAGGATCATTACGGCCGTGATATCGGTCCTGTATGTTTTGGTGTGAGAGTTCATTGTCGACAGGCTTTTCGTGTCGATAGGGACATTCAGAACCACGGCTGCATTCGCCTTTGACAAAAAAGGAGCAAATCTTTGGGCGGTTTCGCTTGTAATAAGGATCTGTCCGCGCCAGCTGCTTCAGCATTTCTTTGCCAGCCGTCTGGGATTTGCCAATGTCGAGGCCAGATTTATTTCCTTCAAGCTAGCGAGGCAGGGTTTAGTTTTGAGACGCCGCTGTAAACCCATCGATGAAACGCACTTTGCCCTCCATATTCTGAGCATAATACTCTCTGTTGATGTCACTCGTCGGAGCTTCGTTAACAAATCCTAGTGCAGTATCTCGAACTTGGGTAGGTAGACTATATTCGAGATCCAAAAGACACGTCTGGCAAACATTCTTGATTTTTGCGCAGGTCTGACAAATAACGGTAGTTTTGTAGCGACTTCCCGAACCAGGATTCCAACGAAAGATGGTGAAGGGTCTCGCGCATGTTCCACAGGAGCGACCGAATTCTTGTTTAGACTAAAAAATGAAGCCGGTCTGTATACTTTTAAAATCTTTTTTTGAGTACATACCATCCGTATGAATGGATTATCACCCAGACCTAGGGAAATCTTTAGCAGATAGAAACAAAAATGTCTAAAGGAATAAACGTACATGTTTCGCATAAGATGGGAAAGTCAGACTGTTCCCAACCAGATTTGTTAATATCGGCCTTGGGCATGATGGAAGTCGGAAAGCAAGCTGAAGTCGCTGACTAATTTAGCATCTCACATTCCCTCCATTTTCCACCATGCAAACACAATCAGCGGACAGTACACAGTCCAGCGGGGGATCGTTAATGGTAGCCTGGCAGCTGAAAGGCAAGCGCGTCCTGCTCGTCGGCGGCGGCGAGGTCGCTTCTCAACGCGTGGAACATCTTCTCGGCGCAGACGCACACATCACAATTCTTTGCCCTGAGAAAGGTCTCTCTTCAACTACCAAGCAGTACATCAACGCGAATCCTCATCGTATCTTATACTATGACCGACGCTTTACTGGCCCTGTCGAGCTACACAAAATGGATCTCGTTCTCACCGCTCTAGACAGCCCCGCTGTCAGCAGGGAAATTGTCGAGCTCTGCCGCAAAGCCAAGATTCCCGTGAACGCCGCCGACATTCCAGATCTCTGCGATTTCTACTTCGGTGCTCAGATACGCGACGGGCCTTTGCAGATCATGATCTCTTCCAATGGAAACGGTCCCCGTATCGCTGCGCTAATCAAGGACAAAGTACGAGCCAGTCTAGAGGGATACGAAGGTCTCGCCATTCTGAAAATTGGTCAACTTCGTGCTCAGCTCAAGGAGCGCGTACCTGAAGTTGGGGGTGCGATAGGAAGAAAGCGGATGAAGTGGATGTCAAAGATCTGCAATGAATGGTCTTTGAAGGATTTTACCGTTCTCGACGACGGCATGATCCAAAAATTGTTGGATGAGGGTTGGGAAAAAAATCGTGTTCCGACTTTTGAGGAGATTAGCGGCGGGAAACTTTCACCCTCGTCCCTAGATATTCCAAACTCCAACTCAGTTGAGAAATCGCGCCTTGGCGGACTCAATCTTTTTGTCCCGATTGCAAACTTTGTTGCTGGGGCTGTAGTCATGGCTGCTGTAATACTCGCTCGTCAACGTTGGTATGTGACCTACCTCCGGCTTCACTGTTATTGCTCACCCCAGTACCAGAATGTTGCCATAAAAGTCTGGGAATTACGGGAAGAGTGCCCGGTTGTACACTTATTACACGAAAGCAATGTATGATACTTTTACACAAGAGACCACTTTTTAAGCAATATTTCGGTTTGCATTCACGTATCCCGTGCCGTAGCAAGAATATAAGAGGTCTGACGCGTCGGGTTTCGAAGGATCTGAGGAAGTTATCTTGAAAGAAGTTCCAAAGAAGTCCTGGATATCTCTCAGGAATTGAATTCTACAAATAGGAATCAGTGTTTAGCAAGCACGAGTTGTAAGGCAAGGGCGTACGTCCGGGACGTTGGTTGGGACATCCGACATCGCCCAACGTCCTCGCTACCCAGGACCATTAACAGTAGCACCAGCCCCTGGTGCTTCTCATCGATACAACCACCTTTGCTGATTTCTGATAGCAGAGCGCGAGTCGCTTGCAGCGCAATGTCTTCTGGAGCTATACCCGGTTTTGATGTAGCCTCAGAGCAAAATAAAGCTGATGTCGTTGACTCTGCCAAAAGAGTGAGAGCATATCCTGGAGATCTAAAAAAACCGGGATGAGCTCGAACAAACGATAATAGTTTGATACCTACTTGCCGCTTTCCTCTCCCTTGTACACGTCCGAGTACAAATATATATCCGGAATATATCGATTCAATATTGATCGCGCTGTCTCTATCATACGATTGGAGAATTGGGGATTGACACGAACGGCATGTCTAGAGGATAAATCTGAGCGAAAGATTACGAGGAAAAAAGTATCGGTTCTCACGAGATTCCTCGTATTCTTTTAATTTTACCAGGCTCAACAAAATTCAACGTTTTCACTTGTTTCACGATTGGACACAGGAACTGCACTTCGCCCCCACCTCCAGGCAGTGCGCCTCGTTTTTTAATCTATGTAGCGAATGAGTGCTGAATAAGATGCCATGAAAAATTAGACTTGCCCTCAATTCTAAACCATCCGAAATGCCAAAGAGTTGCAAATGGGGTAGTGTCACGGTTCGTATTAGGTCTACCTACCGTATAAGCGTCAAACGGGAGCTACAGGAGTAGATGGTCTAGCTTACCGAAAGGTCGTTGTCATCTGTTGTGATTCCCCGAAGAGTAAGCTGCAGAGGACGTTTTGCGAATGGAGCTAGCATGATGATGGGTTCGAGAAAGTATCCAACTGATCTTGTGAGAGAGCAGTCATGGACCAGAGGTCCTCCTGCGATGATTCCTGGTGTGAGTAGGATTGCAGTACCTGACTTTGTTCTTGAGCGTTCAGAATTAGAGATCATGGTCCCCAACACGTACCTGTGACTGATATTTCAACGACCGTTCCATTGGTGACCTTCTCCAAAAGTCTTAATAGGCTGACCTCGAAGTCTACAGCAGAGTGAAACCAAGTTGAGTGTAACTGTAAGAGTGAGTGCTAACCTCGAAGGCCGGGGTTCTTGTCTTCAGTTCTAATTTTGTCGATCTTGACGGGCTTTCCACTCAGAATGGAGAGTACCAGTCGATGTCTAAAGTAGTGGTGACCGCTGTACTGAATAATGGGCCCGCCCATGATGAGCACAAAGAGCGAGAAATATTTTGACGCGCACGTGCTGACTGTACTTGAGCCTCTCTGCTCGACCATCATCTCTCTTCCAACATGGTGCAAACAGATTGGGACGGACGCTATTATCACATTGACCAGATTCTTGATACACCAGGTCCTCGCACAGATGAGGGTTTTATGGCCGGTAATGGGGTATGTAACGCGTCTTTATACGGCTAAACGAGTCAGCGGTCAACGCTTCCTGTTTAGGTCAAGGATTTCCTCAGAAATCAATCCAAGATCCTTGTAATCGGAGCTGGAGGTCTTGGATGTGAGATTCTCGCCAATCTGGCCCTCACTGGCTTCAAGGACATCCATGTCATCGATATGGATACTATCGACATCAGTAATCTCAATCGTCAATTCCTCTTCAGGTTCCTGGTTCTCTCTTACCTTTCACCGTCCGAAAGCACGCTGAAACGAGCTCAAGACCGAAAGATGTAGGGAAATCCAAGGCTATAGTGGCAGCAGAATTCATCATGAACCGTGTACCAGGCGTAAAGGTCACACCGTATGCAAGAAATTCGTCTTCTTTCGTACCCACTCACTCACATCGATCTTTAGATACTTTGGCAAGATTCAAGATAAAGACGATGAATATTACCTACAATTCAACCTGGTCATATGTGGCCTAGATTCGGTTGAAGCCCGGCGATGGATCAATGCCACTCTAGTCAACCTCGTTGACCCCGAGAACCCGGAAAGCTTAAAACCTCTTATCGACGGTGGAACGGAAGGTATGCTATCCAGAGCGCTTTTTTGGGTCAAATATCCCATTGTCTTCGCTGTAGGATTCAAGGGTCAAGCCCGAGTAATTCTCCCAACCATCACATCTTGTTACGAATGCTCCCTGGAAATGCTCAACAAACCGACCGCTTTCCCTATCTGCACCATTGCTAACACGCCACGTTTACCGGAGCACTGTATCGAATGGGCTTCGGTCCTGGAATGGCCACGGGTTCATGGAGGTAAAAAGTCACTGCAGTCGGAGCAATGCCCTGCCACTCAATGATATCTCTAGACAAGAAGCTAGACACAGACAATCCTGATGACATTAGTTGGACTTACAACGTCGCTGCGGCACGAGCTAAGGAATTCAACATCGAAGGTGTTACCTGGTCATTAACGCAAGGCGTTGTCAAAAACATCATTCCCGCAATTGCTTCTACGAATGCCATCATTGCCGGTAGGATTATCTTTCTTCTTCTGTTGAATTAGCTGAATTTGTGTGCGTTAGCATCCTGTTGTAATGAGGCATTCAAAATTGCCACTAGTTCTGCTGCTTACCTCAACAACTATTTCATGCTGATCGGAACAGAAAGCATATATTCTTACACTTTTGAGCACGAAAAGAAGGCCAATTGTCCCGTTTGCGGTGGGGATTCCTTACCCCTCAATATCAATCCTGATACGACATTGGAAGAACTCATCGAAATGCTGACCGAGAGGCAGGATATGCAAGTCGCTTTCCTTATTCAGCCCTCGCGGAAGTCTGACTCCTATATTTCAGTCAAATCAAGAATCCATCATTGTCAACTGCTTCAAAGCAGTTATATCTGCGAGCTCCGCCGCCACTGGAGGAAGCGACCAGACCTAATCTTATGAAGAAAATGTCTGAACTTGTTCCTGACGGTGGTGATATAATCGTGACCGCAGGAACGTTGCCCTTCAACCTTTCCCTTGACATTTCGTTCAAGTGAACATCCGTTTTTTGCCATACGTATCTGTTTTCATCATGGTTATCACGCTCACTGCTCTTATCTCAAGTGTCTGTACATACTGTAGAACCAAGAATGTAAAATTCTTCATCTCATCTGTTAATGATCAGAACACGCCCATTTTGACCTTCACCGATTGAGTGGAGCCATTTTTCAAGTAACGGCCAGCCCGCTTCGAACCGGACGGCTAGCTCATCTGAGTGGTGCTCTCCGTCCAGTAGCTCCAATAGCTCCGCCGGGTATGACAGGGGAACAGCATTCTTCGTGTTCATGGTATTGAATGTGCGCGTAATTGGAGCCGAAGGAGACCTCTCTAAAGTGGGTCGAGGGGGTTTCAACGCGAGTCGAGGGAGAATTGGTGAATTAGGAGGCGCATTCGTAGCCGTTGTGGTGGTGGCAGGGGCTACAAGCGACTGTCGGCGAGCGATCTGCCTCTCTAATTCAATCCGAGGGGCCGCCGTCGCCGTCGCCTGAGTTGGCGTACTGTCTTGAGGAGTACTGGCAGTCTCTGTGATCGCTGGAATAGGAACCACAGTTGAGACGGACGGTTGCTCTGCGGAATTTGAAATCCAAGATGTTCTCGGACTGGCTTGAGCCGTTCCTGGCGAGCGTATGAGGTTCTGATTTCGGGTTTGGAGTTGTTCCAAGATTCTCTCGGCAGCGCTGGATCTCCGCGTCCGTGCAAATGGTGGGACGGCGTTCGCCGTGATTGGGTTGTTGATAGTATTTGTCCTGCCTCGTGGAGTGGAGGGAGCACTTATTGCCTGATCTGAGCTGATGGACGTGGCAGGAGCAGCGATATGGGATGTGCGGCCTCGCAAGAGCTGCTGACCTGAAGTAGGGCTTTCTGGACTCTGGTTGGAAATTTTCAGGGACGTTCCAGTGAGGGATCTCACTCGTTTACGATCTGTAACAGCTGATGGATCGTCGCTCACAGGCGAATGGACTGCTGGTTTTGAGCCCGGTATGAAGACTGGATATCGATGTACCCTTCGGAGGAAACCTGCTTTTTAGTTAGATGAGACGTGCAATACCTGTTACAAGTACCTTTGATAACACCGAAGCTCATGAACCGGCGGACATCAATACCCAGCTTTTGGACGTCATATTCTTCCATCCACTCTAGAACAGTCCGCCCAGGTTTTAACCGTGAATAAAGGTGCAATAGCTTTGGCCAATCGGGAATCGGAAATCCTAAATATCGGACGAGAGTTCGAGCGAGACGAGCAACAGGAAGATGTGCGTGTGTGTATTTACCTGGTTTAGCGGAGTAGGGTCCACATTCTTCTTTGACATGGAATTCACTCGCCAGCCATTGGATGCTTTTGCGTAGCGTGTACATATTCGAGAACTGGAAGATATCAACGGTCATGATAACTTGGTAATATCTGGTGGTATACATTGAAAACCTGGCTCACGCTGGTGATAGTGACTTACAGCAAATGTGAGATGGCGCTACGGGTTAGCTCGATATCGCATTCTGCCAGATGCGCAATCTTACTGACATGATTGATTCCTAGGTTGAGGTTGAGGATGGTCTAATTACATAGAAAATGTAATAGGCTCACCATCTATATGTTTACAGACCTAGAATATATGAAGGCAAGTGACCGCTTATTGAGGAAATACTAACCTTGGCCATGGTCAAGTCCCAGTTATCTTCGATTCGCCTGACCAGATTGATAAGAGCGATTGGAACCATCCAATCTTGGACCGCAGGAGGATTAGGATAGAAGGGAAATATCTTGAGTTCGATAGAGTTGAATTGATCAATCGAAATGGACGTTTCAGAGTAAGAATTGAGGTCTTCGTAGAGCTGCTCGATGATTGCATGGATTGCGGCATCATTTCCGGGGGCGGACAGGAAACCCGATTCTTCCTGGATGCTTCGTGAAAAGGGGGAAAGATTTCGGGAAAGAATAAAAACACCTACCTCCCACGAAGCGAGGACACGGCTGATTTTTCGTACAATAGGTTCATAGCAACTCAAATCCGCAATCCGTTCAAACACGAAGCACAGATTGAATCGGAAGAAATTCCGTTGATATTTCCCTCCTCTAAGCTGAGATGGAAAGCCTATAATTCTATGTCTTTTTGTGGAGCAAATAACCAGTCTTCCACAAAGCGCAGGACCGGGAATGACATATTTCGAAATTTCCTCAAAGTTGAATAGGACTTGACTGGACGCCGGCTGCTTGCCCTGAGATAGGCTGAAGCTGCGGGAGTTTGGCCGCAGTTCTGTTGGAGACACGGCGGCAGATAAGGTAGAATTTCTGGAAGCAGTAGCGTGTAATGGAGAGGGATCCTCTGATGATGGAGTTGGTGGCAGAGACGGAAAATTGGCAGCTGGAATTGGCTGAGGAACGGCAATAAGGCTTTCTGGAACTTGACATATAATTTTTGGGCCAGTGACTAGGTCAAAACCGGCGTAGAAAACAGACTGGATGCGGGGAAGAAAAGTGCCCATTTTGGTAATCACGCGTTTTCCGGCTTTAATCTCAACCACCATGTCCATTATACCCCCTGGCTTCTCCGCTCTGGCTTTACCTACAATCCAGCTTTCGCTTTCCGCAGTTCTCAAATGTGGACAGTCATTTCGATGGACAGTCTATCCTTTGAATACCGACGCGTCTCCGCCTTCTCATGAATATCGCTTCTGTCTCCATGATCGCGTCGTGTGTCTCCGGCAAACGCCAACGGATATTCTTTATCGAGCAGTGTTCCCAGATCCTCAGCCAACTCCCGCAGAACGAGCACTTCGTGATACTGAAACATTACTGTGGCTCAAGGATTACTTTCAGCTCAATGTTGATCTTGCCTCGCTTTATGAGGAATGGGCCTCCCGAGACAAAGTATTTTTAGGAATTAAAGATAGATTTACAGGCATCAGAATGTTAAGGCAAGACCCTTGGGAAAATCTAATTTCGTACGGGGCCAAGTTGCACGTTTTCCCAGTCAACGAAACTGATTATGGACACTAGCTTCATTTGTTCGTCGAATAATAATATATCTAGAATCACCAAGATGGTACAGAATCTAGCCAAGGAATATTCAGCTCCGCTTCTATCAATTCCTTATCCAGACGGTTCTGGCGTTAAAGAATATCATCCCTTCCCCCCTCCATCAGCTCTGGCAAATCCGAATGTCAGTGCGCGTCTGCGTGCCCTTGGTTTTGGTTATCGCGCTGAATTTATTCATCGGACTGCGAAAATGCTAGTAGATGTTCATGGGGTTTCGAGGGATCCGTTGCACCCCAGCGAGCCTTCTGAAGTGTTTTTGCATACACTTCGCAAAATGAGCACAGAAGATGCTCGAGCAGAACTTCTCAAATTTGTCGGTGTCGGGCGCAAGGTCGCCGATTGCGTACTCCTCATGAGCCTTGACAAGGTAAGGTACTTCCGCGTTATTTGGCTATGGCTGCTCTTCTTGACCCTTTCGTCTGAACTATAGACCGACGTGGTGCCAATTGACACACACGTTATCCAGATAGCGATTAGGCACTATGGAATGAAGGGTTCTGTCAAAGGAAAAACCAACATGACGCCCAAGCTTTACGAGGAGCTTTGCACACGATTTGTGCAAATATGGGGAGATTACGCTGGCTGGGCTCATTCGGTAAGCTGGGAAGGACTCTTAATCAATCAAAAAGGTGTCATGCTAATCGTCTCTTTTTGACCCACAGGTACTCTTTACTTCCGACTTGAAGGCCTTTGCCTCGTATGGGCTGATAAATCCACAGCCTTTTACGCCTTCTCAGAACGACCGGAAAAGGCGTAACGAGGATCCAATGATACAAGGCCTGCCAACTCCGCCCCCGACTCCATCTGCCCGTAAAATTTCGGATCCGGCAGAACTTCCCAAAAAAAGAGCTCGGGTACAATGAGCTCGGAATAATAGGGAAGATCGGGGTGGACTTGGTGGAGTGTACCTTTCAAGTAGTGTTTCCGCTTTCAAATCTAAATCAAGTTGTCCATGAATCAAGGAACGAGTTCACTACGTCTCCTATTATTCGGCAGGTTCACCGTGCGTCTTACCCCCCGAAAACGGTGATGTAATTAATCTTCAGGGATGACACTTTCTTCCGGCCCCAGGAAATAAAGAACGCAATAGTGGCGGACAGCATACTATGGTTGGTAGGGTTCTTTCACTGACAGGGATCTTTCATTTTTTACAAAACACTCAACTCTGAGAGCTTGAGACACTCTCTGCCTTCAGTATCTTACAGGCATAGTATCTGAATAGTGTTTAATCGTACTATCTACTCAAAGTAATGTTTTCTTGAGAGGAAAGTAAATGGTGGACAAAAAACTGTGAGAATCTGAGAAAATGCTAAAGACCCAACGATTTTCCGAATCACATGACACCATGTGAAAGCACGTGTCGACATAATAAATCGTCGAAGTCCCATTGCATTTGCCTTGCACACTACCTAGAGCCCCAGGGGTCTACAACTAATAAATTATCATAATGCCTACACTGTATACTAGTAATTGACCAAATATCCTATGGGTCTCGTTGTATATAGGCCATCAGTACATCGTTTGTTTTCCTTTGAAACGTTTCAACCAGGGCTCCGGCTCGGCTCAAAAGCCCCGGCCAGGGCCTATCTAAATCTTGAGCCGGGCCCTACTAGACGGCCAGGGCTCGGCTCAGGCTCAAACCCCGGCTCAGTATAGGGCTGATGTAATCGCCTGGGCAGTGATCACAAGTGAAACAAACAAAACAAACGATGTACTGATGGCCTATATACAACGAGACCCATAGGATATTTGGTCAATTACTAGTATACAGTGTAGGCATTATGATAATTTATTAGCTGTAGACCCCTGGGGCTCTAGGTAGTGTGCAAGGCAAATGCAATGGGACTTCGACGATTTATTATGTCGACACGTGCTTTCACGTGGTGTCATGTGATTCGGAAAATCATTGGGTCTTTAGCATTTTCTGAGAATCTGTGCGTGATTCTACAAACATTGCCAGGAACAGTTAAAAGGCAAGTACCAGCAGCGAATTAAAGTAGACTACAAGCATTATATGCTTCTTTAGAACATATCTCTCTATTCTTGTCTCGATTATATTCCTGTTTGAGCCATTAATGAGCAAACAAAAGTGAGAGGGGGCCTCAGCGTGACATGGGCCATTGCCGTGGCTCGTGACTTTATATAAATCTTCTAAGAATGCGCGCTGGACCGATTTTGGTAAAATTGCCGTGTCCTGGCTGTGTCTGCCATACTATTGGGTACCCAGAACCTGGCCACTTAAGTGTATTTAAGGTGTTGTATTTGAAGGGAAAGAATTTGTACAATGTAGGAGGTCTTAGACTGTGTGCGGGCATCCTGTGAACGGATTGAGCCCTTACTTGCCTAAATTTGCAGGGAGATGGTGACGGGGTGAATATTTTACGGAGGTGAACCCAAATCCGGCATTCAATGGGGAAGTAGGCCACCTTGTAAATTGGGGCTCTGTGCGTCGCGAAGTCCCTCAATGTGCAATAAATATTCTCAATGAGCCCATATATTCTCAGTATATTATACTCAATACACTGTATACATTGAGAGCACAAAGACAACAGTGGTGCTAAACCGTAGGGCGTGGGAAATTTGCCAAATTTGGAGCAATATGAGGGAGCGAACGACGGCAATGGTCCATAACCAGCAAAAATCTGGAAAAGATAGCTCATATGAGTGTTGTTTACGGATTTCAGATGTAACGCAACGCACTGATACCCTTCCATTAATGAATGGTCCCCATCATAAGTCTGCAGCCAGCAAGTTTTGATGATGATGTATTTTGTGAAATTGGAATGGTCGAAAGCGTTCCCGAGCTGGTGAAAAAAACAGTAAAATTCTGTAACAATTCAGAGAGCATTCAGTAACTTTGGGAATTGCTGTCCCGAAGTTTGAAGAAGTTCCGGTGATGCATCACCAAGATACGCCGACCTGGTTCTGAATGTACTGCCAAGAGCAACACTGAGCTTTGTTGTGTGCCACAAGCTCTGTGAGGGTGGAGGGTTGATAGAAAGAGGGCTATATGGCACTTGACATGCAATGTGAAGACTTGGTACGTGCTGGACTGGCGAAAAAGAGGGACGCGGATGATACAGAAGTGAGATGCTGCCAGAGAATTAGCAAAATGACGTAATCTTGCCAAGTATCCCAAACAATTCATTCACCAAACACGGTCCCCACACCCGGCCGCCGCCAAATTGATTTCTGAGCACTATACGATGCTGCTTTACATTATTTACCTATTCTACCTTACCCAGAATCTATCTGACACGCTCCAGAAGCCGAATGACCAGCTTCCCAGGGTGGCCAGCTTCTAGGTATCCAATAGTACCCTGCCAGCTTGCCGAGAGACGGCTTCACCGTTACATTTCCGTTGTCACAAGTGAAAGATCCTGATTTTTGCTCGGTCATTGCCCGACGCGAGTAGCATTGCTCAATATCACACAGGCGTCTGGCCCCAGGGGTTTGAAAGCATTCTGAATCTTCCTGTTGAGTTAGATTTTTATGCTGGTAAATTTTCGAAGCAGTATTAGCAATTTTTGAAAAAGTGAAAGAACCCTACCAACCATAGTAGTACATTTGGATAGACTTGAAGCGCAATGGCTTTACTCGGCAATGATCGCATTTCAATCTTTGGTACCTTTAACTTTTACAAATACCTGTGATCCGGCCCAATGAAGAGGGGTCACAACCGTAGTTTATTTAGGACATTTTTGAGGCAACAAGTTTTCAAAACCTCTTTCTCTTTACTCCATGCGTCTTCAGTCATTCCTATCTGCCATCCTGGTATCAGCTGTGGCTCTTGCTCACGCTCGACCTACCGTACCAACGGTGAGCTTTACAGCCATCCAATGTGGACTTTATGTTTACCTCCTGTCGTGTAGCCAGCAGATATCATGGCCCAAGAGCCAACAAGCAAAGCGGTTCAGGGTGTTGCGGAGGTATGTTAGATTACTTGAATACCACAATCAATGTTGACAAATCTTCTTGTCTTTAGGATGTCGTTGAGCAAGCAATCAGGATGCCATCCTGGAAACGGGTTGCTGAGCCTCAGCCCGTCGCCGGTGCCCTAGGTCAAATGCTAGGGTGGGGATGGGATCCCCAGCCTCAACCCGTGGTGAACAATTCCGATTGGAAGCGAAGCCCTCAGCCTCAAGAAAAGTTATGATTAGAGGGAAACCTGAGCTCGAGTCTCAAATGCCTGTGACGTCTCGATTGAAGGAAATGATACACATTCTTGCACCATTGCTACCACTCCGCATCTTGGAAACTTCGGGTTTCGAGTGCTCTTCTCTTCGATATTGGGGGATTATTTTTTTTCTTCTGCTACTTACCGCTTGCTGATCCTAATCTGGAGGGTTTAAATCCAATCTTTTTCGTTTGAGACCAATTCATGCTTGGACGTTTGATGTAGCGCTGGGGTAGATATTATTTTGTGATAGATATAAATGCTAGAATTTCTGGGGCCTCTGACCACCTGTTAAGTAATATCATTATTAACAGCTAAATTATGTCATGCTAATATCACGCTAAAAATTATTTTTAACGACATCCACATTGAATTCATTGTCTCCGGCATCGTGGGTCATGGAACCAGCCTTTTCTGCGGCGGTAGCACTACTTGTAGTCACAGTATTAGATGGAAGGATGAGTCCTCGAAGCGCTAGCTCAACAAACCCGCTCATAGCCCAGACAGTGACTGAGTCCCTCCTCTGGGTCATTGTTTGGATCGGCTGCTCATACGTCCCCTTCACTGAGATCATATGGATCAGGCGCATCAGATAAAGCTGCCTCCAGAGTATCCCAATCAACATTCTCTGGTAAGACCTCATCATCATTCAAATGTCGGAGCTGAAAGGCGGTCGAGGACAATGAGCATTTTGGGAAATTTCCGAAAATTTCTGATTCTTCCCATGCAACCGTTGTAAGCCTCAAAACCAGCCTAAACTTATAGCGAGAATGTCTGAATTTTTAGCAATTTTTAGCATGTAGATTTGGGACATGGCTAGATAAATATGTTATTAGCAGTTAATAACCGTGCTAAATATTTTTTGATAATTTACCAAACCATTTCTACCCCAGCGCTAGTTTGATGTTACAAAACAGACGTAGGTGGATTCAATAGTTCTCGCGTAATGCCTGAGGTTACTTAAATCTCGCCGTTTTTCGCTCAAAGCTTAAAAGCTGCCGACTTAGAATAGATTACATTACACTATGCATACAAGGCGATCTATCACTCCAAGCTTTTTAATCGGCCCTCTGCCACTGAATTTCACCCATCTGCTGTTTCTTTCTTTTACCCATCCCACCATGGTGAAGTTCTTTCGAGTTCATGCCTGACCCAGGTTTTCCAGTGAACCGTTCACCTCCAGCGATGTAGCTCCATTCAGAGTCTCGGCCGCAGATGTATGTAATGCAGGGTTTTGCTGCGGGTTTTGAAGCGAGGCGTCCTTGTCAACGACTGTGTTGAGGTGGACAGGGGCACGATGTTGGCCTAGTGAAAAGATTGAGAACGGGCTTATGTCCCAACAGGAATGATCATGATGGACATACCTTCAGGTCGGCCATCCACAATACCCTGCATCAGGAAAAGGCACCTTATCCAAGGCTTCTTCGAAGTGACCAAGGCCTGAATGCAAAAGCCCTGGACACTTCAATGAAGCCTTAGAGCCCTGAGTTACCTAGGCTCCCCAGGCTTTTCCCCATATCTCAGGCTGCCTGAAGCCTCTTTCGCTATGTTTGATTTGACCTGAAACATTTGAAAAGCACCTCAGGTCACTTAGTTCTCATAGCTACATTTATGCCAAAGATTAGTGTAAGTCTGAATACGACGATAATCACACAACCAAAACAAAAACATTTTATATTTATCTAAGTGTGTAAACGATGTATAACAATAGTATCGTATTCAAGCGAAAGCCAGACTGGAACACAGTCGCTGGACTCAAATTCGCTACCCTCTCTGCCGCGATTGAGGTTAGTGTGACGGTAGTCACACGGAGAGTCGCTCGGAATGACAGGGATAGCGCTGTAATTCGAAGAGAACTAACTATCTACGATACAGGCTTAGGCTTATATACGAGTCGGAAAGGGCGGTCCGAGGCTAAAAGGACCCGCCGTGCTACATACGCCCTCCTGGTCGATGAAGAAGACCATAAAAAAGAAAGGTAGGTATTGAAGAAGAGATAATGGTACGTATGTATAAATAATGAGAAAAGGTGAGAGATGGAATGTTGACGTTGAAAGGAAACCGTCAACGGCGGTTGCGAGAAGAGCCAGCAAAATGAAGACTGCTCTTGTGCTGGTCAGTGGCAGTCGACAACTTCTTCTGAAGTTTTTGTTCCTCTGCCCTGAGTCGGCCTTTGGTTGCAAGCTGAGCTTGCAGGGCTGCCGATCGTTCCAGGTCCTGATATCGTGACTCGGGGATTTCGACGTAACCGGGGCGAACACATCTGCCAGGAGCAAAACATGCGTAGGGCTCGACACCAAACAGGTTGATGGAAGAGGGTTCCTTGTCGAGGTTGATGATATCGTTAGGGTTTGCACCGTCATCTTCAGAGAAGTAGGAAAGTTTTTCGACGAATTTTTCCTTGTTGAATGCGCTGGCAAAATGATTATATCCAGCTGGCCACCAATTAATTTCCGACTTCGACTTTCGAAGCTCCAGGTCGTAGGCAATGAAAAGCCGGATTTGTTGTGCGGTGAAGACATATTCTTCAACTGCCCCTTCCTTTATACGGTACGTGGTGTGGAAGCGGGATTTGGAAACACGTTCTAAGTATTTAAATTCCCTTGGAGTAGGGGACAACATGGTGAATTGGCGGTTTTGGTTAGGTGCGTCACACTTAATATTGTTCTTATAAGGAACATTATTTCTTCCTAGCGAAACAGATGCAATGCCAAGTTCCACCTGTATGGTTTCAGGTGTAGAAATTTGTCCTGCAGGTAACGAGTCCAAATTATCCACGCTTAAGAGTTCAAGATACTCAGCTAAACATGGTAATTCCATGATCTTGGCAAGCGGCACCCAGGATTCATCACCGGTGCTCCATAGTACCTTGAATACAGCGTTTCGTCGGGAGCCAGAATGTGAAATAATCTTGTCTATACGCCACTGAGGCTGCACTTCAGGCGTTTCTTCAAGTTGGGTTTCAAGTCGGCCTGGAAATCGGCGATCATCATTGGGTACGTGGATCCTCAATAATGAGGAGTAAAACACAGGATGAACACCTCGCTGAAGGAATGAATTTGGTAGGTCAATGCAATAAGAATGGTTTCTAAAGTCCTTTAGGATTTTATAAGGACCAATATACTTAGGTATCAGCTTTCGAGCTAGTCCCTTTTCAAAGGTGAGGTTTTTTGTTGACACATATACTAAATCCCCTTCTCTGAAAGGATCAAATCGACGTTTACGGTTAGCAGCACGGGTCTGCTTGATTTTAGATTCAAGGATAGAGTCGTGGGCTGCCATAACAGCAAGTCGTCGAAGGCGAGCAAAATTCTTTACTGATGGATATTCATTTTCTAGGTTCGAATTCCATATCATAGCACGAGGCAAATGGCCGTTGTTGAGTACAAAAGGTGCGTAACCTGTTGATTCAGAGCGTGCACAATTAATAGCGAATTCTATCGCGGGTAGCTTTGAAACCCAATTTGTTTGTGTTGTCGACACACACTGTCTCAACATTTGAGTGACAGTTCGATTAGCTCGTTTGGTAGATCCATCAGATTGAGGATGGTAAGCACTCGACATATTCAATTTTGTTCCAATTAATTCATGGAGTCGTTTCCAGAATATACTAGTGAATAGTGAGTCGCAGTCACTGATTATACACCTGGGGAGCCCATGCAATTTGTACACATGCTCGAACATGAGTTCCGCCACCTGCTGAGCAGTATACGTTGTCTTGCAGGGTATCAGATGGACCATTGATGTCAATAAATCTATGACCACACAAATCGAATCATATGAACTGTCGCAATTACTCGACTTTGGTAATGGACCAACAAAATCTACGCCAATTGCTTCCCAAGGGTGAGAAGGAATCTCAGGTGAGTGCAACTGTCCGAACGGTTTCGTATTGTCCGATTTGCTAATTTTACATAGATGACATGACTCGCAGAATGATTGAGTATCTGCTACCATGTCTTTCCACCAGACATAGTCCCGAAGATAGTCAACAGTTTTTGAGGCTCCGAGGTGAGCTAAAAGTGAGTGAGCTTCAGAAATAATTATTTCCTGTACACTTCGTTGGTTGACAGTAATTCTCGGGATACAGAGAATTTTATGATCATTTTTTTTTAAATAGATCAAGTCGTTTGTGAGCTCAAAGTTGTGAAAGTTCTTTGGGTTCTCCAGAATCTTCCGAAAGAGCGGATCGTCCTTATATTGGCCTTTCAACGCGGTGAGTAGATCAAATCCCTGTTCGGATTCACTTAATACACTCAATAAGGTTGCGTCAGACAGGTTATTGAGCGGATCTGAACTATTGGGAACGGTAACTACGGAAGTATCTATTACATGGTCAGCGGTCTCTTCGCTGCTTTCTTCCTGCCTCGATGACCTCTTAGGCCGAGCAGGAATTCTTATCGTAAGTTTCTCAGTCGAGTTTGTGGTTTGCTGTTCTGAATTTTTGTTTTCAGAGTTTGGGCTATGAGTACTTTGTGTACTTGCGCCCTCCTGTTTGCGTGAACGGGGAGGTAAAACGCGAACACAATTTTTCATCCTGGCAGCAAATTCCTTGGAGGTTTCAGGCCTGCCAGTGTCAGCGGTTTCAAGTGGATGTCGAAGTCGACGGTTAGAAGCTTCTTGACCCGTGAAAAGGGGCATGGAGACGGAATGGACACCAAGGTGTGTATTGTCTGCATTATCATCATAGATTGTGTATTCTGATTGGGACCGTACAGTTCCAGGCGCATTGTTGGTATATATGCGCGAGAGAGCATCGGACAAGATGTTCTCCTCACCCGGAACATATTTAATGTCAAAGTCAAACTCGCCGAGTTTTTCCAACCAGCGCGCTTGACGTCCGGAAAGGTTCTTTTGGTTCATCAAATGGATCAAACCTTTATGGTCAGTAATCCAGGTAAATTTCGTTCCTTGTAAAATGTCGCGGTGTCTGAGCATGGTTTCCACCCCAGCCAGCATTTCGAGTTCATGGACAGCGTAGTTTTGCTGCGCCGAATTGAGCTTTGCGGAGTAGAATGCCGCAATTTTCAACTTTTTCCAGTCATCGCCCTGGCCAATATAGCCGGCAATACTAGTGGAGCTCGCGTCGGTTACCATCCAGATTGGTTTAGCACCAGAGGAGTAATCGAGTGGAACGCGTGAGTGGTCCCTCCATGAAGACTCCTATCATGGTGGAGAATGCATCATTCATCACGGCTTGGAATGTGGCACCGCCGTTACAATCACCCTGTTGAATGACTTGACTGTCCATGTTGCCATCGGGCGTGGTGACAGTACTACGAGGTACGTGCTCAGGAATGATTCTTATTTGTTCATATGCGTCTTTACCATCAATAATACTTCGATAGGGAGCTTTTGCAACTCGACGAATAATACCATCAATATTTGGCAAAGGCGACGCAACTTTGTGAGTGTTCACATTTCAGGCACGCAAGTCTACTACAACCCGAAGTAAAGACTTATCAGTAACCTTAGATATCAACAGCATAGGCACCGTATTACGTGACAATGTAACAACCCATCGCCCGCTTTCAATATAGTCTTTGCGTTTTTGGTCCCACTGAGGACGAAATGCTTCTGGACAGCGCGATGGACGCCAAGGGTAAATTTTATTTTCATCAATCAAAGGGATTGTGTGGTTGATGCGACGGAGAGGTGGCAGTGGGGTTTCCGCTGCAGATTTGCATAGTGGTTTGGCGTACTCCCGAAGGTGAGATCGTATGCCTTCCAAGTTTTCCTCCTCAAGAGATATTACTCGGGTCTGCAACATGCTAACATTATCACCCTCAATAGGTAATGGTTCATTACTACCGATTTCGACTGTAGTTGGATTGAAACCAATTCTGACCTGATGTTGGTACATCCACGGTGTTCTGAGTATTAGATTGTAGTTGGAAATGTTTGCAATGTAAAGGTAATGTGAACTGTTAATGCTCTGATACTTTAGATTAACTGTAGTTCCACAGTTGATCTTTGAACGTGAACCTTGTATTGCAAGATGTAGAGGTAAGGGTTCTTGGATCCACTGTTTCTGAACCTTAAGTTGATCAGCAAGTTGTGTAGACATAAAGTCACCAATAGAGCCACTATCAATTAGGGCTCTAACAGGTCGGCCGTTAACTTGCGCAACCACCACAATTGGTCGAGATACCAATTTACCAACTTCTTTCACTATACTGGAGTTTCGTTGGAGACCGGGGTAGGTCTTCGGCTCAATGTACGAGCTTGCAAGGTGAGTAACATATGTTAGACCGTTCCGTTCTTCCCATTCTAAATTGTGAAATAGAAGGTGAAGGTTGTTATCATATAGATCAACAAGTTGATCAAGCTCACGCTCATGATCAGTTGTTGGAGGTCCGTCAAACAATCGAGGTAAGAATTCATATTCTATTGGTCCTCGCAAATGGTTCGCTAACTCACTCTCAGCTTTATGGAGCTGTTTCTGATACCATGCTGGTAAGTTAAACATTGGGTTTAATAACATTGACGTCGGTAGTTCCGTCTGGAATTCACGTCCATAGTCCTCAATAACATGTAAGGGGGTTGACAAGGGTCAACGTAAACATTGTAATTGTCTACTGCAAGATAATCGGAGTCGGCGTTTTTGGGTATAAATGGTATGTGTTTTGCCAATTTATTTCGTGCATGCGATGAAATGACCTTTCCCATTCTGGGATAGTCCATACCTGTGAACGGAGCTGTAGATGCTTCTGCGGCACATGTTTCATTCTAGATATTACCAGGAGCAAAACCTGTTTCCAAGGCTTGGTTGTAAGGTATATTTCGTTGAATGTTTTGGAAATGATCTAATATGGTGATAGAATCATCACCGGGCTTATCGGAAGGTTGTGTGCGCCATACAGAAAATTGTGCGTACTCAAACGGAAAATCAACACCATCTCCAGGGTATGGTTGAACTTGCTCAAGCCGTCGCTCAATAGTACTTTCTACAAAGCAACCTTGGCGTTGCAAGATCCAGGTACGCCGCTTGAGTTTTCTTATATATTTACGCTCCCTTGAACGGTTTAATTTTTCATAGCGGGCTCGCTGATCCTTGATCAGTCAATGCAGGTGCTTTTTCCACCATCTACAAGATTAAACTTGGGATTCTGTAGCAACAACATGGAAATTCCCTTACTGAAGGTATGAGTTTCTAGGTTGGAAATATGGTATATCCACTCGTTATCGTCTTCAGACAAAGTTTTGAAGATTTCAAAACGCTGGAATGGATCATCAATACTGGGAAAGACTCCCTTTGGATATTGGGAGATGCCATGGGTGAGTACTAATTTCATTCCGTAACCAATGGCGTCGCCAATAGCTGAGGCCTTTTCATTCCAGAATTGAGCGTCAAACTCGCAACCAAGTAATTCAGCTCGGTGTTCTGCATACCACAATGCGGGTTTGAAGTCAGGGTTCAGTAAGTTTTTTACTGAGATTGGAAGTCCACCGTACTGAGATTCTTCATCGTAAACGGTGTATGTGGACTCGTCTGTTTTATCTACATTGAAACGGTATGAAGATTCTGCACCCCAGTAATTATCATCACCAGGATAAGGTGTGTTTTTGTTTAATGCAAATTCAGTAGCTTGAGCCATAAAATCGCCGATGGCTTTAGGCCACCAATTTGATTGTAGCTTGCACTTGAGGTAGAAGTCGGACCAGGGACTGTCTGGATATCCGGAAACTTCTTTTGCATCTTGCGCATAGCAACACATGGGTAAGTTGTTGTCATCTGTATGTTCGTTTCCAACATCTGATGACTCCTGTAGGAATGTATTTATAATTCGTTCCCTTAAGAAAGCTTCTGGTGTCTCGGAGTCCGATTCCCGTCCACCATCCTCGCCCTCCGGATCGGATTCTGAGCACTGCGACCACTGATCAGAGTTTGTGACACTCATCTCAGAGGCTGATATTAAATCAGGTATGTAATTTGACTCGTCTACTTCAGATTCGGTGCCCTCATCATCAGACAGCGACCAATATATGGAATCACCGTCGGAATCAGATACGGACTGGAGATCAGGTAGGCTGTCTCCGTCCCCCAGAAGATGTGAAGTATTTAAGTCTGGCATAGGTGGCAGTGAGCTATTCGCAGACGCATGATCGGAATAGGTTAATGGGGTGAGATTTTCATCATTGGATACAGTATTTCTACTGACATCAGACTCGGACAGGTACGCAAATTCGGGATTGTCACTAATTTCATTTGCAAATGAGCCAAAGTCCATCATATTCAACTGAAGTGCACCATCAAGTTCGGTTGTCTGGGCCAAAGATTCAAGTAAGCTGTTTGAATCATTAGAGAGAGAGAAACTCATACCTCGTGCAGATACACCAGGTGGGCCACTACCACCTGAATGAACCATATTGTTATCTGGGCAGTTTCGTGCAAAATGCCCAGTCTTCCCGCACTTGTAGCAGGCACCAGATTCGGTGGTGGGTGTGCTAGAGGTACGTGCAATTTTATTGAACCGAGGTTTCCCGTTATGGTGATTACCTCGTCCTCCAGAGTACTGAGTGCCGGAGTTGGGATGACTGCGTCGATGGTAATTGTTACTGCCATTTCTGCTGTTACTTGATTGGGGCAATGCAGAGCGGTCAGGACGCAAAGTATTGCCAGAAGATGTAGAGGCCGGAGCGGGCTCAGTACGGCCAGTCTGGTAGTTGTTGTGTCCAGGATACTTAGGTTTAAAGTGTCCGGACTTCTCTCGGTGAGAATTATCCCTACTGTAGGTGTGATTCTGACCCTGTTCCCGAGGTTTCCAGTCTCGATTGCGAGAACGAGTACCAAGTGCATCATCAAGATTGGCCATCTCAATTAATTCGGCCTCGCGGACAATTCGTGCCCACGAGTGAAGCTCCTTGCTCAACTTTTCACGATGGAGCTCATATTGGAGGTTTTTATTGAAACCGTCCCAAAGTTTTATGACTTTTTCACGTTTTCCGACAGTGCCGACAAGACTGAATAAATTCTCTAGTTCGTACACATATTCGGAAACAGTGCGATTATTTTGATAACATCGTTTTAGCTTTTGAGTCACGTTGCTGATTCCTGTAGTTCAGGGGAAAGCAAAAATTAAACAGTTCCTCAAGAAAATCAGTAAGTTTCCATTTGTGATGATTTCTTGCAACCTTATGTATGAAGAATAGTTGCGCCTTCCCATTTAGGAAATGTGAAACAAGGAATACTTGTTCATCGGAAGCCACTCGGCCTTCCTTACAGTACTGTCGTGATTCAAGTACAAAACAATGATATTTTTCAGCATCAGGTGTACCATCATACACTTTTGGCTCAATAGGTTTGATAATCCGTTTAGCTTTATGGTTTCTACGATGCTTACGCTTTTTCTCTTTTCGTTTAGAAGACTTCGAACGTTTATTTCGATGCCGATGGTATCCGCCGCTGGATTTTGAAGAATGTTCATTGCTATTAGATTCATCAGAACCTGAAGACGATGAAGATGAAGAAGATGAAGAAGATGAAGAGCTTGGGTCTGACTCGGAGTCATTGCTTGATGCCGAGCCCTCACCACGAGAAGAACTCTTGTCGGAAGAGGAACTAGACAAAGGGCTAGTGTCAGATTCGCCACATTCGTCACCATCCGAACCAGATGAAAATTTTGATTTATTTTCTTTTGTTTTCTTAGAATTATGACGGGACTGTTTATCGGGCCTGAGAGCTCTCGCAAGTGAACTTTTGCGAGGTAACTGAGCAACTGGTTGCGTAGATGGTTCACGCTCATGACGATGAGACAAGGTGTGTCTTTTACCAGTGCGCCTCAACTGTTTTTGATAGACTGAAGACATCGGCCTCAAGGTTTGAGCTAGAGATCTCCCGTGAGGCTGTTCAACCTCACTTTCCTCAGATTGATTTTGGGTCTTGGTTCTGCGCTCTTTGCGCTTGGTAGAACCATTTCGTGATTTACGGTGTCTGTGTCGTTTCTTTTCTTCCATGTCGTCACTATCAGACGGACTGGACAGACTATTATCATTACGAGTAGCATCACGAATTGCATTGTATTTGTCGAGGGCTTTACGCTGAGCCTCAATATTGAGCTCTTCGTCACTAATTTCACGGTTGTTATCAACAAATTTTCCTTTAGCCACATACGATGATGGGCCAGGTTGAGGAGAAGGGGAACAATTGCGCTGGGGTTCCTGCTTCTTTAAGAGCTCTGCACGTTTGCGAATATTTTCGCGCTGAGAATCAGTCAAAAGCTCTTCGGCGGCTTTGACTGTGGCTTGTTGTTCCTTAGTCAACTTATTTGCCTGTTCAAAGTTGAACCTGGGCCTCAGAGCGTTCACACTACTGAGACTCTGAGACCTACGAAGTCTAACAAAAGGTCTTACATGATTTTCCCCACTTTCAGACAAGGAAGAAAGGTCAGAAGATAATTCGTTATTATTACCCTCTACAGTAGTCTGTACTACGATTCTGGCCCCAGGGGCTGAGGGGGAGTTAGACTCCAGGTCCGAAGACCTCACAGCATCAGCGTTAGCTTGGGCTGTGCGTGACGATACGACATCTCGGTATGACCGAGCATCGCGTGCCCCACTGCGGCTATTCTTAAAGCCTGCAGTGTTGAGGGTGGCCGAAGTTTGCGTTTCAGCCTTTTGATTGTTGTCATGTTCGGACCCACTGCCGGACATCAGGAAAAAGTATCCCATCTCCAGGCTATTTTGATTTTTTCTTATAGTGTCACAGTGTTTCCTGAGACTCTAGAGACTCCATGCCTATCAGGAGTCATCAGAGTCTCAGTGGACACCCCCCAAAATCTAAATCACACAGGAGCAGCAAAAACAAAATGGAAACCTCCAAGCGTATTATTCACTGATTTTAAATGAGTTCTAGAAGCCATCAAAGCACCAAAGTCTACTATAAGAACATTTGTTGATTCCTTCATTGCTAACTATGGAAGTCCCAAAATCTGTGGAAAATACAACAGACTACTTGTTTGTACTCTTAGAGCAGTTAAAATTTGATTTAGATTGTTTTGAGAAAGGTGAGGAGCTAATACAAATCTGACCCGCCTCTTTCCCAGTATCTCCCAGTATCTCCCAGTATCTCCTGGTATCTCCCAGTTTCCCATTCACTTGTTTTAGTATTTTTTGAGGCCTCTTTTAGCTGTTCCTCACTGCTCCTAATAAATTTCAAACAAGCTTTGACCGCTCTGAATCAGCCTCTGATTTTTTGGGCAGAAAAATTTTACACTCTCTGAAAACCGCTCATTTCTCCAGTTTCATAATAGAAGCCATATGAGATGGCTTCATATCAGATTCTACTAAGCCGAGTGTGTCTCAGAGCTTTTGAGACCATTCAATAGTACACTCACAACTTTCCAGTCTTTCCTTGCTTGTCCCTGGTTTGCTCCAATTCAAAACGTCAAAAACAACAAATAGCATTATTATACAAATGAGCAAATAGAATATTATGGATATTACGGATATATCTAGCATCAAGGATGGGGCATATGAATATTGCGGAGAAAGAGTCAGCATAGCGAGCATCTACTAAGAATGCCCTTGGTTTTCAGAAACATGGTCAATACCATCCAACTCCTTGCTGGATCTGGATCGGCTTTTCTCCTCACAAACAGCATTTACAGGAACTTGAATCTATAATTTGTCAATCCTCACATTGGGCTCTGTATTGGCAGCAGTACGTACATCAACTGATTTCAGAGCTGCTTCTTTCTTTTCTTCTTCCTCAGCATATGCATCAAGGCTGTCATAATCATAGGTCTGAGGCGGGAGGACATCAGGCCCAGCAGTCCTAAGAGAGAGACGATGAGGATCGAGTGAAAAAAAGAAAACACAGTCCATCTACTTACATCATCTCCTTGAATAGTTGAGTTTCAAGGCGGTTGATATACTTTGGAGCTTTTTTCTGCAATTTTAAGAGCGTCTCCATGAGAGATCGATAGCTTCCAAAAATGAATATGTGTAAAAAAATCTCCATTGAATGAACTCACTGCGGGCCAACATTTTCTCTTGTAAAGGGGATCTTTGTCTTGTACCCAGTGTCGTGACAACCGGTACTTACATCATTTTTCTCACATTCTATTCATTTATCCCACGCCACCTCTTTTCTTTATCATGTGATCGTGCTTACTACTCACACTTCTTCGACTCATTGCTTCACATCCATTTCACAATAGCGTACTATCTCTTTTCCTTCCTTATTGTCTTATCGCCTTATTGTTACACCTCATTCCCATTCGCTGTTATTATTCTTTCACCTCCTTCCTCTCACAGCTGCCATACACTTATTGTCTTTACACTTACTTTCTCTCGCGCTGTCGTTCTACACTCTCGCGCTATTATCTTTTCACCTCTTTGTTGTTCTTTCACTCTTATTGTCTCACCACGTATATAAGGACTGTAGATAGCTCCCTAGTTCCCTATCTCGACCTCTTGGTCATTGGGAACTAGGTTCGTGTTGTACCTCTCTCTGTTTACTCCAATACTAACTTGGTCATTGGGAACTAGTTATCCTTTGAGCCCTTGTGACTGGCCCTTCGTGCTATCACTGCTGTTGAGATCATTCATCCTTCATCACCCTTGTACGCTGCGCTTAAGTTCGGACTCCGTCGTCTTTGAAGCTTGCCGGCTACTCGGTCTGTGCTTTGTGCTTTGTGCTTGTGCTCGTGCTTGTGCTTCCTCTCGTGCTTACTCGTTCCGGTCGTTCCGATCCTCGTCGCGACATTAGGTCGAGATCTCTTGCTGCGCCGATAGCCTAGTCTCAGGTTGTCCCCGCAGAAAGTATTACCATCACGTCTTCCTACTCGGCACACGTCTCCGACTCTGAAGATCCCGAATACGACTGCACCGATTTAGCCCACGCTTGGGACACTGTTGATAAAACTTACGTCCATCGAAGAGTAGCTGATACACCATCCGCGTGGTTTGATTGCCACAACCAACCCTGCCCTAACGCTACCGAATCAAATTCTATCCAAACCGAACGTCGTACAGGCAGAAGCAGACGCCTGTTGATTCCGCTATCGCAAAAAGAAACATTTGAGCAGAACCCATCTACATCGAGCTTACCTATCACCGCACCTCCTCCCCGTTTCGGAAGAACCTCGAACCCAACCAGTTCCCGAGCTTCCCCCGCACTCATCGCACCATTCCCACGTCGTCCAGTGGACACAGACGTTGTTATCTCCGCAGTAGGACAAGCTTTGATCCCTACTAGAGCTGAGTCAGTACCCGAGCCAATCAGAGTTGATACTCCCCCTAACCCTCCTATCCAACCCGATCCCGAAATGGCACAAATCTCCGGACAAGATGTCCTTCGTGCAATAAACGATCTAGCCGCCAATCAGGCAGCATTGCAACGAGTGGTGACAGATGTGGTCACTAGCATGAACAACAACAAAGGGATCAGCAAACCTCATAACTACAACGGAGTAGGCAGCGAAGATGCACGTCGCTTCTTAGCTGCATTCGAAGTCTGGGCACAGGGTGTCCCCAATCTTAGATCTTTGACTGGAAACGAACCGGTCAAATCTGCCATCTCATTCCTTGAAGGAGATGCCGCTATCTGGGCCACCCCCATCGCAGAAAACATCAGCGCACACACCTCTAACAACAATATTCCCCTTACGTACCCCGATTGGGCAGATTTCAGAGCTGCCTTTACCGCTCGCTTTGAGACAGCAGATCCGGTCACAGATGCAAAAAACATGCTAAAGGCTCTTTATCAGGGAAAGAATTCTGTAGCCGCCTACGCCGCCACCTTTAAACAGTACTCCGAGCGCACTGGATACTCTGACACCGATCTACGGGACAAATTCTATGAACACCTAACAGACAGGGTCAAAGATGGCTTGGTACACTCTCAGGCCAACACCTCCTTGCTGGCCAATCTCATCACCGAAGCTACCAGAATTGATAATCGGATAAATGAACGATTCAGGCAGAAGACGCCCTTCAAAGCAGTCACTCCTGCCACTCATAGCCTCCAACCGATTAACGCCCCCTTCATTGCTCATCGAGACCCAAACGCCATGGATGTAGATGCCACCCGCACGGTGACGGGTAAGAGTTCAGATGACTATCGAAGATTCATGACGGGAAAGTGTTACGGATGTGGATCGAGGAATCACCGTAAGGCAGATGGACATCACGAGCGAGATGTCTGTGAGCACTGTGGGCTCACTGGGCACTTGGCAAGTGTCTGCCGTCGTAAGTATCTAGGTTTGACAGGACGTGCTGCCCCTCGCAACATTTCGGCCACTTCTATCACGGAACCCTCCACTTCCACCATCGCGGCAGCTCCGTCTGTCTCCGTCACACCGGATCTTGCCCAAGTCCTTCAACAACTTGCTGCCAATCAACAGATGTTAGCGACCCAGATTGCCGAATTGCGCCAGAATTTTTAAAGTGGGAACCCGCCACGGCTGCCGCCTGGTTCCCCGAATTGTACTCTTATAAATCGTCTTCCATTTATGCATCTATCTCCTCCTGTACTATCGGTTCGGTTCAATCTAGCGATGTTTCTCATTTTCGCATACCGATTAAGTTACAAGGGAGATTCAAGAGTACAAAAAGCGCAGCAATGATAGACTCTGGTGCAACAGGTCTATTTCTTCATCAACGGTTTGTAAACCAGCATCATATCCTCACTCGACCTCTTCTCCATCCAATCACTCTCTACAACATTGACGGGACTCCTAACACTGCTGGAAAAATTACACACTCGGCTCGTTTACTTTCCACTATCGATCAAAACTCACCCCAACTCCTCGAGTATCTAGTCACCAATCTAGGAACGGAAGATGTCATACTAGGCCTCCCCTGGCTTCGAAGGGTCAACCCTAACATAGATTGGAAACAGGGACGACTTGCGATTACCACCCCTATTCCTCCTCGCATGACAATTACAGATGAACCTGAAACTCGAGAATCTAATGTTGGAGGAACCACAATCGACAGAATTCTGGAACCTAACCCCGAATACATTCCGTTACCAGAGGAAGAAGAGCTACCGAGTCAGGAAGTATTCGATGTCGAAGCCCCTTTATATCGATTAAATGGGAATCGCAAGCGAAGAAGGGCCCTCCTTCGTGCCGGAATTCTAGATCACGCAGCGGAAGAACTGTGGTGCGCCGCAGGGTATACTTACTCCCAAAAACTGGCAGAAGCAGCGAACAAGGACAAACCAGCAAAAACCTTTGAAGAACTCGTTCCCGCTGAATACCGTCGCCACACCAAAGTCTTCTCCGAAAAGGAATCTGAACGCCTACCCGCACACAAACCTTGGGATCACGCAATTGACCTCAAACCGGACGCCCCCGAAACTCTACGTACGAAAATCTATCCAATGTCTCTTAACGAACAGGAGGAAGTGGACAAATTTCTAAAAGAAAACTTACGAAAAGGGTACATTCGACCTTCTAAATCCCCTCTGGCCTCTCCAGTGTTCTTTGTCAAAAAGAAAGACGGAAAATTACGCTTTGTCCAGGACTATCGAAGACTCAACGAATACACCATTAAAAATCGATATCCCCTTCCTCTGATTTCCGACATCATCAGCTGCCTCCGAAAATCCAAAATCTTCACCAAGTTCGATGTACGATGGGGTTACAACAACGTTAGGATCAAGGATGGACATGAATGGAAAGCAGCATTCGCCACTAATCGTGGGCTCTTCGAACCACTAGTAATGTTCTTTGGACTAACAAACTCCCCCGCTACGTTCCAAGCCCTCATGAACTCTATCTTCACTGATCTGATTGCTGCTGGAAAGGTCGCTGTCTACCTCGACGACATTCTCATCTTTACCGAAACCCTGACGGAGCATCGGTCCATTGTACACGAAGTCCTCGCTCGCCTAAACCAACACGATCTGTACTCCGACCAGAAAAGTGCGAATTTGAACAGTCATCTATGGAGTACTTGGGACTCATCATTGGAGAGGGAGAAGTGCGAATGGACCCAGTTAAGGTTGAAGCAGTCAAAAATTGGCCCACACCTTCCTCGCTACGTGATTTACGAGGTTTCCTTGGATTTGCTAACTTCTATCGGAGGTTCATCGAAGGTTTTGCAAAAAAGGCCCGACCACTCAACGATCTCACTCGGAAAGACATCAAATGGAACTGGGGAACTCAGCAACAAGAGGCGTTTCAGTCACTTAAGGACACCTTCACCGCTTCCCCAATTCTTGTCTTATGGGATCCCAACAGACCGACCAGAATTGAAGTTGACGCCTCGGGATTTGCCACCGGAGGGACTCTATTACAGATGCAGGATGACGGGCAATGGCACCCAGTGGCATTCCGGTCAGCCTCTATGGACCCAGCCGAGCGAAATTATGAGATTTACGATCGAGAAATGTTGGCCATCATTGAAGCGCTAAAGGACTGGCGAAACTTCTTAGAAGGACTACCGGAAGCATTCGAAATCATCACCGACCACCAGAACCTAGAATTCTGGAGAACAGCACAAGACCTTAGTCGAAGACAGGCTCGATGGGCCTTGTGGCTGTCCCGGTTTGATTTCCGTCTTAAACACCGTCCTGGAAAATCAAACACCCAAGCTGACGCTCTATCTCGTATGTCCCAATTCCAGGTATCTGATGCCGATGATAATCAGGAACAAATCGTCCTCCACCCTGAACACTTCATTAATGCCGCCACCGCTGTCCTATTCCATAACCCCTCTACGACCGAATTCGCAGTGCCAGTGAACGAGAAGCTGAGGTACTCGAAGGATTGAAACAGATTAAAGGCCCACAGAAACTAGTTGGCGGACTACCAGAATGGAGAGAAGAAAACGGTCTAGTCTTCTATCGAAACAAAGTGTACGTACCACCGAATCCTGAATTACGAAAGGCAGTGCTGATCCAATGTCATGATGCCCCAACTGCTGGACATCCGGGTCAGCACGGGACCTTGGAACTGGTGAACAGGGAATTCTGGTGGCCTGGAATGCGTTCCTTTGTGGACAAATATGTCGACGGCTGTGATCCATGCCAACGAAAACGCCTAAACCCCCATTATTCTTCATCTCTCCAACCTCTCCCCGTTCCCAGTGGTCCTTGGGAAGACATTGGCGTCGATCTCATTGGAGAACTACCTATGACGCAGGACGGACACAACGCAGTCATCACGTTTGTTGACCATTACACCAAAATGATCCACTGCCTCCCCACAACCACCGAAATCACTGCTGAAGGAGTTGCCGACTTCTACTACCGAGAAATCTTTCGACTCCATGGACTCCCTAGACGATTCCTCTCAGATCGTGGCCCTCAGTTTGCTGCTGAAGTGATGCGCCACCTCCTAAAGCTACTTGGCGTTGAATCTGCCCTCACTACAGCATACCACCCAGAAACCAATGGACAAACAGAACGGGCGAACCAAGAAATCGAGCGCTATATCCGAATGTACACTAGCCGACGCCAAGATGATTGGGATCACCTACTACCCACTGCCGAATTCGTCATTAACTCCCGTATTCACTCAGCTCACAATCACTCCCCTTTCGAAGTCCTCTACGGGTATACCCCTGAATTTAACATCCCTGTTGGAGTCTCCAAATCTTACCCCTCGATCAACCAAAGGCTAGAAGTGCTCCGTCACGCAAGGGAAGATGCAGAGGCAGCGCTCCGCATGAGCAAACAAAGAATTAGAGAGTCGGTAGCAGGGAAAGTACAGGAATTCGAAGTAGGCCAACCTGTATGGCTTTCCACCAAAAACGTTAAAATCCAACAAAAACATGGAAAACTTGGAAGCCGTCGCCTAGGACCATTCGAAGTCGCCGAAAAGACCGGGCCACTTACATACCGACTCTCCCTTCCCTTCTGGATGAAAATCCATGACAACATTCACGTTGATCGCCTATCTGCCTGGAAAGGAAATGAAGTCAATGGAATTACGCCACCGCCACCAGAACCCGAAATCATCGATGGTGAAGAACACTGGGAAGTAGATCAGATTGTGGATAGCAGGATATTTGGACGATGGAAGAAGCTCCAATTTCTGGTTAGATGGAAAGGTTACGGCGAAGGAAAAGAAAATTGGGAACCAGAGGAAAATTTGGTGGGAACGAGCGACGAAGCTATTGCTGACTTTTATCAGGCTCATCCTAGTGCCCCACGAAAAATTTCAGCCACCGTTTTTCACTCCCTGCCCTGGCAACCATATGAGAACTTTACGGAAATCGTCGCTGGGACATCGACTGTAGAAGGGGGGTAATGTCGTGACAACTGGTACTTACATCATTTTTCTCACATTCTATTCATTTATCCCACGCCACCTCTTTTCTTTATCATGTGATCGTGCTTACTACTCACACTTCTTCGACTCATTGCTTCACATCCATTTCACAATAGCGTACTATCTCTTTTCCTTCCTTATTGTCTTATCGCCTTATTGTTACACCTCATTCCCATTCGCTGTTATTATTCTTTCACCTCCTTCCTCTCACAGCTGCCATACACTTATTGTCTTTACACTTACTTTCTCTCGCGCTGTCGTTCTACACTCTCGCGCTATTATCTTTTCACCTCTTTGTTGTTCTTTCACTCTTATTGTCTCACCACGTATATAAGGACTGTAGATAGCTCCCTAGTTCCCTATCTCGACCTCTTGGTCATTGGGAACTAGGTTCGTGTTGTACCTCTCTCTGTTTACTCCTATACTAACTTGGTCATTGGGAACTAGTTATCCTTTGAGCCCTTGTGACTGGCCCTTCGTGCTATCACTGCTGTTGAGATCATTCATCCTTCATCACCCTTGTACGCTGCGCTTAAGTTCGGACTCCGTCGTCTTTGAAGCTTGCCGGCTACTCGGTCTGTGCTTTGTGCTTTGTGCTTGTGCTCGTGCTTGTGCTTCCTCTCGTGCTTACTCGTTCCGGTCGTTCCGATCCTCGTCGCGACACAGGCCAAGTTAGGACGACTTCTGCAATCTTATCCTCAGGTACTCGACCTTCGTAAGTGCATTTATGCCCAACTACAACGATCTCTGGTCGACATATAAAGGTTTTCGGTCCCGAGAACGTTCCTCCAGCGTACTTTATACGCTGAACGACCCGGTTAAGATCTTGGAAATGTTCCCAAACGAACCTCCTAACTCCCTTATTGCCTTCCATTGTTTCAAATCCACCGTCAGGGAGCTCATAACGAGTAGCTGGTCCCCTAACTGGTACATCATCAACGTATGGCCATGTTACATGCGGTATTTCTTCTCGTAAAATATATGTCATATCGTCATGGAAGATAGGAACCGAATTAGTCCACCCCATGGGCAATTTTACCAACCGGTGTGCACCAAACGGCGTTTGAAAGGTAGTGAGGTCTCGGGATTCTTCCTCTACTTCCCTTTCGTCGTATCCAACATAAACATCGAAGGTTGTTCCACAGCTTCGTCCAGCAAAGTGCCTAGCTACATCTGCAGTAGCTGGAGGTATGCCAGAGTGTTGAATCGTGACTTTATTCAGCGGTTCAAGACTGTGTACTAGCCTAAGTGACTTTCCATCTTTCTTCAGGACACAGAACCACTTGGAACGATAACTAGCGTTCGATGGTTCGTAAATTCCTGCATCTATCTTATCTTTAATAATTTTGCACACGTCGGCATAGATTCCAGGTGGGATCGGAATATTTCTCTCCACCCATGGCTCGTGTGCTTGAGTTGGTATCCTAACTGGAGGGAAGAACTCTCGTTTAAAAGTTCCTCCTTCTTCCGGACACCACGCAAATGCTTTCTCTTGAAGTCTCATAAATTCATGCATGAGCTTCCTTTCTTCAGGCCATAAGAAACCATCGTCGTGAGATTTGTCCAAGGCTTCCATCCTCTCCTGAGTATATCGTCCAGTTGGCACGAAATCTGGAGGATTGATAGGTAGCTCCGGCATATCTTTCAATGGTTCCCCAGTTATATGCCTCTTTATCCGAAATTCTTCAGATAATTCAGCTTTCACCGGCCTAACTTTAAGAGCGACGGGCTTGTACTTTTTCGACCCATAAACTCTTACTAACTTGTACTTTTGAGACTGTCTTGGTTTGTTCTTTCTAGGAACGTAAACCGACGGTTCTCTAAAACCTTTCTTCCCTGGAACAGGTTGTCGAGCTAATCGTTTAAAAGATTTCCATGAAACTTTGGGTTTCTCTTCGCTTTTCATAAGATAGGACAGATTTTGATCGTCTGCCTCAAATGTCATAAACGTATCACATAGCGTAAAAGTTGTTTCTTCATTATTTTCCATTACTTTTTAATTCATAGGAACGTCTTGTCCCGATTTGACAGTTTGCATATAGGTCCGATGTGACGCTGTTGCGTTCCACACTGGTCCTAACTTTTGCAAATGCGATTCGATGGCGGCACCATCCATACATTCCTTTCGGACTTGTTCTTCAGATGCCAACCAGTACGATTCCGCAAGTTCTGCCCTCGTAAATTGTTTTCCTTCGGATTGGCGCCAACCATCCACTTCTAATTCACCCTGCTCATTAAAATGGAACCCAATAGCGATTTCCTCCTCTCCCTGATCGCTAGTCAGATCTTCGAGGCTCGAAAATTTCCATCTGGCTCTGGTTTACGTGGCTCTTCAGGTGTAGACATATTTTTATAGTTAGGCACCTCATATCTCGAAGTATCAACTTTCATGACATTTGCTAATTTGCCACGGATGCACGTAGGAATTACACACTGCCGTTTAGAGTTAGGACAAGTGATTGTGAGTTCCGTGTCACCATTAGCAAAGGTTTTAACATTGCTTTCCGTCAACGCATCGAATGGTCTTCCCATAAGTAACATATATGGTGCACGATTTTGAACGTGCAACTGTAGGTAGATAGTAAGGTCACCAAATGTAAATGGGACGTTCCTAGCTAAACCCTCAGTTCTACCCAACCCTCCATGCGAATCCTGCATTTGAAGAGTTACGTTGGGGTCCCAAGTTAGGCCCAACTGAGTAGCCACTAAACGATCAATCGAGACAATCTGCGATCCAGAATCTAAGATTCCTTCAACAATTTCGTCTCTATGATTGATTCGAGCCGCAATTGATCGTAGTCCTTTGCTGTTTCCAGCTACAACAATCATATCGCGTCTCTCGTCGTCGATGGGTAGGTCATTATGAAAACATTCCACCACATCTTTTTGTACCCAAGATCCTATAGGCATTCCATCCCTTGCTTCGGACAGATATTCAAACATGATCTCTGGCTCGAGAGCTAGGTCATCAATGTCGATATAATTACCGCGCATTAATACTCCTGTAGGCATCTCCGGAATCTCAGTCTCGCCGTTATCAGTTAGGACAGCTACATATGCTGACTTTCCCCGTTTAGGCTCAACTCGTCAATTCTTGAGTTTCCTTTCCAGAATTTTCTTCACTAACGAAGAAATCCCTAGCATCTCTTCGATGGATAGCTGAACAGTGCCTTCCAAAACTTTGGTAGCTACTTCTTCTGCTAAACCATCCTTAAACAATTCGTTCCTAACTCGATAGCTAGGTTGTTTCGATTTTTCTCTTTCCTCTGACATAGGAGACGGCTGAGATTGATCCAGTGCCTGAGAGTTAGGTACTTCAGAACGACGGTTCCGTACATCTGTCTCAGGTGGTGGCCGGAAGGTGATAGGTCGGACATCGTCAAAAGGTCGCTTCGCAGTGGCAGGAGACGGTCTGATGTCCCCATAACCAGCACTAGGCTGTTCCTTTGATACTACTTCCGTCCTAACTTTCTCCGCGGGCTCACTTTCAATCTCCGTACTTGTGTCCCTAGTTCGACGGAAATTCCGGTTAGGAATACCATCAAATCTATCTCTGGGAGGCATAAGCACACCATCAAATGCGACTTTCTTTTTAAACGCCGACTTCAGAGGTCCCGGAGGTGGTCCCCTTCGATCATTGTTTGTATTATTGGGTTTTTTGCTGAAAGAACTCTCCGGTGCCTGCACAAACGAGCTAGCATGGTTTCTTCCAATTTGGTAGATACCACGACCAGGTCTAGGCTCCTTCATCGAGTCTAATAGTTTTTTCCCAAGCTAGGACGGTCTCCATTTTGTGAATGATCCGGATAGGATCGTTCGTTAAACCGCCTAACTTCTTCAGATGGCCTCTGGTGGCTCATCTGCAACATTGCGTTCTTAGCCTCAGCTAATTCGCGTAAGAGGACTTGTACTTGATCCTCGGAATCTAGCTGACGATTCATTTCATCTTCTTCTTCGTCAACCATATTTGCAAAGTAAGATTCTGCCTTGCCCCAACCTCGGGCCTTAGCTATATCTTCGATTAACTTGTAGCGAGGGGTATTTTCGTCATCCCGAGGCATCCTAACTTCATCCCGCAATTTCATACGAGTTGAACCGTTGCCTTCCGGAACTAACCATCCTCTTTTAACGTAATCCTGATAAATAGGACACGCTGCTAACAAGTGATCCTTTGCTCGGCACATGAAACAAAGCAATTGACGAGGACCAGTGTTCGAATAGGTGTTCCCATATCGAGCACTTGATCCAGAGGGTCCGGATTGATTAAATCCGTATCGATTCTGATTTCCTTCTAAGTTAGGCTGCCGTTGCGAAACAGCTGCTCCAACTAGAGAGGCCACCGTACTAAGACCTTCGCCAACTTTCAATGTCATTTGACGCATTTCTTTTAGCCATGCTTCATTAACATCTTGTTGAGATGCTAGACGCTCTTTTTCGAACTCTAACTTCTCTTTCTCATTAACACTATCTTTGGAAGCGGACTTCCACAAATCTGAGATGCCTCCTTCAACATCGTTCTCCTGCTTAATCTTTCTGACACTTTTAAGGTAGTCAAAGTTCGACTGGGCAGGTAGACCCGACGTGAGTGGATAGGCTATCTGGCTTCGTCTATACGACTCTGGGTTGGTAGAACCAATACCCGACGACCTTACGGATGTTAGGCCGTATATAGATTCGTAGTTCGACAAGGAGAAGACTTTTTCCGCTGCCGCTACAGCTTCTTTAAGCGTAATAGGATCCTCTTTTCTTCGATTACCGATCGTTGCCGGTTTTACATCTCTCCTAACTTGATCAAACACCATACTTCGAGTACTCTCTTCGAATACCTTCAGATAGGTGCGTACCGCATCCCTATTAGCTAGGATGGGTCGATCCGTCATTAACTTTTCACATTCTGTTACAAACAGAACATTATAAAGTCGAAACTCGGCTTTCTGCCTTATACTCAGGGGTTCGTACTCGTTGACAATTCGGTCTAACTCGTACATTGACCCTGCAACATCTAACATTTCTTCAGGAAGAATATTTCGGACCTCTTTTACGAATTCATCGTAGTTAGGCGTCCTAACACTCTTCATGCCCATAAATAGCTTTCTGGTCGGATATGTACTCCAATCCAGAGCTAGTTTTAACTTCGCATCGTCCGACGTAATGCTGTTTGAATCAAAGATCCACTCTGCCGCCTCAAACCATTGAATAACTCCGACTGGGTCTTCGATATTCAAGATAGGTGGGGTCTTATATAACTTCGGTAACTTTTCAGCTGCAGCAGCCAACTGAGTCACCGCATCATTCGAAAGGGTTGGTAACCCAATCTGGGGAATATTGTTCCGATTTGACATGTTTTTCGATTTTTGTAAGATAGGATGAGAAGTAGACGAGATAGAATGCGAGAGATTGAGATTCGGAAAGGAAGACTGAAACCAAGACGAGAAAATAGACGGATAGTCGAAAGAAAGTGTTGGGGTATGTGTAGAGGCGAGATTGATTGATTCGAAGTTGAAAGGATTCGGTCCTTGCTCGTTATTAGAGTTAGGACTTTCACCGATCGGTGTTAAAGGTGATTCTGGTTGTTCTCTAAACTGGTCGTCGTCGTCTTGAGACGCCGAACGTACAGCAGGAGATTTTGGGTATGCTCCAATAGAAGGACCTTCTGGTTCGTCTACTGTTGCTTTTTCTTTTGCTTTACGAGTTCGCCCTCTGTTATCTGACGAAGGGTTCACTGATTTTGCTTTTCTTTGACGTGCTTCGACACGATCTAACTCCCCAAAGTCAACGATTTGAACTCGAGATGAATTCCGAGTATTACGCTTCGACGATGGTTCGCCTATCTTGCTTTCGCAACGTACAAAGGGTTTTTGTGGCTTTTAGGCCTATAGATTCTTTTAGAACCCCTCGCGGTGGGCTCCAGATAACGCGCAGTGCGTGGGATCACAACTACCACAACCCAAAACCAAAACTAAACCCAAAATCGTGTTTAGGTAAGTTAGGACGGGTTCCGCCTTATCAAATTTATAAAGGTGCGAGTGTGCTTGTCAAAGGTTACGCGGGTTCCGCAAGAATCTATCACTTTTATCTTTCTTTATCCACAGGAGCTAGGGCTCAACTGCTTCGGCGTTCGACTACGGTGTAGCCTAACTAGGTTTTGGTATAACTTTGGATCGCTTTCAGTCAAAGTAGGGACGCACTGGCCTTCCTAACTCAAACCAAACTCGAAACAGACTTTTGCCAGTGACGAAGGGGCTAGGGCTCAACTTCCTCGTATGGACTTTGGATAGATCAACGAAGGGGGGCAAGGGCTCAACTTCCCAACGAAGATAGGACAACTTTGGTATATACTCGGTTTAGTTCACCACAACCTGAACCGGACTAACACAATGCGAGGGAGCTAGGGCAATCGACCTCGACTTTCCAACTTTGGTATATACTCGGTTTAGTTCACCACAACCTGAACCGGACTAGCACAATGCGAGGGAGCTAGGGCAATCGACCTCGACTTTCCAACTTTGGTATATACGCAGTCTAGTTCACCACAACCTTGACCGGGCAAATTTCGTAACTTTTCTTTTCTTTTCTTTATTATTGGCTACACAGGAGTTTTCTCGCTGGTTTGCACTTCTCAGACGCCCACTCCGGCAGATACTGAGCAAAATATAATGTATGGTGAGATCCGCACTGGGTAATCTGAAGTTAGGATACATACGTGCGGAGTATATATACTGTAAAATAATAAATAATACTAAAATCCTCAAACCCAAAATAATATTCAAGAAAATGTTGAAACGTCGACTCCACTTCCAATTCCATGTAAACCGATCACCTGGATAGTCCTTCCTAACTGGTTTTCGTAGGATCCTTCCATTTCGAGTAAGAGGTCCGATGAATCGGATGGGTAAACGGATCGGCTAACTTGTCCAGAGCAGAGTTAGAGCGTCCTGATAATTCCTTCATCATTTAGCCACACTCCGGTCTCTAGTTCCGCAGTATAGCTTGAGTCATAACTGAGCTGGCATCGGAATGTCGGTACCGGTCCTTGTGGACTACGGCCTAACTCTCCCAACGTACTCAAAGGTACTTCCAACAATTCCCTCGTTGAGGTCTGAAGTGTTCTAGCTTCTCGTTGCATATCTTTTCATGTATGTTGCATGTATCAACACTTAAGCATATCATATCATTTCATTTCTTTGACTTTTCATTCCATCTGGTACGAGTACTCAGTATCATCGAATAGTACCTCGGGTGAAACCAAGTTAGAACTCGATAAGAGCCACTGGAATAAGTGCCACGTGTCAAATAGCCTCGCAGGTCTTCGATCCCTTGATACGAAGCCAGTAACTAGCTTATATATGAGACCCTTGGCGGGTTATGGGTGAGTCTGCTAACTTCCGAGAGTTAGGACCAAGTTCTCATAAGCCATCTATATGAAGATGTGTATGGTTTACCATCGACCAAGGTAAACAGAGTTAGGACGCATGGTCCAACCCTCGAGTAATCGCACACATAGTTGCCTAACTTGTTAACTGACGACTAGGGCTCGTCTCAGCTCTCAAGTATACTTTCCTAACTTGGAAAGTCGTACTTTGGATGATTTCACGCATGTACGCAAAACAATCGCATCAGCGACAAATAGTGCGATGGAATTTGGAGATGTCAATTGAACAAGCCTGGGTTCCAGGAGGAGCCGAGGTGATCTATTCAATGTAGGTGTAAGTCCCAGGTGGGAAAAAGAAAGAGAGCATATATCCCAATTGGGTAGATATCCCTTGCGGGTAGGTATCCCATACGGGTAGAAATCCCTTTCGGGTAGGTATCCCATACGGGTAGAAATCCCTTTCGGGTAGGTAGAGGGAAAGGAAGAATAAACTGACCCATTCTGCAACAATAGCGGCGCTATCGAAAGAAGTAGGAAAAAGATCTTTTTCCACATAAGAGTTGACCGAAGGGAAAGGTTTCCCACTCGAGTCTTTGCCATCCTTGGAAAGATTCCGACATACACGTAATTTGGGGGGTTTGTCGGGACCCTGGGACTGTTCGGCAACAATCAATGGAGAGGAAATGAATGGCCCTCTCAGTATAAGTTCCACCTGTTCCTTTGAAAACGGACCGGACATCCTATCAGCCTCTGTTTCCTCGGCAATGTAAGCTTCAACTACGCTCGAAAACTTGGTGGTCGAGGGATGATTATTGATGATAATGGTTTCAGTGAGAGCGGGCATGTTTCCCAAGTGAAAACCATTCTTAATGCTGTTAACGAGGAAAGGGTAGCGTTCAGAGAGATTGCAGGCTGAGAGTTCAGAGGAGAAAGCGTCGGCGTCGTAAGGGGTGACAATGCGGGTGTAGATTTCGGCGAATTCTGGCGGCGTATTGGGAAACGGTAGGCGCGAGATGATAGAATGTGAGAAGTCGTAGAAGGGAAGAGCGGGGCGAAGGCTGGAGGGAAGGAAAGGATCATTCTCGAGGGAGGTTAGGGCAGAAGGACTTTCCGAGGGCGTGGTGGTGTCCACCACAGAGAGAGCAGATGTGGTTGCCAGAGGAGCAGGTGGTGTGCCTGCATTCACCGTGAATGTTGAACCAGATACAGATTTTGGTACCGCTCGAGGTGACCAAATCTCCTCTAGGGGTTGAGGTAGCGAAGGGAAAAACACCATGTTCAGTATTACGGTGCTCACCGAGTTTGTGGCCCACTTTTCCGCATCCGACGCAGCGAGGTTTGGGCCTGCTCTCGCTGCTACTTGGAAAGGGCTGGGAGGAGGGATAAGGGGCGTAGCGGGAGGAAGGGTATGAGGTAGAAGGTACAGGATGGTTCCTGTAGCTGTTTGAGCCGTTATATGCGCCTTTGCCACCTCGGAGAGTTCTTTCACGTTTGCTATACTCCTCTGCTGACTTCACCAAGGTCCAGTAGACCATGTACTCGCTGCGTTCGAACTCGAATAGTTCCTCATAATGCTTCTTTCGCAATTCGATTTCATAGCCTTGCCAGAACTGGAAAGTTGAACTAGCGTCATTACGGTCGAAGAAGTTGTAATGGCGGGCTAGAAAAGTAGGACGGCTGGCGGTAGCGGAACCATATAACTCAACTTCGAAATTAAGATGGTTTTCCGTAGCCGTCTTCCACTGGATATAATCAAGTTCGGAATCATTAGAAGGGCCGACGTCAGGAGCAGCGTCCATTTTCTTCTTGACGTCGTCGATATCAAGAACTTGGGGCTTTTCCGGCTTATAGGTGAGCTTGGTGCGCTTGAAATTATGTAGATTCGCCGTAATCCAGCGGAGGTTCTTGGGAACGAACCAGGCTAGGGGGATGATGAAATCATTCTCCTCGAGGTGAAGCAAGGCTGGGGGGAAGGTGGTTATGACGTCGGAATCGATATCGTCCATCTTCTTGGGTGTGAAGTCGGGTTTGGGCTTTCTGGGAGCGGAAGGAGCGGAGGATGGTACGGGGTGTGTCAATACGGAAAGTTCGTATTGGGGAGTATTACCGGAGATCTTAAAACCCGGAATCATGTCTTTTAGCCAAGCAATACCAGCAGGAGGAATGAGGTGGAAAACTTTGTTGACGAGGGATGGATTGTCGACCATTTCCTGCATATGATCGTCGACAGTGATGAAAGATTCTACGTCGGAGGTCTCCGCGTCCAACGCTGGATTTTCCGCAACTCTGATCCTTCTCCTATCGTTCCTCTCCTCTACGGCCTTATTATAAGTAAATTTTGCGGCCATCGACATCTTCGCGATGAATGGGAGTTTAGCTTCGGTATGGGTACGACGGACTCGATTGGGTCTGTCGAAGGATCTTTCGGCTGGAAAAAAGCGTGGGACGTCGATGAGCATGGTTGGGCGAAGCGACGAAAGAAAAAAATGAAAATAAAGGCGTCTTTGACGCGTAGATGTTGTGGTATGAAGAGAGCGGCGATGAGCGCCTAATGGCGGGGAGCCGACATATCGCCGCTCTTATCTTATCCTTCGGTAAGCCGGCTTTGCCAACTTACCACGGAACTTCCTACCTCCACCCATGGATCTTGATTATCCGCCAGATTATAACGATCAATACAACGAATTATATCATCATCAAGACGATAGTTATGGGCAGCCGATGTACCAGTATACCCGGCCAGGATTCACTTTGGACGGAATATCCGACGATGGGGATTTTACGGATGAAATTGGTGGGTATATGCATGCTTGTATTCCTTTTTGACCATCCTGAATGTGATATTTCCACAGTAAACTCATCTCCTTCTCCACTGGAACGGGTGACGACGGGAAACTCTCGATATATATCTCAGTATCAGTCCGACCCCATTGACTCGTACCCTGAACTTGAAGAACCTAGAAGATTCACGCCTCGCGTCAGCAGAGACTACCGCTCACATTTTCCTAACCCTCAGAGTAATGGCATGTATAGTCAAGGTAGGAAGTGTCAAAAAAGTTAATCACTGGCCGTCGGGAATTGACTTCTAAGATTGTACTTAGTTCAACCAACTCGAGCACCGTTCACAACCACCCATCATAACGCTACACCTATCAGAATTGCTTCTCAATATCCGACTTCAGCTTCGCATCCACACACTTCTAGCTTCTCACATTCCCGAACGTTCAACCCGGAACAAACGATTCAATCTCAAGGCTATCAGCCCCAACACTCGCAGAGGCTCGTTTTACGGCCTGTCTCCGACTTGCGTAAGCCAATATTCTTCCTCAAATTCTCATGCGTTTCCTTAAACTTTTTTTTGTACCAGCGGACATGTATCGAGGACTATTCAAGTTTGGAGTTTTTAACGCAGTACAGTCCTCTTGCTTTGATGGAGTCAGTGTCGGGATAAAGTCTTGTTACTCTGACATCTCCAATTCTGATGAACTCCTTCCGCTAGGTTTTTCATTTCGATAAAAATATGGTATATCTTTGCTCGGATCCACGTTCAACTTGTTCTACTAAATCGTTCCTTCTATCAAGGTTATCAGTGGTCAGTCTAGTCGTATCCACGTCCTCTTAACGTCCCTCAAGCGTTTCTACAGCACCTACCGGGAGCGGGAAAACGGTCTTGTTCGAGTTGGGGATCATTAGGATGCTTATGGAAGCTCAAAAAACGAACAAAGATACCAAAGCGGTGTATGTAGCCCCAACTAAAGTGCGTACGAAAGCTTTTCAAAAAAAACTTCCCTAATTCGTTCTTCTTAGGCTTTGTGCTCCGAACGATACAAAGACTGGGCTAGTAAATTCGACCCGTTGGGAGTAAAATGTATCGACGGTTCTTCAGTTCCTCTACGGTGGCTTATAGAGCATTTTTTGTAGGTTGCGAGCTGACTGGTGACACCGTATCTTTCGATAAGAGTGCCTGGGGTGATGCAAAAAACGCTAGTATCATGTACGTCTCGGCTCCTTTTGTGTCTCTCCAGCGCACTCTTACTTTCAATCCTCAGTATCACTACGGTAAAGATCTCGGATTTTCCTCTCGGGCATGAAGGTGTAAACTGAGTGGATTTCTTATTTCCAGGGCGAAAAATGGGATAGTTTGACGAGGAACTGGTTCGTACCGACTTGGCCTTTGGCTTTGATGCATATTCGATCCTTTTTTCAGGGACAGCCACAGTCGAATTCTCTCCCAAATTCAACTTTTTCTCGTTGATGAGGTGATGCGAAATTGTCTTGGAAAGCGGAAGTAGTTCGTTCATGTTATTTCTTGTGCTAGGTTCATATTCTCAACGAACCTCGTGGGAGTACACTTGAAGTCGTCGTATCCCGAATGAAGCTTCGAGGCACCAGGGTTCGATTTATTTTCGTTTCAGCGACTGTTCCCAACATTCAGGATATTGCCAAATGGATCGGTGAAGATTATGAGAATGGATCTGCCGGAGTGTACGAAGTACGTTCGTAGTCTGTTCAAACTATGTCGCGATACTGATGAGCCTTGTGACTCAGTTTGGAGAAGATTTTCGGCCCTGCAAGCTCATTCGTCATGTCGTCGGGTTTCCTCGGCCGAAGGGACAGAATGACTTTGTATTCTCAAAGTCGTTGGACTACAAGTTGTTCCAGACGCTACAGAATTATTCGACAGGAAAGCCTATTCTAGTTTTCGTGTCAACGAGAAAAGGTAGGTCTGTACACGCTGAACAGTGTCATGCTGAGGCCGAATCTTCTGACGAAGGTGTATTCACGACTGCGGAACAATTAGTCAAAGACCACAAAGAAGCTTTGACTAAGAAACAGGCGTTACCTTGGACAAGGCCTGCACGGTTAGTCTTCTTGACTGGCGAGACTGCGAGTTAATCTTTTTTTTTGGTTGCACAGAGTCGACCGCATTTTCAGCGACAAGCGCCTATCAGGTCCATCTCCTGTTTATGACCATGATATCGAATGCGCCTCTGAACCCAATTATTCTTTAGAACTCGCTTCTATGGGGTCGGTGTCCATCATGCGGGATTAACCACAGAGGATAGAAGAGCGGTAGAAGAGTTATTCTTGAACAAGGTCCTTCGCATCGTAATTGCGACAACCGCACGTCCTCGTTTCTGATCACCTGCGATCGATGACTGATGTTCTATTGTAGACTCTGGCCGTTGGAGTCAATCTGCGTGAGTTGAACAAACAGATTCAGCCGTTCGGTAATTCTGAGCCTTATGATCAGCTGCACATACGGTTGTTATGAAGGGCGTCCACACCTTCCAGAATAATGCCTCCATTGAATATTCCGACCTTGATGTCATGCAAATGCTGGGTCGCGCTGGTCGGCCTCAATTCGGTATAGCCCTTTCCCATTCTTTTTGGTAGGTTCGATTTGATTGTAAGTCCGTGTTTTTAGATAAGGATGGCGTGGCCGTAGGTCTCTTCCCTCTGAGGACGACATGAAGCGTACCTCACAACTTCCCAGATTATCATGTGCGAATCCGAACTCGAGAGCAAGTACCGTGCGCTGGTCCAGGGCAAGACCATCGTTGAAAGCTCTCTGCATATCAATCTCTCAGAACACCTCAATTCTGAAATCGGTCTGGGGACCATCACCAATCTTACTTCGGCGAAAGAATGGCTCAAGAGCTCGTTCCTATTTCAGAGAATTCAGCAGAATCCGAAACATTACTCGTTGGGGAAAGACGATAGCCAGTCTTGGGAGGACAGAGTGGACGATATCGTTATGCAGAATGTGGAGAATTTGAAACAGTCGAATCTCGTTTGCATGGAGGACGGCAGTCAGACCATCTCGTCGACTGAATATGGGGACATAATGAGCAAGGTCGGATAGTTTTTCCGCTTTGACCTTTGAAGTACATTTTATTCATGATCTTCTCGATAGTTTTATATTCGTCAGAAGACGGTGTGGATCTTTTGGCGTCTGTGGCGCGTCTCACTCACTCCGTACCCTGTGATGTAGATGTCCAAGGTTTTGGAGTTGAAAGAGGGAGCTACTATGCGCGAAGTGGTACGTACTTTTGGGATCATTTATGATATGTTGGCCTACAACGGTTTTAGCTCGAGGTCATTGCAAGCGCCGATGAGTTGGTTTCTAACCTGTTTCGACGAACAACTTTACCATTGCTAAGTACCCGACAGGTTCAAAGACTGTAGGCTAAGGGCGTCAGAGAAAACTGTAAGAAGTATTGCGTAGTGACCGGATACCCGACACTAATACCCTGCGCTAGGGATACAATAACCTGCGGCGCCACAACGATATTCGTTACGAAGTCAAGAAAGTCGAAAAGACGTCGGATAAAATCTTGCTATTGATCCAGGTGAAATTCTGCAGCGGTCGTTTATTAGATCTGGAGGTTTATAGTTTTTTTTATAGGCGATCCTCGCAGGAATTTCCTTGGCTTTACCTGAATACAGAAGTAACGACAGTCAGCCACATCTCGAAGCTTACAGTATATTTCGTCACCTTGCTCGAATTGCGAGAGGTGAGAGATCGTTGTGTCTCAATCTTTGGGGAGTTTTGACACGTTTCCTTCTAGCTGTCGTGGAAGTGGCTATTGTTAGAGAACTCGGCTCTCCGCTCAAACATGCCCTCGAATTGTCGGTCTTCACGCTTTCTAGAGCCCTTGCTGGGGTTGAAATGATTACCGCAGAGCACGTTGTTTCCAAGCGAAAGCTTGGGAGGATAGACCTGTCGTTTTGAGACAGATTGTTTCCATTGGTGAAAAATCGTGTGTAGTTTTTCCCTTGAACAGTAACTTGAAAAATTAAACGCCGATCGCTCTAGGTTGAAGGCAACGCCGATCCTCAGTGCTATATCGCAGGAGGCTAGCTAACGTCGCCCTAGGTTCTTGCAGAAAATGGTATTACGTCCATACCCATTCTGCGTAAGCAGGAGAGCTGGCATTTGGAGGCGGTATTTGTCGAGTTTTATCATTGAAAATAGTGACAGACTGTCCTTTAGCTCCTTAATCGGAGGCCTCCGTTCGGCCTTGATATGCTTGCCGCTGCTCGGGAGTTCCCTGTTTATCTTTTGGATGTCAAAGAGAAACGGATACATTCCGACGGAGGCAAGAATCCGGTCCGAGTCGATCTGACCATTCAATGTGGCGTAACAGAAGAAACCACCAAATTCAAGAAACCCAAGGGTCGAACGAGTCATATGACTTCGGTGTTGACGCTCACCTCGGATAACCGTTTTGTCGACTTTCGCCGAATTTCGTGAGCTGGTTTCGAGATTTGAGCCTGAGATAATAAAGGTCACTTTTTTATTTGGCAGGACAAAATCCCTCAAGGAAACCAAAACGTTTGAGATCACCGCAACGTTGGAGAAGCCGAGTCAGTCTATTGTGATCTATATTGCCTCGGTAAAGGATCGGACTCGCGTTTACTGCGAAATTATTTACTCTAATCCGTAGGAGGCTTGTGCAGGTGCTACGGTGATAAAGAGCATCAAGCCAAAGGTTGCGCCTTCAGAGTTCCCAACGTTGAACACGAAGCCCATAACATCGCTGGTAAGCTTTCGCAGGCGGCGTTTTGTGATTTCCCATAGGCCTCCTTGATTTCCCTCGCTTTCAGGAACGCGAACTCCAAGAGCTGGAAAATGTTGAGGGTTTATTCGATATGCATGTCGACGAAAACGGAGAACTTATCGATGCGGAGGAAGAGGAACCGAAGCCGAAGCCTGTCGCATTCAAAGACCTTAGAAAAACCAATAACGGCATGTGTGATCCGTAGCTTGTTCAAGTGGTGCTAATGGTCCATGTAACAGGCTTCAAGAAACTACAAGAAAGTTCCAAGAAACGAAATTTAGAATCCGTATCTGGTTCAACGTCGATGGATCACCGAAAACTACCCCACGGCAATTACGAGTAAGACGACAGGACCCTTTGTTTCCGGTTCGTTTGGTTTATTTTCTACAGATGTAATCATTCCTGTAAAGACAAGCAAGCATGCCGACATCTATGGTAAAACCCTTTTTGACTAGAGGTAGCCTTTCTCATATTTTTCAGCTGTCGCGAAGGACTCGCGGAACCTCCCAAGTCTAAATCATATAAAGGCAGTAATAAGCCGGCCGCAGAACAATCTTCTCTGGATGATTTTGCATCTGAAGCACCTTCGCGATTCAAGGCACGACCTAAGCCCAAGCCGCGTACGAAGACTGATCATGCCCTTGATGATCTCGAAAACCTGCACCAGAATACCAATGTTCAAAAGAACCTGAAGCTTGCCCAAGGGCATCGTATTAAACTGGGCCCTAGCCCGGGTGTTACTTCCAATCGCAAAAAACGGCCGGCACCAGACTTCAACATTAAATTCGCCACTCTAGGTTCTCCGCCAGACGACGTCGAGAACAGCGATCTTCCTCGAAATCTGGACGACGACAACTTCCCTGCTCCGCATGAAATTATTTCATCCTCGAAGAAGAAACGAAGCTACGATTCTGAAGAAGACTATTTTGATTCTGAACTTGACGCTCTTATTGGCGGACTTCCTCCTGATGACTTGGGATCCGCTCCTGTACCTATAATGAACCATATCGGACTTCGACCTGCGAAAAAGAAAGCCAAGATGGACCATGGGGGGTCAAAGGAGAAATCAATGGTAGGGGTTTTTTTGTCTTCGTTCTCCCTTTCGGGTTGATCTTAGACTTTTGTTTTCAAAGAATTCGCTCTCCTCGACCGCCCCTCGCCGCCCGGAAACTTCAATTTTCATACCTGAATCTGAAGATTCTGACAGAATGTTACCCGGAATCATTGAAGTCGATTCAGACGACGAGGTCGAGTTTGTCGACGATAACACGACTCCTTTCAAGAATGACGATTCTACTTTTGACTTGCATAATTACAATACTACGCCTGGTACTCCGGATCTGACCATCTCGATGCGCTCATTCGAGTATGACGAGGTAGACGAACTCAAAGATGATCTGACGGCCGATAAAGACGTCTCCGTAGCGCAATTTTCTTTCTCGGGCCCTTTGTCTCTCCCCCGTCCCTCGCTGTATCAACTAAAAGATGCTGGAATGACTACCGACGCCGCGTCCAACAACAAGACTGGGGTGACTAATACTATGGTGCCGGCACAGGAACTTTCTGCTCCTAAAGAGAGAGTCTTCGAAAGTCGGATGGTAATGGAGGACGAAGATGATGAGTTTGCTCGATTGGAGGCCTGGTTGGATGCTCACACCGTCTGAGCAAATCAGAAGATGGAAAGAGGAAAGCTTTGTTCAAGTTTGTTGTATCATGGACCGTCGGCTTGTACGCTATGGCAGAGATGACAGATTGTATTTTGACCCAATTCAATACGACGATTAGTACGCGGCCAAAGAGGGGATCCTGTATTCCGACCGACCTGTTGGTCCCGGTCATCGTCGGTCCGAGCGGTTTCTCAAGTAACCCGGACGGCGCACGTTTTGGCATGACCATTGTCCAAGCTAGTTTTTCACAGTGCTCTGAATCCGCGCAAGACGCATCAACAGCCAATGAACCGGGTGAACTTCCATCCCGACCCCCGCGTTTTTCCTGTATTCCACATAGTCAGACGTCCTTGGGAGCGAAAGGTTCTAACTTTGGAGCGTTATAGTTGCCTGGTCCTGCATCCATTTCTTCCACAGTATGTTCGGCTGTCATCGGAGGATACGCTCGAGGCAATCAGAGAACGTTACGAAATACTGAAGAGCTTAATCCTCTGGTTTAGGAACGAAGTTGAGGTGCGTGGATGATAGTGGTATTTACATTCAGGATGTCAAACAGATCAGAAACTCCAGCAAATGTTTGCTCGCACCGAGTATCAGCTGCGTATCCGGGAACTTCAAGGCTTTCAGCTGAGGGCGCGTCATAGTAGCCTGCCGCTTTTTTTCTGGTCTTGCACCGCGTTGTCAGGACTGATATATCAGAACTAGGTGATGCTCATCGAAATTTTAATTAGGACCCTCCGGCAATGCTGGGGTATTACTCGGATCTCATTCAGTGCCTAGACGGGGTGTACCAAATCAAATCAGAGATTGTCAGTGCGCGAGGAATATGGAAGCAAGAGAATCACAATCAAACAAGATTACGCCATATGCTCGTAGGTACTGCGTACTTACTTCGCTCGCGGGCTGCCTATGTCCGCAGCAAAAGAGTAAAAGTCCTCCAGTTGACGGACAGGATGAACCGTGCTTCTATTTGCCTTCAACGAATGAAAGCTTATGTACCTCCTTTTGATATTTGCGTGGTTAGTGGATCAATTAATATTCATGAAAACTAGCTAAATCATATTTGCTTAGAGCATCAGCTACTCCCTCCAGTACATGAGTAGAAGAGCGACGAGTTTTAAGATTGCATCCTCGACCTACCTTTCAGTCTCGGCGACGACATCCAAATGTACCAGGCCCTTGCCAACACCAAGTTCAAATCACAGGGCCGATACTTGACAGGCACTATACAGGACGACAGTGTTTTATTCGTCCCGGTGAGTGAAAGCCTGCCCAAGTGTCACCCCGTTTCTGATATTTGCGTGGTTCGTGGATCAAGCCAGCTGAATCATGAACCACTGAGAGCTTCTTTAGTACGGAAATAGGAAACGGGCAAGCAATTGAAACATGCCGCCACATCCTCGTGCTCAGTTTGCTCAGTGCCTGGCAGTGGGTACGAGATATTGGTGGCTCTATTTGCCTCTCCGGTACTTGCGAAAGTTTACCCCCGCTCTGATGTTTGCATGGTCCGTGGGCCAGTACTCATTTCTCATAAAAACCCCAGGCAGTTGAATCACCTCCCAGAAACATCGACCACTCTTCTAGTACCATGTCCACGAAGATAGTAACCTTGCGAGGAAACGGCTGGCTTACGACGTTGCCAGCTGGAGCCAGCGAGGTCATTAACAACAGCGGCCTGGCTAATTGGAACAATGCAAACACTATCTGCAGCGCTTGGTTTCGCGTAAACTCTGCCGGCTCAGTGACTGTCGGGCTAAACGCGTTCTTAGCGGGCAGCAGTAACAGCACTGTCAGAGTCACCATTAACGGAACCCCATATACTGTCCACCTTGCTGGCACGATTCCCAAAACCTATCATGTTGCTAATATCAATCTGGCTGCGCCCGGGTACGTGAGGGTGGAATTGCAGGCGTAACAAAGGACGGTGGCTTCTTTGGGGATGTCTCGGGCCTGAGCGTTACCACAGCTTCTGCGCTTGCATTTGCCAACGATCCAGAAAACTATCACTGGTCACGCCGTGGCCCATCGGTTCACATGGGATACACCGTGCCAGCCAACACCGAGTATTTCTACGCCGAGGTGACTGTACCTGTTGGCCAGGATGTCATCGGTTCGTACATCATGGCCGCGGGCTTTTCGGCTGGTTACTCCGGCATCCAGGTCAATAGCTCGACTGAACGCCGCGTCCTCTTCTCTGTCTGGGATGCAACTAACGGAGAGAAGACTACCCTTGTGAGCAAGGTCAGGGGTTGTCGACAATAACTTTAGTCATGAAGGCAGTGGAGGTCAGACATGGCTCGTGTTCAATTGGGTGGCTGGAAACACCTACAAGTTCATCACGCGCATCCGTCCCGACGTGCTGGGAGCACTCTCCATTCTATGTGGTTCTTTGCTCCAGAATCCAATGTCTGGCGCTATATTCGCCACTTGGAAACGTCCCGCCACCCACACATACCAGTCCGGTGTTCATTCCTTCTTGGAGAATTTCAACGAGGCCACGGGATATACTAGTCGCCGTGCGCTGTACAAGAACCAGTGGGCACGGAACGTGAATGGTACGTGGTCCGAGCTTACCACTGGCCGTTACACGGGCGATGCTACTGCGACCAACGCGCAGCGCATGGACTATGCAGGTGGCGTCGAGGGTGGACAGTTCTTCCTCCGCAACTGTGGCTTCTTCTCCGATTATGTGCCTGTCAACCAGAACTTTACCCGCCCGGCTACTGGTGTACCGCCAGCGGTTGATGTGAACACTTTGCCGACTCAGTGAAGCGAGGATGAATTTTAGGTCTTGGACGGTTTGGGGATGTTGGCTGTAGAAAGGGCCCGCTCAGTGCCCACTTCCTCTCTCTCTATTCTGCCTTTACGTAGTCGGCCTTCCACAGGTATTTTCAATTCAAAGGTTTCTAGTCTCTTTTGTCGGTTGCTAGTACGGAAAAAAAAATTCTATGCCTAGGCGATCCGTTTTTTTGATATCTTGTGTACAATAGCTTGTGAATTACGACCCTCATTCTATATCTCCGCCACAATCAATTTGATATGAGGACCATGTCCTATGCCGGCGTATGCCTGGTCAAAGCGTGAAATTTCATGTCCTTTTCTGGAGAATTCCTTGCTTGTTTATTTTTATACCGACGACAAAAAATTCCATCCTTGGATAGCTACCGAACAACCGACTGACGTGGAATGGTTGAAGCAGGTTGGCGATGTCAGGGTTCGACGGCGGCGGTGTAACGTAACGCACAGCTGGCAAAACGATTATGTATTTTTTTTTAATTTCGGTCTCAAATGCCAACCACCACCATCACTTCCAGTAGCAGCAGCATGTCTCTTTCGTCCTCCTCGTCGTTCACGCCCAACAATAAACTAGACCTTTTCTTCTCTCCCGACCTAATTCCAGCCCAAGTCATTGCCGAACTCCATCCTTCTGTTCATGTACGTGTCCCAGCTCCATGAGTTTGAATGAAATAGAGCTTGACGACGATTGTTTGCAGCTCCGTCCACTCTCCTCGACAGACTATCACCGAGGTCACCTCTCCGTTCTCTCCGTTCTAACGCACGCCCCAGACCAGGCTACTCCGCCTGGCTCAAACAATATGAAGCCATGCGTTCCTCTCCAAACACGTACTACCCCATCGTCATCATCTCGAAAGAAACGGACCGAATCGTCGGGGCCGGTACGGTCATTGTCGAGCGCAAATTTCTTCGTGGGTTAGGGAGGGTAGGACACATCGAGGACATTGCGGTGGATAAGAGGGAACAAGGGAAGAAATTGGGGTTGAGGATTATTCAGGCTTTGACGGGGTTGAGTGAGAGCAGAGATATGGAGGATGCTACAAGACGATTTGGATTGCAGCGATGAGAATATTCGTGAGTTTTAGAGCCACCTTTGTTATCCTCGCGTTTGAATTCTTTTTGACGCGTTTTTTAGCTTTCTATGAGAAATGTGGGTTTGAGAAGAAAGAGAATGAGATGGCGAAATATGCGCCAGAAGCTGCGGCTTTGCCCAAGCCAAAGACGACGCCAAAGGTCAAGGCCAAGTTGTAGCCTACACAGTTAGCTTTCGCTTATGTAATTAGGTATGGGCTAGTGGTGTAGGGGTTATCACGTTCGCTTTGCAACTCTGAAAATTTTGCGAAAGGTCTCCGGTTCAATTCCGGACTAGTCCACAGTGTTTTTGGTCCTACAACATTATTAGACCTGTGAAATAATGCCCAGTGCCACACCGTACTGTCTAACGATTCCAAGTTGTAGCCTACAAGTTAGCTTTCGCTTGTGTGTAATTAGGTATGGCTAGTGGTGTATGGGTTACAGTATGTATATGCCCTTCCCATACCTTCTGCCAGCACTCAGTTCCTCACGAATACTTGCAACGTCGAATCTATCATCCTCCGTTGACTGGGTGGAACATTGTACTAAGGAGATATTGACCGCAACAACCGTTCGAGGGTTGTGTTTTGATATGATATTGTTTGATTCGACCAAGGATGGCAGAAGAGCAGGAATGCGGGGACGATTGCTATGGGTAAGTACTCGCAGCCCTTGCGTGAGGTAACAGGATTATGGAACTTCAAAGAGAGAGAAAGAAAGCGCCGTCCATAGGGAGAGCTCGCACGACATTCACCTCGCTCCCGATGTTTTGGCTCACAGGTAGTGTTCGCAGCACGAAGAATTTCGCCATTAGTGTTATTATTGGCAAAATCTCCAAATACTTTGGACAATTACATATTCAATCTAAGCTATCTGAACCCCCAAGTATTCTATCGACACGAAAGAGAATAAAAGTCTTTTGCAAAAGACCTTTTTCGTCAATCATAGTCATCTGGCACAAATCACATCCATTTTCGAGGAAGCAGATGAAGATTACGCAGCGCTCTGAGCGGCGTTGAACGCAGATGAACAGATGCGGGTGAAGTGGAAGGGTTCCAGTTGCTCCCGCTTGGAACAAACATAGCTTTGGCCAACATCAGAGCCGGAGAATCCGAGGTCGGACTATTTCAAGTTATTCCGAGTTAGCGATCTCAGCTCAAGCAATCGTGAAGAAAATAAAATTTGTCGACTGACAGTAGAGAGGGATCCATCCGAGCCGACGAGATCACCGTAGTGGCTGACAATGCTAGAGTCGTATCCGCACTCAAATCAGAGGTGTGCATGATATCGTCGATGAAATGAGTGCTGGAAGAAATGTATTGCTGGAAGACTGTAGGAATGAAGCTGATCGTAAGTACCCGAAAAGACAGACCAAAGAAGTGTTGACTGACCAATAGTCTGGGTCTCGACCTCGCAGATTTGTTCAGTGATTATCCTTTGAAATTATGCGAATCAGTAAGTGAACATGAAAAATCAGTAAAATGAAGAGCCCACCTCTTGGCCATCTCTTGCAATACGAGTAGCTTTTGTGGATAATTTCTACACTCAACGAATGGCAGACAACGACCTCTTCCTGCTCTTCAACGCTGACGCTGACTTCGCTCGAGATTTCTCCGGAAAAGTTCTCAGATCCGTAGAAATTGTCGAATCCGGAGAGGGAGGAGATTCCGTGCCATCCATCGAACGAGATGTAGCGGCGGTCTAGAATGGAAGAGTTCCGTTAGCTCTCTTATTCCCGGCACAACAACTCCTGCGTAACTCACTCAAGCTCTGGGTCGCAGGGTTGACGGGAGCTGCGAGGGCACTGCTGGCCAAAGCAGCAACGGAGAGGAAATATATGGCGGTCTTGGCGAACATGATTGCTGAAGAAGGAAGGTGATTTGGGCTAGAGCGAAAAAAGAGATCATCAGCATCAAATCTCGAACGAATCACCGTCTACGTACCTGAGTAGCTTGAAGATGTAAAAATCCAAAAGATTTCAAAGGAGAAGAATGAATGAACGAAATTAAAAGGGCTCGTTGGGCGACCTGGCCAAGAGATGAAGCTGAGAAAAAGGGAAGGATAGAATGAAGGCGAATTGATGTCGTCCTTGGAATCTCTCACCTTGCTTAAATACCTTTCACAAAGACGGCAGCGCCCACGCTCCATTTCTTCGGTTCTGCGGGCGCGGTGGCTCGATAGGCCCGAGTACTACACCAGCAGTGCCTGTCTCGAAAGACAGCTGGCGCTATTGCGCACCATCTTCTCATGAGAGCACCATCAGCCCGTTGTGACTTCATGAAACAGGTTCGATTGTCAGTGTGCCAGCTTAGTCAGTCAGTCAAGTCAAAGGATGACTCGTACTACCGGGAGATACACCAGATGCGCTGTTTCTGGTCACGGTGATGGAATTTAAGCGCTTTAGCGCTTAACATTTACTTTGAATTCGCACGCTCCATCTCTAGATCTTTGAAGTTACCCTACTGATGTATCTCAGAATTCTTACAAAGCTTATGTCAAAATCATCAAAGTGATTGTCATTCCTGCTCTAAATACCAGCTCATCGAGGGGCTGATCATGAGAAATTAGATCGTCAATGTTGAGGTGAACAATACCAGTTTACTTGCGCGGTGCTATCAATTGCAACAGTTGACACCAGACGCAGTATTCGGTTCTACAATTCGGTGCATTTTTTCCAACCCATCTCAGGCTTGCTGACCTCCTTCCGCCATGAGATTTAGGAAAGCGGGATGGAATGGTATGGTGTCACGATCACTTGTAACGTACGAACCTTCCCTCCTTTGACGTGGTTGGGTTAAGACTCGATTGCCATGGACTCGAACGGGTGCTGGTCGCGATAGCTCTGAGTTGTATGAGCGGGAAACTTTCTAAAGGTAGGTTTAGCTGAAAGTACACATTGCTCAAGCTGACGCATGGTTATACTAGTAGA